>VXAU01004933.1:0-11355 GCA_013399695.1 Formicarius rufipectus
TGGAGGAGATCCCTAAGGATTCTCCAGAGGACTAAGGTGATAAAGAGACTGGAGCATCTCTCTTCTGAGCAAAGGCTGAGATAGCTGGGCTGTTTAGGATGGAGAAGTGATGGTTCAGGGGAAATACCATCAATGTGTACAAATACCTGAAGAGAGGCTGCAAGGAAAACAATGTCAGGGTCTTTTCAGTGGTCCCCAGGGACAGGAGAGGAGACAAGGGGTACAATCTGAAACAGGAAGTTCCATCTGAATGTCAGGAAACCCTCTTCCGCTGGAAGGGTGGCCAGGTACTAGCACAGTTTGCTAGAAAAAGGTTATGGAGTCTCTTACCTTGGAGACATTCTAAAGGGATCTGGACTTTGTCCTGGGCAGTCTTTTTTTAGGTGACCTTGCTTGAACAGGAGTGGTTGGACAAAATGATCCCCTGAAGACCTTTCCAGCTTCATCTGTCCTGTAAGTCTGTGCTAAAAGCTGTGATTTATTAATAAAAGCAGGAAGCAAAACTATTCATATCATGTTAACATTGCTTGAGAGTGTTTTCTAATTAAATAGAAAATAATTTTAGCACAGTTGCATCCAATTTTACTTTATTTTTTTTCCTGCAGATATTTAATATTTTTGTTGTTTACTACTTTATTTATTTATTCATTTTACAAGATGACTCCCTTAAAGAAAGAACCTACCTCAAGAGAATATTAGGCAATTTTTCAGTATTCACGTAAATTTTGACTTTAGAAAGGGTATACCTCTGGTGCAGAGACACATTGTAAAGACTTCTGAATATCTCAGTGGAAATATAAGTGGCAGCGTTCATCTTAATAATGATGTATCATAAAGGAGGCATGTACAAAGAGCTGTAAAGTTTAGACAAGTTTTGAGAAGAACAGGGTTATTTTTTACCTAGGACTCTGAGTTCAAAAGCATCATGGAGACTACGGTGTTGTATAAGTGTCAGAAGACTATTGTCATCTTCAATGAGAGTGGATAGATATTCTTTCACAAATTGATTAATTAAAATAAAAAAATTTGAATTGGTTTTATGCAAATGAAAGTAGTTCAGCCCTGGGCAAGACTGTGACTGAATGGTTAATATTTATATATTAACAGAAATATTAATAAATGTATTAAATATGAATATAATTTATATATTAACAGAAAACTACATTTTCTGTATTTGTGCAAAAAATAACATATGCTGATACAAGTATCAAAATTTGTACAGTACAGTACTTCTACCCCCCTGAAATTTGGTACAGAAGTCTGAACTCCATCCATAAGAATGCTTATCATTTCTTCAGACTGAGGGCCTGACAGCAGTGTAATTTTCATGGATGAAATATTTACTAAATTCCTTCCTGCAATTCTAATTTAATCAGCCTAGTTATTTATATTATGTAATGTAACACAGTGATTTAATGTAGCTGTACAAGAAGCAGTTCACAGGGAGTCATCCCTGTACTTAAAAATTACATGTCTTCAAATATGTCTATGTCTTGTATGTGAGTTTAGCATAATACTAACACAATTCAGTTAAAAATCACAATGACTTTATCTCTGTGCTTAGATCAAAGAACAAATAGCTGTAAAGAATTCAATTAAGAATTATTGATGTTGCATACTGGTAGTATCTGTTTTATCTAGAGTGGTTTATCTTCATTTATATTTTGGTCTAAATTCCTCTATTTGTCTTCACACTGTTTCTGGGTGATTAATAGCTACTGATAGTATTCAGGCTTGCTAAAGCTTAGTGTGAAATTCAGCTGCAGAAGCAGATGTATCTGTATCGTTACTTCTCCCTTGCTCATGCAAATACTGCGCCCGAAGGTGTTATCACAGTTTCCAGTGTCTGCAAAAATGTTTCAATGTATGATTAATTTTGATTCCCAGTGAAATGACAGAGAGTGTGCTGGCTCAGGCTAACCAGTGGAGGATGAGAGTCTTAGAATCATAGAAATATAAAGCAGTTTGGTTTTGATGTAGTCTTTAAACATCAGCTAATCCAACTGCTCTGACATGGGCAGGGACACCTTTCACTAGACCACATTGATCAAAGGGCAGTCCAGCCAGACCCTGAATATTTCCAGTGGTGGGGAACACACAGCATGTCTCAGATGTCTGTTTCAGGGTCTCACCACTATCATAGTATAAGATGTCTTCCTTATATCCAATATCCTTATATCCAATCTAAATCTCTTTCAGTTTAAAACTGTTGCCGCTTGTCCTGTCACTACAGGCCATTGTAGAAAGTTTCTCTGCATCTTCCTATAAGGCCTCTTTATAGGCCTTAAGCAATCTGAAAGATTGCTACAAGGTCTTCTGTAAGCTTTCTCTTCTCCAGACTAAACAACCACAACAATTCCAGTACCTGAAGGGTGCCTTCATGAAAGTTGAGGACTTTTTTACAAGGGCATAAAGTGATGTGACAAGGGTGATGACTTCAATCAAAAGAAGTTAGATTTAGGTCCAGTTGATTGGGCTTCCTATTACTGGATTAAGACATTATACTGAATATGTTTCAAAAGTCTCCTGGGTAGTGTATATATTGCTGTGCTACTTTTCCAGCAGATGTCAAGGTGACTGAAGTCCCCCAACTAGATCAGAGCTTGTGAGAGTTTCTTCCTGAAGTAAGAATGCTACATCAACATATTCCCTTTTTATTTGTTTAGCATTAGTTTTTTACTCATAAGCTCTCAACCCATTCCCTGTTGCTATTCAAAGACAGCTTTCTGCAATCAATCAATTTTTTATGGAGAGGGCAAGCACTTCACCTCTCCTTCCTTGCCTGTCCCGTCTGAACAGTATAAAACCATTTCTGTTACCCATGTGTTCATGGTTTAAGCCCAGGTAGCACCATCCAGCCGCTCACTCAACTCTCCCACTCCAGCCAAACAGGGAGAAAAATCAAAAGTAAGACTTGTTTCTTGAGATAAGAACAGCTTAATAATTGAAACAAATTAAAAAATAATAAAAAATAAAAATAATAATAACAGTAAAATTAATAGTAATAGGAGAAAGATATAAAACCCAAGAAAGAAAGTGATGCACAGTACAGTTGCTCACTACCTACTGGCTGTTGCCAAACCTCTGTATTGCACTGACTGACCTTCCTTCCAGGTAACATCCTAGTTTAGCTACTGCACGTGATATTCTGTGGTGTGGAATTTCCACTTGGCCAGCCTGAGTCACTCGCCCTGGCCATGCTCCCTCGCAGTATTTCGTGCACTTCCTTACTGGCAGAGCATGAGACACTGAAAAAGTATTGACTCAGGGTAGGCTCTGCTTAGCAACAACCAACAAACTGGTGTGTTATCAACATTATTCCCCTACTGAATCCAGGACTGCACAGCAGAGCACCAGCTACACGGCAACCAAATCATGCCACATGTGTAGGGACAGTTTTTGGGCTATTGCCTGTCACTTTTTTAGAGGAATACACCATAATTCCTTTCATCCTGCAGTGGATTGACCTTGGTTGGCCACCAGGTGCNAGTATTGACTCAGGGTAGGCTCTGCTTAGCAACAACCAACAAACTGGTGTGTTATCAACATTATTCCCCTACTGAATCCAGGACTGCACAGCAGAGCACCAGCTACACGGCAACCAAATCATGCCACATGTGTAGGGACAGTTTTTGGGCTATTGCCTGTCACTTTTTTAGAGGAATACACCATAATTCCTTTCATCCTGCAGTGGATTGACCTTGGTTGGCCACCAGGTGCCCACCAAGTCATTTTTTCAGTCCCACTCTTCAGCAGGACAGGAATGGAAATAACACATAAAAGATCATGGATCAAGGTAAAGACAATCACTTACCTATTACTGTCACAGGCAAAACAAACTTGACTTGAGGAAAAATTACTTAATTTATTGCCAATTAACAGGAGAAACTACAATGAAAACTAAAACCACCTCTGCCTTACCCCTCCTTTCTTTCCAAACTCATCATCAGCCAGCTTCAGCTTCAGCTTCAGCTTCTATGTCCTCCCAGCCATAAGCAGTGCAACATTTCATCTCATCTGCTTCTTCTTCCTCATGCTTTTTCCCTGCTCCAGTGTTGGCTGTCTCCCACAGAATAGAGCCTTTCACAAGCTTCTCCAACATGGCCCTTGTATTGCAGTTGTTCAAGAAGAGCTTGCAGTCCTTCAGGAAACGATTGTTCTAGCATGGGTCCTCCATGAACCAGAGTTTTTGCCAGAATTGTTTTTTTTGTTTGTTTTTCTGTGTGGGCTTCTCTATGGACTGCAGCTTCTGGCAGGAGCTTGCTTCAGCTTGAACGCTCCACAGGCTGCAGCTTTCTTCAGGGCACATACACTTGGTCTGGCATGAGTCCTGCACAGACTGCAAGGTGGATATCTGCTGCACCATGCTCCTACCCAGACTGCAGCAGAATCTCAGAATCTCTGGCATTGATTCTCTCTTTGAGCCAGCTAGAACTGTCTCTCTGACATGGAGGAAACTCCTGGTGTCTTCTTTTAGAAGCCTCCGCACAAAAATCGTGCCATGAAAACCCAATAAAGAGCTATTTCAGAGGTGCTCCTCTCTTGATACCTAGTGCATCAGTATCTCTTTTGTGTTACTCAAAATTTTATCCTCTTCTTCCACTAAGTCTAATTTAAAGCTCTCCTTATCGGTACCATTAGAGACTTCTGCCTCTGAATACACTTACTTACCTGCAAAAAAGTACTCAAGCTGTAAACTGCAGTCTCAGAAACATCCCCCAAGGACTCCTTGTGCAAAAGTTTTATCTGCAACAGAGAATAATATTAAGAACAGGACTTTAGTGTGCAAAGCCTTCTTGAAGTCTGCAAAGTCTTGAAGTCTGCAGGGATTATGCAACTGAGTAAGCATGGGCTGTGTTTTACTGGCTCTTGAGCCATAACAGGGCCTGTGCAAGTGCTAGTGTGCTGGGTGTATCCCAATTAAATGCCAGGGTGGAGGCTCGTGACCTGGATTCCCCTCTCCCATCTATTCTAGCTCTTTTCAGAGCACTTGTAGGTAAATCCTCTTTCTTTTTTTTTCTTCTTCTTTTTTTTTTCTTTTTTTTCTTTTTTTTCCAGTTGGTCTATGTGTTTGCCAGAGTTCTGAGAT
Organism: Formicarius rufipectus; assembly: GCA_013399695.1. Taxonomy (NCBI): domain Eukaryota; kingdom Metazoa; phylum Chordata; class Aves; order Passeriformes; family Formicariidae; genus Formicarius; species Formicarius rufipectus. The sequence continues at coordinate 5,090 of VXAU01004933.1, forward strand.
CATGAACTTTTAGAAACTTTCCTGTGCTTTATATGAAGTGCTGTGATCAAAGCCTATATGGCAAACTTATCCCTGTGGTTCATCTGCTTTTTATGAGAAGACTTACGTTGGTTCCCTCCTTCTATTTGTGGCTAAATTTTGAAAGGAAGCTTCAGACAATTGTGGAAGTGACTCAAAGTCACCCTTCATTGCCGATTTAGCTACCGCTCACTTGGTGTTTTGAACTGCTTTGGCAGCTGACTGCTATTCTTTTGGAATGAACTAGAAAAGTATAAGCAGCAGGTAAAATATATTAAAAGCTGCATTCACAGGGATCTTCTTACTGTTAAAACGATCATAATTTTCCAGACTCTCTTGAGATGTACTCAGTATGTATCCTTCCTACCATCTCTTTGATATATTTTACAAAGAGCTCTTAATTACAGTTTTCTTCAAAATTTCATTTTTTTCTATCATGTAGATAAAATGCATGTTCAAAATGTAGTTTGCCTCATTGTGTCTTATTATCAGACTCCATAGCACTGGAACAGAATAACCTAAAACAGAGATTGAAACACTCTGAAGTCCTTCCTGCTATTCTGTATCTGCCCTGAGCAGACTCATAAGCTGGATGAGTTACTCTATTTGGCTCCTCTCTTTTTATCAGTCACCCTCATTTTCAGAGACACATTTTACCTATAAGTCTACAAATACCCCAAAACAAACAAACAAACAAACAAACAAACAGATAAAACAGCTGTTCAGTATTTACTCAGAAATGTTGTACTTCTGGGTTCATGTGAAAACAATGCCTGTGTATGTATACGTGTGGACATAAATATGTTTATATGTGTGTGCATCTACATAAACATGTATAAAATTTTTATATTTTGATATATTATTATTTATGTGTATGTAAGGTACTTCTATTCAGAAAATTAATATATCTCTTTAAATACAGGGTATCACTTAAAATAACAGTAAAAAATTAGTTCCTTTTGTCATACTCTGATATAAACTAAGAATGGGACCTGAAACTAGCATAAATTAGGAGAAAGTTTGCTATATCAAGATCTAGCAAGAATCTTATAACACGGGAGAGTATCAGCACAGCATACGCAGATGTGGCACAAATGCCAATTGATTTTGAAAAACAAGTACTGTATCATAAACCCAGTAACCAACTTTCTCTCAAGACTGATTATCATTTCATATTGTCCCTTGTATGGAGTAAGTGGTAGCAGTATCTCAATTCCATTGGCTGTTCTGAGAGATTTCAAAATTCTCTTAAGACTGCAGCATCATCTTAAGACATTCTAATAACTCCCTATAGATTTTTATGTTGAATATTGTCACCAAGAGAGGAGAGAGTATGGTTTCTAGCAGCACTTGCTTCTTTCTCTTTTTACTAGGACATCTTAAAAGAGGTCATTTGAAAGTTGTTTAAGTTGTCCAGGGTCAAGACCTGAGGAGTCCCAACAGCTTGGCAGGGCACAACAGAGGCAATTCTATACTGAAATGCAGTAATAACATTAATATTTTAAGAGATGATAGTTATAGGAGCTGTTGAAATCAGTGGATTTATTTACTACATGTCTTATATTTTTCTATAACTAGTTGTAATGATAGGAAAGCAATTTTCCTTTTTTTTTGTTTTTTTTTTACATCCTCCAAAAAACGATGAGCTGGATCAAGAAATTAATACCTTACCATATTTAATTATGTTATGTATTACTATTCTTTTTGAAAATTTTCACACATCTCCTGTAGAAATCCTTACGTTATTTATCTTTCTCTTAATATATTTTTTTATTTTATTTTATAAGCTATTTTAAAGATACTGTCCCAGAAAAACTACTTAGGAAAGACAGGGTATGTTTAAAGCAACATATCAGACTCATCATCATCATCAGGTTAGGCTTCACGAACAAAGATTTGGGAGGGTTTTACCCACACTTGCTGCAAGTGTGCTGATGGCTGATAAGGCCGATGTGAGACAGGCAAGTCCAGTTGCAACAGGCAGAGTAGAAAGTCTCCATAGGTGGTACTGTCAAGGCATAGTTCTTTCTGCTTTGTCTTTTCTCCTCCAGGCTGATTCTGCATGCGGTTTCAAAGAAGATAGCAGCGTTATAGATTGTGTGTCTCCACGTCTCCCGATTGGAGGCCAGGGTGGACCACTGATGGTGGTCAATATGGCCAAGGCTGAGGTGTTGTTTCAGGCAGTCCTTGTATCTCTTCTTGGGGGCTCCGCTCTTGCGGCAGCTGGTGGTGAGTTCACCGTAGAGCACAATCTTAGGGAGGCGGTGATCCTCCATCCTGGACACGGGCCCTGCCCAGTGCAGCTGCACTCTCAGCAGCATGGCCTCAATACTGGTGACCTCTGCCTGTTCAATGACGAACACATTAATTGCATAATCAGACCAGTTTGGGACTCTATGGAGGCAGTGCTGGTGGAAGCGTTCGAGCAGTCACAGGTGGTGGCGGTAGATGACCCAAGATTCAGACCCATAGAGAAGAGTAGACAGTATGGTGGCTCTGTAGACACTGATCTTTGTACTTTTCTTCAGATGTTAATTGCACCAGCCTCTTTTATGGAGTCTTCTGAAAGCTCTGTATGCCTTTGCTGACCTGTTGTGAATCTCTTTATCAATCTCACCATCTGAGGAAATGATGCCTCCCAGGTAAGTGAACTGCTGGACTGACTTAAGCTCTGATTCGTCTATGATGATATGGGGGTGATGGCAAACTTCCTGAGGTGCAGGTTGATAGAGAACTTCTGTCTTCCTCAGGCTGACTTCCAGCCCAAAAAGCTCAGCAGCCTCTGCAAAGCAGGATGTTAAGCACTGCAGAGCTGTTTCTGTGGGAGCAACAAGGGCGGCATCGTCAGCAAAAAGCAGCTCGCAGACAAGGTGGTTTAGGGTCTTAGTGTGGGCCTTCAGCCTCCTTGGGTTGAAGAGGCTTCCATCAGTACGATACCTCATGTAGATGCCATTTTCTTCATCGAGGTCTGCCGTGGCCCTTTGGAGCAACATGCTGAAGAAGATTGTGAATAGAGGTGGTGCAAGAACACAACCTTGTTTCACACCATTGGTTATTGGAAAGGGCTCAGAGAGAGCATCACCATATCTGACTTGGCCATGCTGATCCTCATGTAACAAGATGATCATTTTGAGGAATTTGGGAGGACATCCTGACCTTTCCAAGATCTGCCACAGGCCTTTTCTGCTCACAGTGTCAAAGGCTTTGGTGAGGTCATCGAAAGTTACGTAGAGTCCTTTGTTCTGTTCCCTACACTTCTCTTGCAGTTGTCTGAGAACAAATACCATGTCTGCCATACTTCTATTGGCTCTCACCAGAAAAAGGTCTCTCAGGCCCTATTCACAGAGAAGGATAAAAACCCCTTGTTGTTTTATTTTTTTTTCTATTTTTTTCTCTTTTTTTATGTTTTTTGCTTTTAAGAATTTATTATTTCTCTCAGAATTATGAGTTAAGTTGCTTTTAAAAGGAATTGAAATCAGTGAATAAAAAAATGAGTTACATTAATAAAATCACCAAAGCACCTCTGGAAAAAGAGTGTGCGAAATTTAAGATATCAGGACAGTAAAAAGATGATCAGTACCATGTGTGCCATTAGTAATCAGGGATCATATTGAGTCTACGGCTTTAATGTAATGCTGTACATTAAAATGTTGTCACATCAGATGCATCTGCCTTTAAAATAGACTTCTTAAAATGTGCAAGAAGTACCCAAAAGGATCAGATCGTAGACCTGTGCTCTAGGATTATGTCATTAATAAATGACTTTGAGAAAGAGTAAGAAAAGGAAAGCATGATGAGTTTTCACCCAGTACATTTTCCCCCTTATGAGTGACTTCTGACTCTCACAGTCAGAACTTTTGTTGTCTTATGTGGTAGCCCTCACCCTATTTTAACTCTCTAGTTGGTGTTTGTTTGTTGTTTGGGTTTGGTTTGAGTTTTTTTGTGGGTTTTGTTTGTTTGTTTTTCAGGTTTTTTGTTTGTTTGATTTTGTTTGTTTTTGTGTGTGGTTTTTTTTTTTTTTTTACTTGACAAACATAATCTCGTAATATCATTACAACCTGTAGACCTATAGTTTAAATGAATTCACTAGCAATAAATATGTTGTCTAGTACCAAATCTGGGTCAAATTTTCTCAAAGTTCTCAAATGCTTATTGCATTTTCATTATGGTGTTTTGCTTGGGACTTGGGAACTTTCTAACATCTTCAGATTGAAGTGACTACCGAATTATTTTAGTCCCCTTGTGCACTTAGAAGTCATGAACATCATGGCAGATGTTTATATAACTGGATATATAAGATCATTTTAAGCCTACTAGTGGAGCTTTCTACTGCCTGCTTCACGGTCATCTTGGAAGGATCTGGCAATTAGTTTGCAAGCAGATTGAATCATTGGTCAATCCCAGAAGGCAAACCTTCCCATGACAACTTCCCCTGGGTCTGTCTAGTACAGAGAAAATGGGACTAAAGAGGCAACCTCTTTACTCTCTGAAGCTTCCTGAGGAGTGGAAGTGGAGATGGAGGTGCTGATCTTTCCTCTCTAGTATCCTGTAATAGGATGCATGGGAAGGATTCACAGGTTCAGCAGGGAAGATTTAGACCTGGTAATTAGGAAACATTTCTTTACCAAGAATGTTGTCAAACACTGGAGCAGCCTTATAAAGAGGTAACTGATGCTCTATGCCTATCAGTGTTTAAAAGGCAGTTGGACAATGCCTTTAATACTTCACTTCAACTTTTGATCAGCCTGAAGTAGTCAGGCAGTTCAATTAGATGATTTCTGTAGGTCCCTTCACGATGAGCTGTACTTTTCTAGTCTAGTCCAGTCTCATTTATTCCAGTCTTCTAATTAGAAGTTCCAAAAGAGCCTTTCTAGACAAATCTGATATAGTGCACATCATAAGCCTGCTCTCTAAGCAAGTAATTTAAAAGTCATGTCTGAGATGATATTCAAAAGTTGCTATGCCAGAGACTCATTTCCTCTGGAAAATAAAAGAGAGATATATTAATCCTCACTAAATAAACTCTTTCAGGAAGGCAGAATCCATTTGACTCATGTTAAGTACATTGCATTAACAGGATAATGACCCTAACCAAGTCTGTATTTAAATATAGAGGTTATATAGGCAAGGACAGCTCAGGAGAGAGAAGGTACTGACCCAGCCAGCCAGTCCCAGAGCAACCATTCTCCATTCTCTCTTTATCCTCAAGTACGTAGCTGGTGAGATTTCTAATATCTCAAAACCACTCTAAGATACGCTAGACCACTGTTTGCTCCCAAAAAGTTTGGAGTGGAGAGAAGCAAAGATGACTAGGAGTTGCTTTCTGTACAATTCCCTTAAGCTGTACTAACATATACCTCATGTCTTTTGTGATTTTCTATGGTGACTGCAATAGCTGCAATAGTAGTGGGTTTTTTCTCCTCATGTAGGACTGAAGCTGAAGAGGAATATAATATGCCAAGTACAGTCTTACATGCTTGATACTGAGCATCTGTTACTGAAGAATAAATAGTATTATAACATTTTATTAAAAATATTTAAAATGTCATGACTAGTAAAATAGTGATATAATAGTGTTGCAAATTTTTGATTGAGTAAGGGAGATTGCACAATATTTTTGAACATTAATCACAGAATCCTAATGATTTTGGCACAATCATTGTCAATTTTATCTTCCTTAGCTAAAGTTAATGAATTTAAAAGAATTTCCCTGCAGAGGAATCTTTCTTGAATCAGGTAATTAATTCAGTTGACAGACAGATGATGTTTGCTGTTTTTTGTCCTGCAAAGCACAATACCTTATCCAAGAATAGAAATTGATGATATTTTAATTTTGTTGTTACTGTTATTGTTAAGGAGAAAAATCTCAAAACTATATTATTTATCACTCATAAAAAAATGTAATTGGTTCATATTCCAGTTTGTGATCTGCCTTGGGTACACAGAAATTCTGATTTAATCATTCTCTATAAAGAACCACTGTTTTGTAAAATAATCACATAATTGCAGGTCTCATAATTTTATCTTTAAATGTATTTTTCTTTTTCCTTTTATTTTTTTCCCTGAAAGCAAAAACACAGTTATAGTAAAAGAAAGCCGTTATTAAACCTTGTCAGATGCTTTCTATTTCATATGGTAAGATATTAAGCTGTTTCCGAAGAAATAAAGAGACTGTATCAATGTTTTTACCATTTTCCAGGATTTAATCTGTGTAATACTTTTAAAATTGTAAGATGTTCATGGTACTT
>VXAU01004933.1:22709-34166 GCA_013399695.1 Formicarius rufipectus
AAACTCAGTTACACCTGTATAATCCTTTAAACATGATCCATCGACTAAGTCTGGGACTAGGGTTGGATCCAGTTGCACCTGTGCTCCTCCTTGAAAAAGAGGTTTGAAGTCATGTGAGTGATTTCTGGACCTCTTGACTCAACATAAGAGTCTTGCTGGTAAACCTTGTCTAAAGTCTCCATTTTGGCTGCAACAGTGCCTTTCCCACACACACAAAAAGAAGAAGAAGAAAAAAAAAAGCCCCAAACATTTTAAAACTGAAGCAACAGAAGTTACTGTCTGCAGCATAAATCAAACAAGATAACAAGTTGTTGTGGAAAAATCATAATCATATTGATGAACAATTTCAGAAAAAAGCAAACCCAAAATCATAAAGGTTGGGTGTTGAAGTGCTTTTCAAGGACCAATGTCACAAGTTTACAAGATCTAAGGGACTTGGAGGAAAGGAGAGGGTTTTAAAAACATATTCTTAGCTGAAAAATCGTGTCAGTAGCTTTAGGCTTTTGATAACTCATGCTGAAACATTCTAACATCATCTCTTCTTTGTGACAGAAAGAAGCATATGTCCCACTTCCTTGAATTAGATGTGTTTAAAATGTAATAAAAGTTGCTCTTTAAGTTCTGTGTATGGTAGACAAAAACTGGACAAAGTTGTGACACAGCTTAAAATTTTATTATTTAAAATCTCATTAAATAATTTGGTTATGCTACGTTTATAATTACAGTAACAACTCTTGGTATTTTAAATGAGATTTTTGCAACCTGATGCCCAATTCTTTGTATAAGTATTTTTATAAGAAATATATTGAAAATTCTGAGTCAGGGACTTATAACTAACATTAATTTATTCTAGTGCCAGTAATCTGCAAAAAGAAAATACAGTATGTAACATCCAAATATTAAATGGCCAAAGATCTGGGACATGGCAAAAATGGTGAATTCTAAGTTCTGCTCTTTCATTTTTTCATCAACATCCTGCAAATTAATCTTCTCCGTAATGAACAGTAGCTGTCAGAAGGTGTTCAGATATTGAGGTACTAAAAAAAAAAGTGCTACAGCTGTGTAAGCAAAGTGGATATTCAGGTTGATTTTCTTTAGGCACTTAGTCAAAAGAGATAAAAGAAGAAGAATGGAAGAAAGTTTAAAGAAATGTAATTAGAAGGAGCAGGTGAAGTGCCTTACAGTACTGTGAGGAAGTCATTTGAAAAGAGGTGTTGAGGTATGATTAGGTGAAATATTTCAAGGCTCTTATGAAGTAACTTCAAGGCAGGTCAAATGAAAATGAAAAATTGCACTATAAAAGATAGCCTTTTGGCCTCAAGATTAAAGGTTCAGTTTGATGTGCTTAATAAGAAGTAACAGGAATGAAGCAAAATAAGGTGGGTGAAGAAATCATTGATACAGAACACTTGGTAAAAGAGATTTAGGGAACTTCATAGGCAGAGAAGGAAAACTAAATATTTCAGGTTTTATACACAATTTGTATAGAATAGCAAAATCCCAAATCTACTTTAAAGTGCGCAATGTAAAGAAAAAAGATTTATTAACATCTTTAGCATCAGATAATGATGTGCACAGGTCATCCACCATTAACTTGTCAGAATTTTCTGTTATTAATCAGAAGTATATATAATAGAGAATACTTTGAGAGAACAGCAGATGCAATTGTGCATTTTCTTATCGCTGTCCCTCAGAAAATCAAAAAATAATTTAAATAACTGCAAAAGTTAAATCAGAACAAATGTGAGAGAATTGAAAGCTGCCAATGTAATAATAGCACTTTCTTGTCTCCAAAAGTAGTCATCCTCTAGGAAAAAAAAAGATCCATATCTAATAGGTGGGGATTTTTTCTTCTCTAATCCAGTATTAGTTTTCTCTTTCTATATTGGCCCTTTCAGGCTAGTCATGCAACATTATGAAACAGGTANGGTAACAATTTGCAGACAGAGTTTTAAAATCTCCAGTTTTCCTCTTCAGTTCATATAATTAAATTTAAATACTTTATATTCAGAGTCTGGTATGTAATTTTGCATACCTTGTTTTACATTATGCTTATCAATAAAACAAGGATTTTCAACAGTATGCAATAAACAGGTTTGTCATTTCATGCTGCAAGAAAAGACAAAAGAACTGCCAAACTAAAATCTTTTTTTGTACTGTTGTATCTGTTTTTGTCATATTTTAAAAAAAGAAAAAACTAACCTTACACTGGGCTGCAACAGCAACACCTGGAAATATCATGCTTATGCAATCATGTACTCCCTTAACAGCACAATAAAGAATTCATTATCTGTTTGCATCAGTAAGTTAATAAATGTTTGCTGAAAATAGTGGGAAATCACTGCACAACTGAAGAATTGCAGAAGATGAAGTACTGCGAAGACTAAGACTGGAGTTCGGATGTTGCTTGATTTCAGTTCGCACACAGTTAAGGAACCAACTGAAATATTTTGCAGGCATATAGAGAGACAGGAAGGATATTTTTCGTTTCTGAATCAGGTGGCTTCTGCTTAAAATATTTATACCAGAAAAGGAAGCTCATCAGCTAAAGGTATGTTTTTTGTGGCCATTAACATCTTGAAAGAAAGATCCTGTGGGATAGGGTTTGTGATGAGAAATTGATACAAAAGATAATAACAGTACTTGTATGTCTTTCACATACTTTCACCAAGTGCAAAGAGCAAAAGAGAAATATTCTTGTCCTCCAATTTAGCCTCTGCTCCTCTTTCACCACAGTGATCCTTGGTATGATGTTCTGTAGAGGGGATGAGAAATAAGTTGAACATTTTATTTCTTCAGGTTTCTGGCTGGGTGAAGGGAAAATAGCAGAACATTATATGAACTATAGCCTTACCTAGGAATTTTTGCCATGTATTAACTCTTCTTCCTAAACTCACTCAGCCACATCATATTCTCAGTAAGTGATGAAACCTTGAAGGACAGATGTCTGGCCAAAAGCAGCAATCCTTTCAGTTTCTATAGCCCTCTAAGCCTACTCATGTTCCTTGACAGATGTCTCCTTTTCCCCTCAGAAAGTAACAGAAAGAAGTGGATCTCTTTTGCTCCTCATGGCTTTCCTCAGTAAGAGCAGCATCTTGGCTGTGTTCAGATTGTCACACTGTATAATCCTTTGTTAAAGCAGAGCTGCTATTGATTATTCTGGTGTAAATGACATGAGAATCAAACCCCAGACATATCTGTATCTGTTAGTTTCTATTAAGTCACAAAATAGAGAGTAGGGCTGTTAAATTTCTTTTGGCAGTTTACAAACAGTTTGACCTCTGTCAAATGTAAATCATTTATTCATGAAGAAAGTTACTTTTCTGACCCTACTTTTTTCGTTTTTCTTCTTTATACTTGGCATAAAATGGGTTCCTGATGGGTGATAAGATTGAGTGGCTTCTTGTTCTGTACTGCAAGGGAAAGATAGTACACTTCATGCATTTAGCCATGTTCAATTATAGATTTTTGTTTTTCAATGTTCAATCTACCCACTATTCTCTGAAAAATTAATATTATAAGGATCTTTTATGGCTTTCTAAGATTAGATAACTTGCTGTCAGATATTTATGGGTACTTGGGGAATATAGCTTAAATATGAGCCATGTAAGGAGGAAACAAGGGCCCAAAATATGGAGCATAATAAACTTAATCCAAGAAAGCATGAATAGTTTTCAATTCTCAGTTGATATAGTGAATCTCTGAGCATAATTTTTATATTGCTTTTCAGCCTATCCAGGGTTGTGAAACTATTGTGGCCTTCTTTATTCCTTACAGAAAAGGGACACCATGGAGGAAAGGACCTGAGGTTCTAGTCAACAGCAAACTGACCATAAGTTATCAGTGCGCTCTATGGCAGAGGAGGCAAACAGCCTTCTGATCTCCATTAGGAAAAATATTGACAGCAGTTTAAGGCAAGTGATCCTGTCCTTTCCACTCAGCCCTGATGAAATGTGTACAGCTATGTGATATGTAATTCTGTAAGCTTCTCACTGAGTACTAAGGAGACAGGGACAAATGAAAGGGGTTCAGCAAAGGTCCACAGTAACGATTAAGGACTTGAAGCATGACCAGAGGATGAGAGAGCTGGAAGTGCACAGGGTGGAGTAGAGAAGACTCAAGCACTTACCTATGTGTATAAATATTTGATAGGAGGAACAGAAGTGGGACCCACTCCTCACAGGTTCCCAGAGACAGCACAAAAAGCAGTAGATACAAATTGAAATACAGGAAATTGTAGCTAAACAGAAGAAAAACACTTATTTGTTTGTTTGTTTATTTTATTCCTCAGTGAGCAAACATTGGAACAGGTTGTCCAAAGAGACTGGAGAATCTTTATTCTTGGAGATATGCAGAACCAGACACATTCAGAGATTGATGCAATCTCAACAACCACACTGTTGGATTGGGTATTTCCAAAGGTCTCTTCCAGCCTCAGCAATAGTGGTGGGGTCAGTTGACCCTTGCTATTTACCAGATGCCTCCAAAGTTGTTTTGTCAGTTCTCCTCAACAAGACTGGGGAAGAGAATACAATGCAAAGCTTGTAGTTCAAGATAAGACAGAGAGGAAATTCAGCAATTACTGTCATAAATGAAACAGACTAGACTTGAGGTAATTAATTTTTTGAAAATGAAACAAATTAGAGTAATGAAAAATAAGAACAATCTAAAATAACTCATTCTTTCTAACTCTTCCACCCCAAGTGGCCCAGGAGGATACAGAGTGAAGGCTGTAGTCATTTTAACATGATTGCTGCTCTTCCTGTGCTCCAGTGTGTGGTTCCACTGTTGTCTAAAAAGGAAGAAAAGAACTTTCTGGATGATAAAATAGAAAGCAGGTCCTTTAATGAAAATGCTTTCAGCTACAACAAAATATACAGGTGCATGATAAAATATGGAGCTTAATTTTCATATCTGATGAATAAATCCAACCCCCAAAATTGTCCACTCCTGGGGTCATTCTCAGGTCTGCCTCTTTGGAGCTTCTTCAAGGGTTTTGGACCTTCAATTTTTCTTCAACTACAACATACCTTCCAGGTACAGGTGTCCCAAACAAGAAGTCCTTGCTAAAATCCTTGAAATTCCTTGAAAGGAAATGTTAAACAGAATTTCAAGAATGTGGAACAAACTGAGAAAGATGTTTAGTAACTGTTAACTAATATTCTAAATGTTAGAAACTACACAGATATATTTAAATCTAGAAATATATTAAAAAACCTAGCAGACCTTAAGGCATCATCATCTATGAGAAATAAGCCTTTCATGACTTCCCCAATATGTTCCTCTCACAGGCTCCAGTTTCTCATGAACTGTTCCTGCACAGGTCATTCAATAATGAATTGCTTTGTGTGAGTCCCTTATGGGACCGCAGGTCCTGCCAGAAAATCTGTTTCTGCACAGCTTCCTTTCCATGGGATGCACTTCCTGCCAAGATCATGCTCCAGCTTGAATTCTTCATGGACTGCAGCTTCCTTCAAGGAACACACCTGCTCTACTGTGGAATCTTCCAAGGACTGCAGGTGGATTTCTGCTCCACCATGGACCTCCATGGCCTTCAGGGGCCAGCCTGCCTCACCATGGTCTTCAATGTGAGCTGCAGGGGAATCTCAGCTCTGGCTTCTGGAACACCACTTCCCTCTGCTTCACTGCCCCTGGTGTCTGCAGAGCTGTTTCTCTCATTTATGCCTACGCTGTTAAAAATGTTACTACAGAGGTGCTGCCAACACTGCTGGTTGGTGCAAGTTGGTCCTCTGAGTCAGCTAGAAGTGGCTCTAACATGGGAACAGCTTCTGGTGTCTTCTCACAAAGTCATCCATGCATCCCCACACACATTACTGCTACCAAATCCTTGCCACAAAATCCCAGACCACATAAACTAAATACAATATAATTCAAAGATTCTGTAATATGAAGAATGTCAAGGTTCAGCATATGTGCATGTCCTTATCTATTTCAAAAAGCAAAATCGAACTGACCAAAACAGTACATTTTCAGAAAGTAAACCAATTACTTGTAGAGTTCTTTAAATCAAAAGTTATTACTATATGCTTTAAAATTATTTAATAAATAACCTTACCTGTAGGGAACAGGATGCTGAATAAATTAAGCATTTAACAGTGAACTTACTTCAGACACTTCATCTACATGTATATTTGCACCAAACTCTGTAATAACCATTTTCAGAAAGGAGCAATTTTGAGTGTTGATTCCAAGGGTTAGTTTCTAGAGCTCAGTCAGCTCTGGGCCCAAACCTGAGGCTTTCCACATCACCAGCTATTCAACTTGGAGTTTGTCAGTGAATAGACATGCCCACATTGTAAGATGATGCCACATTTAGAGTGGGACCTTTCCCAGCAGACAGGTCACATGTTCCTGCAGTGTCACAGCAGGTTCCAGCACTGAATCTCTCACTCACCTCATGGAATCAGAATCCCCTAGCTACTCATGCCAGTTCCCAAAAGAGATGATTTTTAGGGACATTTTTGTCTGCCTCAGGAGCTGAAAATTAAAGGTTCCCAAACACTCTGGTAGCAGATACCAGGGCCACCATGGGTGGTTCTAACCCTAGTATGACTTCAGTACTTGGCACCAAATTTCACACACATCTCATGGTCAATTAGTTCACACATTCCTATAGAGTAGTGAGTGAGACAACATTTAGAGATAGTTAAGGAAAGATTTAATGAGAAGAAAAGATTTCATGAGAAGATAGAAAGAAGAAAGGACTGGTTTTGTAAGTAGGCTCAGGGTTCAGCCAGAGAAGAGTTTGGAACAGCCCTGTATTACAGTCAATTCCATTGAATGCCTTTCTTTCTATCCTCTAATTTGTTCCCACGTGCTTCTTCTGATCACCTTTCAACATCCTGGATCTCAGGTTTAAGCTTTATCAGTGCTGAAGTCCCAATTCCTGATAGCCCATCAGTTAATGCAACTGATCAGATTTGTCTTTGCTAATGCTAATTTGTCAGGTTTTATGCCTAAGTATGTTGTCTCCCTCTCTTTGTTTATTATTCAGATTTGAATAGGTACTAAGTCAGATGACCATATTGAAAATTAAAATTCTCACACTTCCCATATCCTTAACACTTAGTATGGCTGTCCAAATTTCTCTCTGTATATTGTTGCAAGGAAGGTGCACCCTTGGTGGATCATGCCAGGGAATAATAAACCAAAATTAACATACATAAATCCATGGGCCTAGATGGGATGCATCCATGCCCACTGAGAGAGTTGCTCGGAACTGAGAGGCCATGCTTGATAACCTTTTCAGTCATGGCAGTCATGGCACTGGGAGGAAAGTAAATGTCACTGCTATCTTCAAAAAGTGCAAGGAAGGCCCAGGGAATAACATGCCAATCAGCTCAACATAGATCTCTGGGAAGATGATGGAATAACTCAATGAGGGAAAAAATTTAAGGCATGTGAATAACAAGATAGTGACCAAGATTTAAGGAGTCATGCTTGACCAACCTGCTAAACAACTATGATTAAATGACTGTCCAGGTAGGCAATTGGGAAAAGCAGGGAATATTGCCTACCTGCATTTTAGAAAGGCCTTTGACACAAAAGGTCCTCACAGACTAGTTGTTGATGTATTGGCTGGATAATCAGGGAGTGAGGTAAGAACAAAAACTTTTTAAGTGGCCAGGCCTAGAGAGTGCTGATCAGTGGAACAAAGTCTAGCTGGAAATCAGTAACTAGTAGCTTGTCTCAGAGGTCAGTACCAGGTCTACTATTATTTAACAACTTCACTAACAATCTTAACAGGATAAGAAGCAAATGGCACAAACTGAAACACAGTGAGGGTGACTAGGACTGCCACAGGTTGCCCAGAATAGTTGTAGAGTCTCTTACCGTGTAGATATTCAAAAGTCACCTTAACATGAGCCTGGGCGACTGGCTCTAGGTGGCTTTCCTTGAACAGAGGTGTTGGATGAGATGACCTTCAGAGGTTAATTCCAATCTTATCCATTATATGATTCTGTGATAATGCCAATAGTTTCACACAGTGGCTCATTGTGATTACTTAAAGCAGTAGTCAGCACTCAGCTCATGCATGTGACATTCATCTCCTAAACCATGCTTCTTAAAACACAGTGGCATAATTTTTGTTATTTTGCTATAATTATAGTTTGGTGCTTCCACTCTGCATGTCTCTTCCTCTTTTCAGCGTGTGAATACTGTGCTGACATGTAGGCTGTCGGTGAGCTCATGAGCTTAGGAAAAGAACTGGCCTTTGCTGGAATGTGTGATGTAGAAATCTTTTTTTGAAATGTAGGCTCATTGAGATTGAAAAGACCTCTGAGATAATGAAGTCCCACTGTTAACCCAACACGGTCATGTTTTCTGCTAAACCATGTCCCCAAAGGCCACATCCACACTTTTTTTTTTTAACAACTCCAGGTATGGTAATTCTACTTCTTCTTTCACTGGCAGTCTGTTGTAATGCCTGGCCATCCTTTAAATTAATTTTTTTTATCTTCTGATAACCAATCTGTTCTGATCTGCTTAGATGCATAGAGGAACAAGGTTCTAAAACATTTCCATAAGCAAAATTAAGGCATAAATGAGGCCAGATGCTGGATACAAAAATGATAATTCAACTTTATTTTGTAACACAAAAGAGCAGAGAGAAAGAACAAATATAGAAAAAAAGGAAAAAGCTAAGGGTAACTGTTAAAAGCACAGGACAGGGGTTACCACCACCATGAAGTGCTGCTGGCTTGCTAGCAGGTCTCTGTTGGGCTTCTTCCCTGGTTGTCCTGTAGCCTCTGAGGAACTAACCAGTGAGCAGAGTAACAGAGCGGCAGCAGGTCCTGTAGCAGTCCCCCCAACAGTCCCCCTGTGCCACCCTGGGCGCTGCTTAAATGTCCTTGCCATGGTAGACCCTGGGTGCCCATTGGCCAGTTCATTGGTATCTAAGCAAAGTTTGTCCAGTAACAAGATGGGGCCTGACTGTCCATTGACTGGTTCCCCAGTATCCAAACAAGATCTCCCTGGCAAACATAATATGGGACCGTAAGTCCTTGCAGTGTTCTTTATTGTAACTTTCTATCAAAGGACTGTCTTTTTTTGCTAAGAATTGCTTATCTAGCTGCCTCTCATGGCTTGCTAGGTACCTCCTGGACCCTTTGAAAATGGTTCAGCTCATGTAGGAAACGAGCTGTTGCATCAAGACTTTTTACCTCCATGCTCAAGGCAATGTTAAAGCAGACTCCGTCTTTTAATCAGTCCACTGCACAATCTATGTCTTCCCTGGTGCAACTTGAATCTGTTTCCTATTGTTCTGTTTCCAGATTCACCCTTTAGGAACTGTGAGGAATAATGTTCATCCAAATGCCAGATGGCAGCATTTTAAAATGTTACTTCTTAATTAATAATGCCAGAGAGCAGCATTTTATCCTCAGTCTGTAACCCTCTCAAGTGTGAAGGTGAATTGATACTCAACTGATCTGTTTTTCAGAATCTAGAATGCGAGATTTTGTTTTTCTACTTGATCCAGTTCTCAGAATTTTAAAAATAATTGCCCTGAAAGTGTAACTAGGAGCTGTAATCAGGTACAAGAGGGCTTTGTATCATACTTGCACTTTTTTACACATTGACTCTAGTTATATTTCATAGCCCTACTAAATTTTCTAAAATCATAATTTTTTTATTGTTTAAAGAAAACAGTAGTTAATAAGCTAATAAGTCTGTTCTCAACAGTTTGACTTACTTGGCTGTCAGCAAATGAGCTACCTGAAGCAAAACTTTCCTGGAGAAACATACAAGAAAAAAATTAAAGAAAGCTAATAAGTATTCCTCATTCCTCATTTTCCAGTCACTGATGAATTAGAAGACTATCACTGGAGTGAGCCTAAATTGCGTGGACATTCTCCACAGCAAAATGACTTCTGTTTGTAATGGGAAGTTGTAGTCTACAAATGTGAGGAGAGTGGTAGTTGAAGAGTTGTTAAATCTAATCATATCCTATTCCTCAATAGATCAATAGAACATATGATAACTTTGTACATTTTGCATGCTGTGAGTGCCTGAAGCCATAGCAACATCCACCTCATGCTGCAAATCTATTTCTATCTCTCCCTGCTATTTTATCTGAAAACTGTGATCTCAGTGTCTAGAATTTACATCTTTGATAACATGGAGACTTGCTCTTTGCAGAGTATTAACCTCTTTTTTTACCTCTCTCATGGTCTCACGAAGATAACCAGACATACATAAACTAAATGAGTCCAGGCAAAAAAAATCACTGCTGTCATATTGGGACTGCAGAAAGTCAAGTATTTACAGAACTAACCTATGATTAAGGATCACAATTCACTAAGAATTAACTTAAAAAACAGTGAATTGGGCTAACTACTAATTACAGCTGCTAGTCATTTAGGCTGACAAAATGGTTTGGTGCCTTAAAATACTGGTGATTAAATAAAAACCATTGATAGAGGTACCTTCTTCATGGAATAAATAAACATTTTTAGAATCTGAAAGGTATTCTCAAACAAGTTCTAACATCCTTGTCATTCCACTGGTCTGATTTAAACCAATGATGTATCAGCTATCTTTGAAAATCATCAGATATTTTCTTTATTGAGATGTTCATGAAGATGATTCATAGTGCTCTTCTGAGGGTCTATAGAGTTCATGAATGCATTTCCATTTATTTAACTGAGTTTTAGAACATTTCTGTGTGCCACAAGATTTACAAAGGGTATAATGGAACCTATACTTTGCTGAGATCAGGATGAGGATCAAATACAAGATCTGAAGAGTTGTGAATTTCCATGCTGTTTTCTGCAATTCACATTTAGAACAAAGAGCTACTTTTCAGAGCAACTGAAAATTATGTATTTTTCAGAAAGTTTCATCTTGTCATTAGACACTGATAAAAACAATTTTAGTATAGTTGGAGATACTAATATCCTAAATCAATCTGACATTAATTTCTGAGCATTTCAAAGCCATAATTGAATGAATTTTCTTTGATATTCATTTTTGGTGTCCGGATGGTAAACTTCAAACTAAATGGGAAAAACTCAGTATTACCATTATCAACCCTTTCTAAGGTGAAACTTAATGCAAAACCAAAAGTGAATGAAGGACAATATTTTAAATACATTCTCATCTTAAGTTGCATTTTATCAACACACTGTTTTTTCTTTTGACCTGAAATGATTTGTACTACATTGTGTTGACAGTCTGCATTAATCATTTGCTCAAACACTTAGTTTTGGAATTTTTTTTCTAATACCTTAGTTCCTACATACAAATAATAATTATCACACAGAAACTAGAAGTATTTTGAACTTCATTTCCTTTAAAATATATTAGTCTCTCACAATTGAACCTAACTGTTAAACAAAGAGATAAAAAGAGTGAGTTCCAGATTCTTATTTTTTTTCTTTCTTTTTTTTTTTTTTTTTTTTTTTTTTTTTTTTTTTTTCCCCTCCGGTGCTTTAA
>VXAU01004934.1:0-18360 GCA_013399695.1 Formicarius rufipectus
CTTCACCTTCACTAATCTTTTACCAAACAAAAAGTTAACATTGACTTTTAAATAATTTTTTGTAAAGGATACATCCAGCACAATATATTTTATTTTTGAAAATAGGGAAAACATGAATAGAATGAACATAATCAAATTCCATTCAATGGGCATAATATGCAATGTACTTCAACTGATACACAAAAGCCAACTCAGTTTCTGCCATCTTCTCTGTACCTACATACATCCAACGGTTGAAGAGTGCTACATACTTGCAGTTATAGTAAAAACTGGTAAACAAGTAAAGTGGGAAGTAACAAAACTCTTTTTCTGATATTTCCAGGAAAATAGGATGTCACCTTTATCTGGGTTATATTTTTTAATGCACTGTCATGACAGTAAGTCTAGGACTCCTCAAAAGCACACAAAAGATGTAATCAAGTTCATTCCTCTTGGTGTTCGACACAGAGATTCCATTCTAGCTTTCAGATAGGATGATGTTATATATCACAGCTAAATTAACAGCTCATCACAGCAGAAGCGAGTCTTGCTCCCCTCAATCTGAGAATGTATAAAAGCACCAGATGCTTTGTTGGACCAATCAAGCTCATCAAGTCAAAAAACAAGTATAATTGTTTTTGAAAAGCGTGTGACAAGCATCAAAGCTGATGCAAGGGAAGCAATAGGAACTAAGGGAACTGAGGAACAAAACTCCACTTTCCAGTGGTGGATAGCTGTCAGATCAGATCAGCTCCAGTGGAAACTTGATTAGAACATGGTGATGTAGTCCCTTTTGGAGCACATTTTGAAATAATTCAAAGACCGAAACTCATACATTATAGTCAAGTTGAACCGTCCAGCCTACACATCCAACTGCCATGCAATCAAGATTTTAAGCTTGAGTGGCATCCAAGGTCGGGGCTTGAAATTGAACATCTGTATTGTGTTTATGTGGCAAGGTTTTGGTAGTGGGGGAGGTTGAAGGGATGACTCCTGTGGGAAAAGACCAGTGGTTGTACCCATGGTGAAAAGAGTCAGTTCCAGACAACTCCAAAATGAACTCGTCCCTCACCAAAGTTGAGCCCACCAGTGACAGTGGTGGCACCTCTGTGATAACATATTTTAAGAACTGGTAAAAATTGTTGCACAGCAGTTATGCAAAAGAAAAGGGATAAAAATGTGAAACAACCCTTCAGACACCAAGGTTAGTGAAGGAGGAAAGTGATCTCTGCATTTATCTTGACCCATGAGATTTTTCATCTTATTTCCTTCCCCGTTCCGTTAAACAAGGGGAGTGACAGCAGCAGTGTTGGCATCTAGCAGCCAGCCAAGGTTACAGGTAGAGTACATAGCTTATCCCGCTCAGAAGTACAAAAAAAAATAGACACTACCTGATTTTCTATAGAATTAATACATGTAATCTTATAGAGCCAAAAATAATTTTTAAAAGGCTCAATAAAATAGCCTATTACTTAGACCATAAGAGAAAAAATTGCAAACCTTTGATACTTCCTATGTGATGCAAATTTTCAGATCACTGCTGAAAATTTAAAAAAATAATGGGAAAAAAACAGTAGAAAACAAAATCTATCCCTCAAACAAGAGAAATTCAAAGCTAAACTACCTCCTTGTACAACGGTTATCACTTCAACCATTACCTAAATAAAACTGAGTTCATTTGCTACATCTCACTGCTAGAAGTTCCTGTTCTTCTGGACTGTCAGCATAGCTGTGCATACCTAGCTTCATCAAAATAATCTGTGGTGAACACTTAGTAGGATCTAGGATTTTGTTAGTTTTTTGGAGGAGGTTTGTTTTCAACTTGACTCTAGCCAAATGCAAGTCTCTGTGACTTCACAGAAAAATTACAGCCGCTGTTTCAGTGAACTCCCCTCATGGAAAAAGACAGTGACAGCTAAGAACAACAGCCTCAAGGCCAGCTGTACCTAGAACGCTTTGAATATGAAAATTCATAAGCCAGGGAGGTGATATCCCATGACTGAATTCCAAAAAGCTTTTGAAATTTGTTTCTAAAGATGCACTGTCTTCTTTTGGAATACACTAGAAGATGACAAGGATTTTGAAAAAAGAAAATGCTTTGAAAGGTTCTCTGAGGTTCAACAAGAAACTCAGCTGACAGAGTCAGCTTTTTTTATCAACTGAAATTTAAGAAGTTCTCCACAATGTTTTCAGAAATCCAGTATTATTCCATATGCAGAAATAGAAAAGATATAAAGATACAGAGCACAAGTCTTACAAGGCATGACTGAGGGAGCTGGGGGTGTTTAGCCTGGAGAAAAGGAGGCTCAGGAGGGACCTTATCCCTCTCTACAACTACCTGAAAAGACGTTGTAGCCAGTTGGGGTCAGCCTTTTCTCCCAGATAACAAATAACAGGACAAGAGAAAAGGGGAGGTTTAAATTGGATATTAGGAAAAATTTCTTCACCAAAAGGGTGGACAAGCATTGGAGCAGGTTGCCCAGGGAAGTGGTAGAATCACTATCCCTGGAAGTGTTCAAAAGGCATGTGAACACAGCACTTGGGTGCGTGGTTTATGGAGAACACAATGGTGCAGGGTTAATGGTTGGATTCTATGATCTTAAAGGCCTTTTCCAACCTTAACGGATCAATGAAAAAGGAAAACACTTATACAGATGCATTTTTTTAAGGCAAGAAAACACTCCAGATGATGAGATGCTTTGCATCAGGCACAATGTAAGCATATAAACTAAACATTAAGATGTGCACTGTTTCTGTTTGTTATGAGAGAACAAAAAAGGGAGACAAATATAACAAGAAAGTTCAACAAGTATATAACAAATTCTAATTCTAATACATAGAATAAAATCTATTATTCAATCAAGCATTGATTATGTTAAACAATACTGCAAGTCAAGTCTTCAAAACTATAAAGAAAATAAACATATTTAACACCAAATAGAGCATTTAAAATACTAACTCTGCTCTTTTACCCAAGGATATGATAGTAAGACTTAAGATGTCTAGGCACTGCTTCTTTCAACACAGAAGCACCTTTACAACTATAACTTGTAAGATTTGAAGTCAGGAACCAAGTGCAAGTCTGTAGAAATACATTGAAAAATAGCATGTATAAAGAAGCATGACAAATTAAAAACTAAATTGCAAGGGAGGTGGGGTGGAACAAACTAGTACAAGAAAAGAGAAAAGAATGAAGACAAATTATATACCCTTTGTACAATAACAGGAAAATTAAAGCATGGAAAAAGAAATGAAACTGGAAGCTGCATTTACTGGATGTTAGAATAGGATGGATTAAAGTCATCCACCTCCTGGGATGGAAGTTAAATCAAAAGACCATATATAACGTAAAATTACAATTATCAGCCAGACTATAGATGGGAAAAAGTCACTGATCTAAACAGAGTTAATTAGTAATAAATACCATTGCCAAAATTTGGTCAAACAACTAAATAAAATACAAATCAGTTCTGTATATAACTAGTATCTCCCAATAGCTACTCAAGTCCAGATAAGTCTACTGGCCATTATGATAAGATTCAATATTGAGATGGTTTCATTATAGCACATAACTGTACACAACTCCCCATACACCACTTGCTCAATAGTATAAACACAGATTGTGATTATGCAAATAAAACTTGGATGGGTACCTTGGATGTTAAGTCCACATGCAATATATTTAATAGGTCAATATATATCAGTACAGGATGCTAAGTCAATGATCTAAAAGAAGGACTTAAACCACATTGCATTTAACTTTTGTTTGACAGTTTACATTGCCTATGATGATTTAATTAACTGAGCTAATCATTAAGCAAAACTATGCCTTAACACACATGAAGTCATGTGTCAACAGTACCTTTCCAGAGATCCATACATGCGTTTAAATCCTAATTGTTCAGATAGTTTTGCAGAAATCTTACTCAAGTGATAAAGCAAGTTCTGGCAAATCAATCCTATGTTCCTTGCAACTCTGTCTCCTGCCTTACTATCACCTCTTCAAAAACCAGAATCTGAATGTGAGGACTCAGAAGATCACCAGAAACAGCAATCAACTTAGAAAACTTCATCATTATTATTTTTCAGAACTTTCACTCAATCATAGGTAATTATTTACATAGCTACATCTTATGCATACAAAACCTAAGGCCTGAATAAATTTCACCTATACTAATCCATACACTTTTAAATCTATTTTTGCAAGATATTTTTCAGTGAGTCACTGACACACGTACTTCATATTCACAAAGATAGTAGAAGCGTAAGTTTAATAAGTGGGCAAAACAGGCAACAGTTGCAATGTGTAGACAATTAAATATGTGTTTTCACAGTTCATATCATTCCAACAATAAAGTGTAGGCAAAAAGAAAAAGGATTTGCAAATATTATCAACATGTCTTCCACAATCAAGCACTACTGTAAGTAGTCTCTCACTATCATAGGCCATTCTGACAAAAACACAAAAAAAGGTCAGAAGATACAAGATCGTTTTGCTAAATTGTTTCAGGAAATACTGCAAGGAAGTCAAATCTTTTCCATCTCATCAATCACAACACAGATTTCACTCCAAAGTCTATTCTTCTGTCAACATGATGTTTGTAATTTCCTTTTATTATCTATATCTGCATTGGGTTTTTTGGTTGGTTTTTGTTTTGTTTTTCCCCACCCTCAGTGGATAATATCCTTGTATGAATAAATATAAACCATGACAAATACTTTGAGATCACTAACTTTGACTCGACAACATAGTATGCACGAAGAAACTAGTCAAGATACAATTTGAACAAAAGACCCAACAAGATATCCCGAAGAGATTACTCAGCAACTTACATATGTGGAAGAGGCAGGCATCTTTCCACTTCATCAGGATTATTAATAAAAAAACAAATAATTTTATTATTTAAGCAACTTCTAGAAATTTTTTACATCCTGGCAAATTCCTCCTAGTGTATAGCTGACTGACAACGACTGGTCAAGGTGCAAAGTGACTCAGATATAAAAGACTTGCCATTATCCAAGTGTCACCAAACTGAATCTATTTCTAGAATAAATTTACTGCTAAGGAGTTATAAATCGGCTATAAAAAGCCACTCCATGTTGAAACTTGGCAGTTAATTTTCTGCGTTGAGTAAAATAGAAAACTTTAGAGTGTTGCACCAAGTGCACTCACATAAATCCAGGTCATTTCTCATACTGATTTGGAGATAATGTCAAGATTGAATACTTCTCATTCTCTTCTAGAATCCACAGTATGGAGAAAATGTTAGTTTCCTATTTCTGGAAGGAAGCACTTTACTTAGTAAGGACTGATACAGGAAGAATTTCCAGAAACCACTAATTAAAGGTCTTGTGGGATGAAGACCCACATTATAAGGTAAAAGTAACACTTTCAGTCCAACAAATGACATGAAAAGCACTGTGTTTCACTACAGAAGTTCATTAATGGCAATTCTTTGACAGTCCATATGTAAGTAGTAACACCTGCTTAAATTAGAAAACACTTTTTCAACCCCACATTAGAAAATACAGCCAAGCACATGAAGTTTCTTTATTAATATATTAAGTAAATGCTTTACAGAAAATTAGAAAGATGTGCAGGTAGTAACTGTGCACAGAGATACCTTCACAATGTAAACAGGATTTGGAGAATTCAGGGAAATAATACACATGTAAGAACAACACAGAAAACATTAAGACATGGTAACAAAATCAGCACATGCCCACTAAAGGGCCTCAAGCAACTTACAGAGAATTGCAATCAATTAGCAAATGATCCCAGGCAAGGCCCCATCTCTGCTGATAGTATTTTTTTTTTCAAATTTCATTAAAGAGAGCCTCCCAAAGATTTAGCAAGCAGAAAGTATTCAGTACCAACTTATCTCAGCACACAGCTCTCTCCAGTGGTGTTGCAGACACTTGCAGCTTCCACAAAATGTAAGTGGCCCAACTTGTAAGTTTCAGCATTTTTTCAGATGTGATGAAAACAAAAAATGACACCAATAAAATTGCCTCTTTTTTGTGCCATTTATGAAGCAGTAATTTCACTGAAATTGGTCCAAAAAAAAAAAATTATTAGAAACTTCATAACACCATTAAGCCATTCAATCACCTAGGCAAAAATAAAATTGCTCTATTATTCTGGGATCTCAGCTTTTGTACTTCTACCCAAGACTAAGTAAAAGGGACTGTAGGTCTTAAAATTAAAATTTCTTATTTCTGTGCATGGCTGCAGGAAAAGAAATTACAAGGAGATAAAAACTGGAAAACAATAGCAAAAGAACCTGACAGAGAAAGAAGAGTGTGGGCTAACCAAATATGATGCTAATAAAGTAGACATCTGCAATACATTTGTCAGTCAAGTACTACGGGAAACATTCATTAAGTGGTCATATTATGCAACCATACTACTAAAAATCTTAAAAAACACGAACTATGACCAGTTCTCAGAGTGTTCAAACAGAGGTGATTTGGTGATGTATACAACGCCAACACAGTGGTCAAAGGCAATGTCCATGCCAAAGGACCGTAACTGAGTTCTAAGCTGTTTGTCCCCTTGACTAGGGGGCAAGAAAAGTTTTCATACTACTAAGTGAATTTAAACAAGCACTTAGTAAAAGTTGTGAGTAGTAATTACAGCCCTCAAAACAGGAGAGCTGAACCACAAAGAGCAGGAAATACAGAAATAAAGACAGAATTGGAGCCAAACTAAGATGCCCATTGTAAATAAGCTAAAAAAAATTGTACTTCAATAGCTAAAATCCAGAAAGAGGAAAAAGAAAAGTACTGTTGTATAGTAATGACTGGAGAGAAAGAAGTTACTGACGTGTTCTATAAAGTCAGTTGACTACCCATGTCCAAAGACAGACCAGGCAAGACTTTCCTGTGACAACTGGTAACTGGTATATTTATTCAGAAGTTACTGTACCTATACTTAAGAACTTCACATTTTGAAATCAAAGCAACTGTACAGGCACCACCCGTGAATTCATGAACCACTAAGGAATGCAAAGCCTTTTAAAGGTATTTAAAAATCCAGGTGTAGCACACTTCATTTATAAAAATTAAGATATAGTACAAAAAAATAAAGGCAGAACTGTCACTAATAATGCAGAGCAAAACCAGTAATACTACTACCACCACAGCTGCCCTAATTTGATATCAATAATATTTGGAAGAGTTTATGAAAAAATCTGCATGCTAAAGTCAGAACTTTTAAAACAGAGATAAATTTAACTTACAGGCTTACCATATTACCCTGGAACAATTTGTTTCATAAGTCTGTGACAAAACAATTTGCACTTTCCTTGCACTGAAAATCACTTTTTACATAAGCATTAAATTGGAAATCACAGATGGATGGATGCATAAATGAATCAGATTGTCATTCAGTGAAACACTGAAAGAAACTATTAGAGAAATGTTTGTAAATATAACTACCGCATATGAACATCCAAACAAGAACATATGCTACAAGTCAAAGAAAATCAACTGCAAAGGGAAAAAAAGAAGAGGTCTAAAGAGGGGTCCTATATCTACGTCCAGGTATAGTCTCATGGTGATTTTCCTAAGCAGTTGTGCTATGCAGCATTAATACTAGAACAAGGTACTTCAAGGAACTCCTCACTGGAGACATTCAAGAAGCATCTGGATGCAATCCTGTGCCCCGTGATTGAGAATGGCCCTACTTCAGAGAGAGGCTGGACCAGATGACCCACTGTAGTACCTTCCCATCCTGTAGCCTGACCCATCCTGTGATTCTGTGGAACAAACAAACAGTCCCCACTCTCCCCCTAAAAAAAAAAACCCCAAAACCTCAACATCTAGCACGTATGTCAAGATACTGGCAAGAACTTGTTTGGAATACTATGTTCATCTACCAGCACCTATCACACAGATACTTTAAACGGGAAAAAGAACACAAAGTGTATTACATCAGGACACCATACAGAGGCAGCAATGAGAAACTGACAGTAGGATAAGTGCAACAGTCAGAAATCACTATAAATACAAAAAATACTAAGAGATCCCACCCAAAGAAAATGAATCACAAGATAAATAGGTCAGCCAATGAAGAAAAACCAATCATTAGATAAAGACTTCTAGATTTTAAATTAAAATTTAAGAAGAACATTTTTGTCAATAACTGAAGAAAAATATCCAATTAGAATATAACACAGCTTGAGATTAGAGGAGATTAGTAACTTGCTATTGCATGATAGGTGAACAGTTATTTGAAAAAGCAGACCTTGAACTTCACAAAATATATCTTTTACCAGAATTACCAGAAACAATGAGAGAAAGCTCTTAGGTTGGTGCTTAAAAACACAAAAAGAACTGATGACCTGCCTAGGTTGAAATTTCACAATATTACTAATTTATGGCCATAATATTGACATACCCCTCTTTTAGCAGAGAAGCTACTTTAAGATTTACTAATGCAGGAATTATTTGTTTCCTTCCTCCAACTGTTAAAAAGGAATGGGGGGAAAGAGACAAGAATTATTAACTATTTTAATATCAGCATAACAAAAACTAGTCACAGAAATCTCAAATATCTTGCATTAAATAATTTCAAATGATTAACAGCTGTAGTAATTTCACAGGAGAGGGGAAAAAAAAACATGTAAGAATGGCATGGAAGCCATGGGGAAAATAAGGGGAACATGAAAAACTACAACAGACAGACATTTGATACAAATAAAGTTTAATCACTGTGTTGGCCCTTGGGAAGAAACAACACTTAGTATTTAGCATATCATTTATTTGGTTAAAAATGCCTTATTGAGTCCTACCATGAAACTTTGTCATTTTTTTTGTTTTGTTTGGGGGTTTTTCTTGGTAAGGATTAAAATTAAACAAACCACCTCCCCACTGACAAAAGAAAACGCCAACATTAGAAATACAAAAATAGATTTTACTAAAAAGGAATAAAATAAAATTTAAAAAAAAAAAATTAAGAATACTAGCATGTTATCAGAGAAGCAAAACAACATTTTGAAAAATTTCCCAGGTGGATAACTAATATAAAGGTGCTTTTGTAACAAATCAGAATTCATACACCTAAATGAGATACCTTTCCATTCTCAACTTCGCATATAATATTAAAAAAAAATTTAAATGCCTCACAGCCTATCGTAAATTACTCAATATAGATTTGCTAAAGATCAAAGAAAGCTAGTGTGATGGGTTGAATTGTAAGACCTACAAGAAAGCATGGGTACCGAACTGCAAAGGCAGATGTTAAGCTAAAAACCACTGCATTCACTTCTAATCAATATATTATAAATGCTTGTTTATAGTTCACAACTGCATACAGAAATCTCAGTACCAAACCCACATTCAGCTAGGTATTGTACAAATAGAAGTTTTCTACCCAGATGGCTCCTACCAGTTCAAGTTTTTTCCTAGCTAAAACATTTTTTGCTTTTTGCAAAACTGACAGAAAACCATGCTCTGAAAAAATAATTGTGTCCCCAAAGACAGAGGAAGAACCCACAACTGTGATTACAAGGCACAAATTAGATGAAGACATACTACAAAACCAGGTGAACTAACTGCACTGTAAGACCACAGGACTAGAAGAAACAAAATTCCAGAGTCATCAGCTGCTATCATACATTAATCTACCAGTAAGATCAATTAAAAGAAAACATTGAAGATGAAGACTTTTGATGTTTAAGCCTTACCTTACCTTTGACACCTACCTCAATGCTCAACCAACATATGTCTACCTATAATCTATTCACTCCTTAACTTTTCGTAAGACACTCACTCATCACTCAAAATTATTTAGCCCTAAGGGCTATTTTCACAGAATGGTTGAGGTTGCAAGGGATCTCTGAAGATCACCTGCTCCAATCCTCCTGCTCAACGGTCACCCTAAAGCCAGTTTGTCGAGGAGTGCATTCAGATGGCTTTTGAGCATCTCCAAACATAGCGGCCTGTGCTGGTGCTTGATCACTGTCACAGAGAAAACCTGTTCAGGGGCAACCTCATGTTCCAGTTTGTGCCCACTGCCTCTGGATCTGTCACCACACACCTCTCAGGAGAGTCTGCGCCTCTACTTTTTACACATCCCACTTTCAGAAATTTACATACATTGATACATTTCAATCCTAGTTTCAGTATAAACAGGAGCAAACAGTTATGACAACCTTTTTGCTAGAAAATTTTCAAATGCTGTGGTTTGTTTTCCATTTTGAAATTAATGTTTAATAATTAGTTATCCTTCATTTGCAACTTATCACTAACATTAGGACACACGGAGATGGAATAAAGCTGCACCAGGGGAAGTTCGGATTGTGCACTAGGGAAAGGTTCTTCACTGATAGGTGATTGGTCACTGGAACAGGCTTCCCATGGAAGTGGTCATGGCACCAAACCTGCCAGAGTTCAAGGACTGTCTGGACAACACTCAGTCATATAATTTAGTTTCAGGTAGTCCTGTGTGGAGCAGGGAGTTGGACTTAATGATTTTTATGACTTCCTTCAACTAGAGAATTTCTCTGATTCTGTGACACATCCACTGCACAATGACAGCCCCACCACAGTGTGCATGAGTGTGCAGGTTATGCCTCCACTCAGGCTCAGATCTGTGCTGATACACAGTAAAGACATGCACTTCATTTTACTAGAGTGAATCACTTCCTTACAATACCCTGTAACTCTCTCCCCAAGCAGGACCTCAAGCATTAACAAAAATCAAATCAAAAACAACAAAAAACTCCATATACTCCCCACTGGACTGTGTTCCATAAATAGAATCCATTAGGACACAATAAACACCTATAGGAAAGTCATCTTTACTCATTTTTAAAGGATAGGTTTTGCAACTGAAAGGAACAAGTTTTAAATTATTAATAAATATAATTGTTTGCACTATGATTGTAAGCATATAATCACAATAAAACAGTTCAGAAAGTTTCAGCCTATTACTTAAGGGCACAAGAACAGTTCATATATACATTATAGGTTGCACTCTCCTCATTTCCCTGAAGTTAGAAGGTTAACACAGCCAAACCAGACTAACAAACACATCTGGTAAATCCTGCTGACAGGTGAATCCATCACTAATCCAGCTGTCTGCTCACAGTCAGATGTTGCTGCTTCTTTAGCAAAAAAAGCTGGATTTGTTCACACCTAGCCAGATTCTCAGCTGAAGAGCAGTCTGTCTTAACTAAGTTTATAAGTCAAAAAGCTCAGCTTAGCATGGAAACAGCTAAGGTATGGACACACTTGTACTAACTCCACTGCAGGGACAACAAGCTGTATCAAACAAATGGACTAGGAAGTTTAAGGGTTATGAAAAAGGCACTCAACCAAGATGCAAAGTTAATGGGAGAGGGAAAAGTAAGAAAAAATGGGGGAAAATATGAACAAAACATATCCAAAAAACCCACAAACAAAACCCAAGAAACCCACCTCTACACACCACAGTTTATATAACCAATCAGCCCTGAGGTTCCTAATACATATAATGTACCTAAGTATCTGAAGGGAGAGTGTCGAGGATGGAACTGGGCTCCAAACATGAGGAAGAACTTCTTTTCTGTGATAGTGACTGAGCATGAGAAGAGTCAAAAGCCATCAGAACACAGTCCTGAGTAACGTGCTCCAAAGGACACTGTTTAGCCAGGGGGTTGGACTATGTGACCTTCAGTGATGCTTTCCAACCTCACCCATTCTATGACTCTTTCAAGTCTAAGAAGTGTTGAACAAAGTGAGAAACGAACTAGGATGAACTTGGACAATGAGGGATTGGAATCAGAAGCCTAAGAGATACAGAGACAAACTACACAGAGAAGTCACTAGAGAGACCAGAGTAGAGAGATCAGCTGCAAGTGGCAGTAAAGGAAGCACCTCAGCAGAACTCAGTCATTTCTAGGGCCCGCAGTACAACATGCAATCATCATATGTTATGCTGCCCTTCCACCAATAGCAAATGCTTGCAAGAATCCACTGAAAAGCTCTCATATCTCTTTCCGCTTAGTACTGGTTACAAGAGAAAAACTTACTGCTGCTAATAGCATTCCATCAATTAGTTGTAGGTAGAAGAGGCTAAAGGTTACAACCCAGTGGCTCAGAAGCACATCCATACAGTGAATTAATTTACTAAGTCTGCTTAAAAAGGAACAGTGAAAGTATGGAAATAGTTGCAAAATCAGTTTTAAGAGTTAGGAAGCAGAATTAAAGTTTCTTATACAATATCAAAGAGAATACACACAAAGGAGCTCATATACCTGATCCTTCACTACTTTTTTTCCACCCCACAGAACTTCTTGCTCATTCAAAGCTATTCAACTTTTCTCCTTAAAATTTTATGTGTGTCCCTTATACTCCATTTAAGCCACATTCTGAAGAGAGTTAATTTCTCACTGGGCTTTTGTAAGGATCCACGGCTATATTATGTTTGTGTGTCACAACTTGT
This sequence comes from Formicarius rufipectus, assembly GCA_013399695.1. Taxonomy (NCBI): domain Eukaryota; kingdom Metazoa; phylum Chordata; class Aves; order Passeriformes; family Formicariidae; genus Formicarius; species Formicarius rufipectus. The sequence continues at coordinate 12,410 of VXAU01004934.1, forward strand.
TTTCGCAACCTTTCACAGATTTTTCATAAAAATTAGTTTTCTTATTTTATAGATGAGCAACCCAAGTTACAAACTAGAATTTAAGAACTATCCATCAATTTTGCCTGCACACGTAGAGAACTTTAGGACACAGCGTTTCAATTACGCCACTTTATCCCGAACTACATCTGAAACTAAAGCTTCTGTTGAGACAAGCAGAAGTAGACTGGGTCTAGAGTCTGTCTCCCAGGAAATCAATGCACTACTAATAAGCTCTTGTGGAAAGTCTGCTTTAAATAGACTTGTCTGGTATCACAAGAAACTGACAGAAAGAATGAATTCCAGTATCCCAAAGTGACATTCAATCATTCGAATCACTAGATATGCTTTCCCTTCCCACAGTCCCCTGTCAATTCATTTAACATTTCCCAGCTTTTGAAAAATATGCCCACCAACTTTGATATGCAGCTCTAATTCCTAAACACAGAGAGCTGAAAAAAAAATCATAACGAAAGACTACCATAACATACACTTTCAGGGACAGAAATTAATTTAAACTATTTCCTATTTTTAAATAAGAAATTGCTATTTTAATATTGTTTTAATGTGGTTTTTTATTCAATACAGAAGATTAAGGTGGTAATGGCCCATTAAGAAATGAAAAGTTACTCTAAATATGCTCATATATATATCTAAAACATAGTATGGACAACCTAATGGAGAGCTATGTACAGGCAACATTTGTTACTTGGGAAAAACTTTCAAAATGTTTCAAGTTCTCAAAGTACAGATATAACAGTCACTAAAAAAGAGCACAGAATATTTCCTTCCAAAAACTGTAAATGCACAAAAATGTCTGTTCTTAATTCCTTCAGTTATAGAAATGCTTCCAAGAACTACAAACTGCATAATTTAAGTTAGGTAAATGGAAGAGGAAATGCATCTCCTACTCACTGTCTCTCTGAAAAACTACCTCACAAATCTTCTAAAGATTTTATCATTGTCTTTTCTATTCTTTCATTTCGAAAAACCAGGAAGGCAAAATGTTATAGCCTTATTCTGACTAGTTCATACTCAGAGAAAAAAAAAAAGGCCAAATGTAAATTTTATTTTATACCATGACCTAAGTGAATTAAGACAATTTGTCTCCCTCAGACCTTTGAAAAGCACTGGGTAGCACTTGGGAGTGTCCACAGACATTGTCCCTCAAAAGCTTTCAGAAACTGATGGCACAAAAAACTACAGGTCCTTCCATATACTTTATTTCTGTGCTTAGGAACTACATGTGATGCTTCACACTAAATTGTCTAACAAAAAAAAAAAAAATCAACAACATTATCAGTGACAGTATCACACCTAATGGCAAGCTGCTCAGCACCTCTGTACATTTTCTGCAAGAAAAGTCTTTCAAATTGTAAGTAGATAGATGCTGGGGTGGGGAGAGAATCCCTGAATGTAATTAAAAGTTTCCATGAGGTATCTTCTGCTTATGTCTCATAACTGACAACAACTCAATTCTTTATTTGTTAAGAACAGAAATCTAACATCTAGTGACAGAAAAAGATTTTGGAGAAATCTGATTGTCTTCACTGAAACTGTACATCCAAGTAACAAAGCTGCACTAATAGAAGTCAAACTCAAGATTGCCCAAAAATTACATACAGGAAGTTTTGATGTAAATTTTTTTCAAGACTTCCTCATGAGCAGTATGTTTGTGCTTAGTGTAGGTAGCTTTTTTTCCTTTCTTTTCATAGTCATTTATTTACTCCCATCCTTTCTAAGACTTTCAGAATTCAGATTTTTGTCACTGAATGGACCTACAATGTGGATATGCTGGGCATGTCTCAAAGAGAGAGAGCCAGTGGCTGCTTTGACAGAAGCCATGGACAACCACGGGGGTATTTGCAGAAAGGTGGAAAGCCACACTCAACAGTCACTTTCTAAGTAATTACATTTCAGTTGAATACAGCACTCTTTAAAAGAGCTACAGACTCCTGTCCCCAGTACAGGAAGGACATGGACCTGTTGGAGCAAGTACAGAGGAGGGCCACCAAGTTCATTAGAAGGATGGAGCACATCTCCTATGAGGAAAGGCTGAGAGAATTGGGATTGCTCAGTCTGGAAAAGAGAAGGCTTCAGGGTGACCTAACTGCAGCCTTCCAGTACCTGAAGGAAGCCTACAAGGAAGATGGAGAGCAACTTTTTACATGAACGCATAGTGACAGGACAAAAGGGAATGGTTTCAAACTGAAAAACAGTAGGTTTAGACTAGGTATTAGGAAAAAGTTCTTTACTGTGAGGGTGGTGAGGCACTGAAACAGTTGCCCAGAGAGTTTGCACCATCTACGGAAGTGTTCAAGGCCAGGCTGGATGGAGCCCTGAGCAACCTGATCTAGTGAAAGGTGTCTGTGCCCACAGCAGGGAGGTTGGGACTAGATGATCTTCAACGTCTCTCCCAACCCAAACCATTCTATGATTCTATCAAAATGTAGTTTAGGTGACTATACAGTGGAAGCCATTAAGACAATAACATTTCAGACTGCTAACTTCATGTCTTTTTTTGTCCATTAAAAGTTATGCAAGTGACACATTTCATTTCAGCAGCAGAAACATCCACCAGGATTTCCAATAAAGTCAGAAAAAGTACATATAGTATTGTCTGGAATCAATCTTTAAAGAACAGGGTCTAAATTTGAACACCCCAGATGGGGTCCTGATCCCTGGTTATGGTACTACCACTTGAATGGTGACAGACACAAGATGATTAGTACAAACATGGCCATCTGTTGAAATGAGGAATGGCACTTTATTACTGTTTCTTGATGCACATTAATACCAAAGTTGTTGTGAAGTTTGGGGGGGAAAAAAAAAAAAAAAAAAAAAGAGCTGAAGATCAGGCAGTATGAAACAAGCAGAACAATGCATAATGTTTTTCCAGTGCTTAAGATGTGATGCAAAAGAGTAAGCACCACAGATGGGGACAAAGTAATAGAGGTCTTAATCTTCAGGATGTACTTCAAGGACTTCCTCACACTTTAGAAAAGGTTGAAAAGCAGTATATGCTGAGACAGACAGTAATAACCTTTAAAAAGAGCAGAAGTGTTAACACTTTGATTCTTATAAATTACGCTAAAGTATTAGTTGGATTATAAGGAATTCCTTCAAATTATATGTGTTATGGTAAATATTCACATTTATAGCATTTTTATTGTGGAATCCAATATGTTCCAAAGAGGTTCAGAAAGAAACCACCAACTTGCTAAAATAAAGTTAATTATCATTCACACACTGCACTTTTGATGCATTTTACTTAAGTGTTAGAACTAAGCAGACAAAAAACGCCTCAACTTTTCTAAGAGATTACATTCACCTGAAGAGGTTACCAATCGAAAAGCAATAGCTATACCTTTGTATACATGCACAATCCTGATTTTCAGATGTTCAACCTCTTAGGGCAAGGAAACTTTTTTCCCAAGCACATATTTTGCAATTCTTTAAAAGCCTTGATTCCTTCCAGGATCTGTCAATGCTGTTCAAACAGTCCAGAAAGTCAACAGATCTGGCAAATTAACACTTCACCACCAAGGATCATCACACTAACACATCCTCTTAAAGTTTCCGCAGTTTTCCCTTACCACCTAGTTTCAAAATTGACTGAAAGCTGCCAATATTCTCTCAGTCTATCCAAAGATAATTTCAAGTCGTGTTATTGACATTTTGCGCTAAGAGTAAAAACATCATTACTTTAAAAATCTGCTAAAAGGAGAATGGTACTGACAAGTAGTAAGGCAATGCACCATGTACCACAATTACTTTTTGAAAGGAACTTGTCTGAAGGCAGTGGGAAAGATTATGTCAAGGAAGAAGAAAGTATGTATTCGGGATAAGTAACATTAAAAGAAAGGGATATTAGCGTGAAACTAGTAGGAAAAAATAATGAGTTGCAGTATTACATTTTCCTTCATCTCCTATTTTGCGTGCTTTTACTGTTCAGCTTTACATTTTCTTATTTGTTACTTCCACAAAAGTTCCGCTTGTGCAACAAGCAACCTTCATCACCTTTTCCACACTCAAGTTTAAAGAAAAAAACATTTACTCCAAACACCTTTAAATGAAAATCCAGTACTAAACTAAAAGACTCCTACACATACCCATGTACCCTCATACTCTTCTGTATGAATATAAACTAGGTGACAGGAGAAGGAATAGAAAGGAAAAAAGCATAACCTGAAAGCTTGGTAGAGAGCAACACATTCCAAAAGAAAACGCACCTTGATCTACCGGAGGTAACAGAGCCTTCTGCAGTACAGACAATAATGGATAAAATCTGAGGTCATGCCCATATTTCATTACTGTGCTTTTCCAAATGCTAGCAATGATTGTTAGGTTTTATATGGTTAATTACAGCTTAATAATGACTTAGCTGACTTGCTCAATTTCAGTCCATAAGTAAGCTTGCTAAATACAGTCTAAATTCAACATTTACATGGCACAAGAAAAAAAAAACCCTTGCATACAAGTGCTATACACATATGATTTGCCATTTTATCTAGTTCTAAACTGAACTATAGTTTATCCAGTCTGTACACTAACTAGTAAAGAAAATGCAAGAGATAAATAAGGAAATACTAAGGCACAGGAATTGTATAAAAAAATAATCAAAACTAAACACCACACATAGAGCCATTCCATAGCTCCCCACTTTACGGTAATCAAGTACAACCTTGCTTTGAGCACAGACCCAGAATGTCATGCAAGTGATAAAGTATTGAACTACTTTCTCCAGTAGTGCACACTTTCAAACTCTGCAATGAACACGACACACACACCTCTGTTAAACTACCTCACCTGATAGCCTGTCACTCTCAGTCTTCTTTTAGGATGGTCTGAGCATGGCATACATCCAGATGGTTCACATCTTTCGGGTGTGTTACTTTATAAAGCATAATATTTAGCATATCTATATTACATACAAGGCATGCCAGGCAAAATTTCTATCACCTGAAAACTGAATAATTCCACTACTTTGAAAGATGAAAACCTGAAGGAATGCACGTCATCTTATTCCCTTCACAAAACCTGATATGACACCCGTTTTCAACTATAAAGGCATTCAAATGTTCAATGCTCCTTCTATTCCATTTCCAGCAAAGAGAAATCAATTAGAGTCAAAGCACCTACCCGGCAAGCACAAAACAAAGACCAACACGAGAATGCTTCAGCAGTTGTGTTAAACGGGGTAACACAACGCCTAACTAAATAACCACAGCCCTCAGAATGCAACCGTGCAGTAAGCAAGCATAAAAGTCAGAATAAGGCTGGCAAGACAAAATCCAGCCCTACAGAAGCTGGTCTGCTGCGGTTTAATTTTTCAGGACTGTTCACCGTCATTAATTGTTGATTTGTTTCTGAAGAACAGATAGTGATTTATTTGCAGAAGGATGAAGTGACGGACCTAGAGTCCTGACCGGAGGCTCTCAACGTAAACAATGCATAACCTATAAATTAACCATTCTCCATCTGGCAATTCAGATGTAAAATTCATAGTTTTCCATCTACCAGGCGGCGGCAACCGTCCCCCCCAACCGTCCTCCCTTCCCGAGCGCTTTCTAACAGAGCCTGATGCAAAGTGGGAGGGAAAAAGAAAGAGAAGNTGAAAGAGCCGGGCTCGCACACAAGTAGCGACCCACCGCCCCGCGGTGCCCGGCAGCTCTTCCCGCTGAAGGAGCGCCGCCAAGTGCGGCGCGGAGAGACCGAGCCGGGCGGGGAGCGGAGCGGAGCGACGGGACGGAGGTGTCCCCGCTCGGGGAGGCAGGCGCCTCGGTGCTGCCCCGCGGAGCGGGGACCAGGCCGGCTGCCTGGGACCGGGCGAGAGGGCAGGGACAGCGGGGCAGGGAGGGCAGGGACACGCGGGGAGCCGCGATCGCTCGCCGCCCGCCACGGGCGAGCAGCCTCCCCGCCCCCCCCGCCCC
>VXAU01004934.1:18742-51824 GCA_013399695.1 Formicarius rufipectus
TCGGAGGGGCGCTGCCGCCGCCGCCGCCGTAGCCAATCGCCGCCAGCCCCCTCCCCTTCCGCAGCTCGCCCCGGTCCCCCTGCCGGCTTCAAAATGGCGCCAACGCCGCTCCGGCGGCTCCAATGGAACGGCCGAGCGCGCCCTGCGCCGCCAGCGCGGGGCAGCAGCGCCCCCTGCCGGCCCGAGCGCGCACGGCCGCGGGGCGGGAGCGGCTCGTCCTTCCCCGGGACCGCGCCGGGCGGCCCCGGAGCGGAGCGAGGGAGAGCGGAATGACGCCGTCTGGGTGCTGGGAAGGAGCGGGGGCAAGCAGCAAGAGCCGCTCGTCGAGCTCCCCCGGTTTTGCGTCAGCGAGTTGCGGGAGTTTTGAGGGGCGCCCTTACGGGAAAACACAAGCGCGATGTGGTTTCCTCTCACCGCTGCTGATGAAGTGCGGCGTTTAACGTAAAACCATAGGATATGCTGAGTCGGAAGGGGCCCATCAGGACGACACCCCAAGAGTGACATGTGCCCCAGACCATTGTCCTACTGTCTCTTGAGCTCTGGCACGCTTGGTTCTCTGGTCACTTCCCTAGGGAGCCTGTTCCTGGGGTGTCCAGACACCGTTTGGGTGAAAAACTCTTTCCCCATACATCAGGAGAATGTGGAAGTGTTCACAGGAGGATGAGTTACAAACTGCAAATCACACTCAGCAGATCTGCTGAAAAATTACACCCATGGATTTCTCTACTGTGAGAAACGCGCTTCAATAGAATGTTAGCCAAGACATTGTAACTAGTGTTTTAAATCTTTTACAAAGTTCCCTCAAGCTTTCTGAACTTGCTAATACATTGTAACCAGTGTGCACCATCTTCATTCAATTTTTAAACTACATAAAATACCCTTATCTTCTAATACAGGCTAAGTCAGTCCTACCAGAACTATTACATAAAAAAATCACTTTTCAGACCCCAAAACATCCTTTGTTTACATACTTTGCAGTAAATTATCTTTGTTTCATTCCCCCTGAGGCAAAAGCACTCCTGCATAGACAGAAAAGAGAGGAAGACTCTGTCTGTTAATTTCATATTACTTATTATTGGAAAGGATCTTGGACTTTGAGTCAAGGATATAACTTTTTTATGCTGGTTGAACAATTTACCCTCACTTCCCCCACTGCCGTCTATGTGGACTCACCGAGGTACAAAAACCCAAACTGGGGGAACACATCCTTTTCCTGTGCAGCACTTGCACACGTGTGCAGGGATACTTGCAAACCAGAGGAAGAGTTAAACATTCACACAGCTATTGAAATTGCAAAAGCAAGGGTACGACTGTGAAAGTAACCAGTGCACTGACATGCTCCGTACACAAGCAATTCTGCTCCATTTTCCCGACGGAGCGGGTCACAACAGCGACGCTTCCAGGGCCTGTCAGGACATCCCGCAGAGCAGGACAAGGCGCTGTGTGACAAGGGCCTCCCCCAGGCACGCTCAGCCCTTCATTTCCCGCCTGCACTGACACCCTTCTCAGTTTCGGAAGACGGCGTTTTGGAGGAGATTTTCGTTCTTTTTCCCTCCCCTTCTCGGTTTCGCAGTAGCGTGCGCGGTCCTCCGGAGGGAGCCCGTCCGCCACCGCTGCTCCCTCATCCCCGCGAGCCGATTTGGAAAAGTATTAGGAACCAGAACTCTGCCTGCGGGAGGGAGGAACAAGCACCCACTTCCCTTTCGGTGCAGTCCCACCAGAAAAGAGCTGCACGGTGACAGCGCTGACTGGGACTGGGTCCCGAGGGCAGGCTCAGCCTCCCCCACGAGGAGTGCTGTGTCTCACGTGGCACTGGTGAGAGGCACAGGCTCACTTTTACCAGATTTGTCACCTTCTGAAAGTGCAGGCAAGTGTGTGTTACTTGCAGAAACTGTATACTTGAGAAAGATTTAAAATATTTGCATGAAATAAATATTTTGCTTGCAATATGACATATAGAGAAAGTCCTTTAAGGTTGGAGAAGTCCTTTAAGGTCCTTGAGTTGAACTATTAATCCAGCACTGCCAAGTCCACCATTAAACCATGTCCCCAAGTGCCACATCTACATGTCTTCTAAATGCCTCCAGTGATGGTGACTACACTGCTTCCCTGGGCAGCCTGTTCCAATGCCTGATCAGCCTTTCAGTGATGAAAATCTTCCTAATATCCAGTCTAAAACTCCCCTGGTTCAACTTGAGGCCATTTCCTCTTATCCTCTCATTTGTTACTTGAAAGAAGAGAATTAGGCTACACTCTCAAGTTGCTGTAGACAGCAATAAGGGGCTCCTTTCCTCCTGGGGCTCCTTTCCTCCAGGCTAAACACCCCCAGCTCCCTCAGCCACCCCTTGTAAGACTTGTGCTCCAGACTCTGTGTGCTGAAGATACTCTTCACATCTCAGTATTCAAGTGACAGTGAGTAACATAGTCAAAGAACATCTTACACAGCAGTACTCTTCACACAGCTTTCTGTCTGTGAAAACATTGTAGGAAAATAGAAGACTGCAGTGACAAGGGTCTTTTAGTCCTTACGTTATCAGATAGACAATCTCTCCCCTTGGACCATTTTAGTTACCGTTCTCAAGTCATTCTTTAAATTTGTTGTGTCCTTGCAGACCACAACTGCACACTGTACTCAAGGTAGGAGTACACTGAGATTTCCCACAGAGAAGTGAATGCCTTCTGTCTTGCTTTCAGTACTATTCCTCAGGATGCCTTTCATCTCTGTTGTTTACCAGGGTTTTATTTGGTTGCTGCTGCAGTTTGAGTCAAAGATTTCAGAGAGTTGACAACAGTGACTTCAAGATTTCATGAATTTAGACTTCCAGGTTTAACAGGTGATTCTATGCTTTACCTTACACTGATTTACTTCTCAAAGCCTATCTTTTTACTCATTCACTTTTGTGAGGCCTTCTGGAGCTCTTTCCACTGGCAGACCATTTGATTACCTGAAAGACGTTAACATCATGCAAGTATCATTTCATGCGCCCCCTTTTCTGAGTCGTTGTTGAAGATCAAAGACTGTTGCATAAAACAACATCAGTAAATTCAAATATTTCTGTATTCTCTGCTTCCATCCTTTGACCAGATTTCCAGTTCAGTATAGGACATTTACTCTGATTCCACAGTAACTTTGTTTGACAGCTTTTAGTGAGAAACCTGCATCAATGCTTTTTGAAAATACAAGTATGCCCCCTGTTTTGTCCAGGTCTACATAATTCCTGACTCACAAACCTGCTGAAAGTCTCTGACTGTATCACTGTGTCCCTTCACAGAAACTATGTTGGCGCTTTCCCAAGACATTATGTTTATCCATTGGCCCCCTGATCATACTCTTTTATGGCATTGGCCTTTCAGTGTAAGTAGGAGTAGGAACAACTGTCAAGGCAGTATTACCAGCAGAAGATTCCCTAAATTCTTTTACTCTGTCTCCTTTCTCATTACAGTAACTCTGAGGCATTTGCATGTATGTTTTGCCTTCAAAGTCCCTCTTTTTTTTTTCACTCACAGACTTGAACCAAAAAGGTATGTGAAAACATATTAACTTTTAGGATACCTCAAAACAGAATAAACAACCTAATTTTAAGCCATACCTTTATAAAAGCAAGAGCTCTAAGATACACCTCACAGGACTGAACAGGCATGGAAGTCAGGAAGAAAGCTGTCTGGTGAGAAGGGATATATAGACTTTCATACTAGCCCAGAATCCCACTGCAGATGAAAAAGGTTGGAAGGAACCTGGCTCCTAGAATGACTCCATGCTGTAGAACTTAGCAAACACTACTGATTCACTACAGTAAAATATTAAAATTGCCTAACAAATCTTAGAGTCCAGGGGACTTCCCAGAAAAGAAATAGATTGGAAGGAGCAAAATCTTTTTTGTTTTGGTTCATTTGAGGTTTTTTCCCCAGGAGAAGAAAATATTTTAGCTTAAGAATATTATAAAACTCTGTCCTGGATTACAAGATCAGTCAGTTCATAGGAGGGTGAACTAATACATGGAAGAAGGGAGGGACTACACAGCAGAGACCAAAAACACTTGCTTTTGATAGCAGTAAATTGGGAATTTTTTATCATCTTCCCTACCTATAGGCATTATACAACTTCAGAGTACGCTTTTGAGTAAATCCCTCCATACAGTCATCACTAGGGTCAAATGAAGGGACAGCACACATAACAAAGAATTTGAATGGAAGCTAGTTGATGGGGGTTTTATATGAATGCAAAGTACAAGTTAAATTTCTAATATTGCATGAGTTACTCAAAATCACTAAATTAATACTGAGTTAGCTTCTGTTTCCGTCTATAAATCATTTGGACAAAATTAAGACAAAACAGAAGAGTGAAAATGGAAAAGTTTAATAACTAGAAGGTACATTTTACCCTTTTTTTCCACCACACCTATCTAACTTCCTTCTTAATTTAGCAGACTTCTGAAAATGATACTTTTGTTTCCAGCACAGGTACAATGACTTTTCCCTTCTGTTTGTTTCTCTGGTAATTGTGACCCTTAGACAATTGAATAAAAAATATTTTACTAGAAAAACAATTCTGATTAAATATATGTCAATTATATACTGAGCCCTTTACACTGAAAGGAGTTTTTGTCATGTCAGAGGGAGACCTTCAACTTGCAGGTGTAGTTATTTGTCTCAGAGAAAGAAAAATTAGTTCATTTATTAGTGTTGCTCTTCAAATAAATAGCTGATACGATTATGAACATGACTTAACTTTGCAACTAATTTTAGTATCTCCTGTGTCTCTTTAGTAGTTCGCAAGGAAACCACACGGAAACAGTGACTTAAGATGACTGGAATTTTTAGACTCTTACTGTTCCTGTGTATGCTGTTTCCAACATTGTCTTCTTGTAAACAAAAATCAAACAGCTGAATAAGACAGAGATGCTCAAGCTACTAGCTTTAATATATGTGCAACATAAATCCTGAAGTTTAAAAGTACCGCTATCATCTTTGTCCTAACTAGTCTGATTCTACCAAAAACACCTATATGCACCTGTCTCGGGGCTATTTTCTACAAAGAAGACAAGAGTCATTAAGTACCGTATGGTATTTCACAAAATACAGGCAAACAAACCAACCAGTTCAAAACAAAATAGCAATAAAACTAGGGAGGACATGAGGATGTGATGTTACTCTTCAGGGTGAGGACTGCAGAAAGCCTTTCACTCCACCTACTCATCTGCTCTCTCCATTAAATAGTTAATAGTTACAGTGGGATACTAGCAAGATTAAATGAGCTACTAAAGTAAGTCCTTTTATCAAAACAAGTAGTATTACCCCCTCCCAAAACATGTCATTTTGAGTAAGCTGTAGATGTATTTTTAACTCTGACCTCCTCCTAAAGAGGTTAGTGCCTTCCTGGAGACATGCATGGGAAGAGTGCAATAAAATGTTCCATGCTACAGTAGCCAACAGGAGCAAAAACATAATTTAGATTGTTAACATTCTAAAACAGAATCTGTCTCTTAACTGCAGTTGGTGCTTTATTTTGCTACCAACCAGTGCATTCTTTACACTTGAGCTAAAATAATCTAACCATATTGCTGTCTGATAGGAGTAAGTGGGAGAGCATTAACACACAAACGTTCACAGCTTCTAGTACAAGACTATTGTTGGGGTTTTGTACGGGTTCTTTTGTTGTTGGTTTTTGGTTTGTTGTTTATTTGGGTTGTTTTTCCATTCCATATGACTTAACAGCTGTTTTGTTGCTAAATGTCATCAAATCTTGCTGACCATTGTCCCATTTGCACAGCGTATTCCTACAACTCAACACTAATATAAGTTGCAGCCTGCATCTAAAAAGTCACAGTAGTCAGGGGAAAATAAAAATTCCCTCATTGCCTTGCAGACAGGTATGACAGTAGCAAATCAGTACTTGGGGAGTCTGTACCAGCAGTCTTTCTTTCCCTGGTTATTAGCTCAGTTTGCCAGTGAATTAAATTAGTTTCTCCTCTGAGTTACCTTTAATTGATTTAAATGCTTTCCATCCCTAACTGAGATGCAGGATAGGAGGTGGGAGAGAGTACAAAACATAAATATTCTAAAGTAATGCTGTTAGTATGAAGAAATAGGGGGAAAATTTAGAAATTAATCTACTGTAAGTTGTATCTGAAAAGTGAGCATTTCTGTTGTTCAGCTTCTAGTAATCAAACAAAACTAATTTCAGGTAAAAAGTGAGTAGTTAAAATGAATAAGTATTCTACAAACAGTGGAGATGTCAACACTATCATGACTAAGCATGTTGCACTAAACTTTTGTAATATTTCATCTTCTTTCCTTTGACTCAAACATTAGCATATTAATATATTTAACATATTATGCCATGCAAAATGCTGGGTACTTTAGTTTCTCTATCTGGTGCTTGCTTTCTTCTACTCACACTTTTGCTTTTACCATTCCAGTGTGCTCTCTATTTAAAGCTACTTATTTTAATGTCCCATTGAATTTCAGTCTACTGAAGGCATTACACTCAGTCTCCTCCATTTTTATGTAAATGTGAAATGTTATTTCTTGCACACTAAGCAGCAACTGGACCTTCACCTTGAGAGTCAGCTTCCTAGAAACTCCCCATACTTTACTTTGAAAGACATGAATTGTTCAGAATTGTGTTTTCTTGGTTGGCTTTCACAACCCATAAGCTCAGCTTTGTCCTGAGCCAGCAGTTGTTATCTTTTCTAAAGAGCTCTGTCTTAAAAATTAAATCTCACCATTCTTTTACTTCTGTTTTGGTATAGCACTTGAGATCTAACTCACAGAATAGGTGCTTTACTGTCAAGAAAAAAAAAATCTATGTATCAGGCAGATTTCAGCTAAAACCATCAAATGAAAGGTTTCAAGAATCTCCAAAATCAACTAATTAGGTGTTATTTTTACTTTTTTCCCCACTATTTTTGGCCCAAAAGGATTCATCCAGTACCCTATTTAAATGGAAAATTAGTTATATCACAGTCAAAAGAAATATTAAACTATCCATGGCTTAAACATCACTTACTACAATATGTTGCATATATCAAGAAATTCTGCTATCTCAGATAAACAGCAGGTTGTGATGATTTTTTTGGTTATTTTTGTTGTTGGTTTTTGTTTTGGTTGGTTTTTATGTTTTGTTTTGGTTTTGTTTGGTTTTTTTGTAAGAAGATATAACTTTATCAAAACTGTAATTCCTAAGTTGATTCTCAGGTTGATATTTGAAAATATAAAAACCCACATTATCTGTGGAAATTATTAGGTAAAAAACTGTTACTGCATTTTTACAGCTGAAACTCTGATGTGACCAATATTCCTCCTTGCCATATAAAAGTTTCAGAAAAACAACTTGGCAAGCAACATTCCTAGTTCATTGAGTAAACCAGTTGTCTGAAAGTTCACCAGAATATCTCTCTAGATATAGCTTGATTTAAATTCAAAGAATTATGCAACAGTATTTCTTAAATCATCTTGGAGCCACACTTTTTCAAACATGATTTAGTAGAATGACAAGACAAATTATCACCCAAGGTCATTACCCTTTAGACAAAGGTTTGATTAAATCCAAGTCTGTAACTAGTCCTCTTGAACTCCAATACAAGCTTTATTAAAGTGTTATTAGAAGACAAATAATGTTATGAAGAAAGAAGAAAGAGACCTCTGTTATGTCAAGTCTGATAACAAGATCCAGGCAGGAGATCTAAATGATTGAGCTATCATTCCACATTAATCTTAAATACAAAAGCCAATCTCAAGTTGTTCCCACTGGATATTTATCTTTATTTTTCCCCTTGTTATTACAGATGGAGTCTCATCACTTTATCTGAAATTTTCCTAATCTTTTCTATTAAAAGGTAGAACACAGGCATTTGTTGTTCTGCTAACAAATATTTACTTTTTGGGTTTATAATTTTCATGCCAGCTATCTTCTTTATCCTGAGTTATTTTGGAAAGTTTTATCTAACATGTTTCTATACACATATTTAAGGGAAACCTTTCCGTACACAAAAGAATAGTATGATGCTTTTATTAAAAATACCCAGTACTTCTGAGAAATCTGAATAATATTCCTCTTCCTACAGCCATTAAGGTGTACTCTCTCTTGGAAGGGAATGTATGTATTCTCTGTAGTTTTCCCTGAGGAAATGGATGCCACTGTGTTCCAGAATTTCAAGAGAAGATAAAGGCAGCACATCAGTCTTTCACTGGGAAGAAGAAAGTGATAAAAACCAGAAGGAAGAAAACACCCTGAACAAAATGGAGAGGGAGAAAAGGAGAAAAAGAACAGCATTAGTTAGTAGGAAGTGATACAGGACTATGGAACGTAGAGGAATAATGGGAACCAGACAAGAAGTGAGATCCTATTAGGAAAAGCAGAGGCGCGGAAGAGACTGACAGTTACAGTGGGTCAAAATAAGCCTCCTGTGAATGCAACAACAACAGCAAGGAGGTGCTGGATAGAGCAGCATGGCAGGACAGGTCATGCTAGTAAACCACAAAAGAATCAGGACAATCCTCCAAAGTAGAGAGTTGCCATCTTCCCTTTATTATTTAAGAAATCGAGTGCAAAAACTACTGTGAGAAAATGCTCAATTTGCAGGTTCAAACACTCAAGTTACATAATGTCAAAACTATTTGTTCTTTCATAAAACATTATTCACTTCCTTTATGTATACAATTTATGATGCAATCTGTAAGGTTCAAATCAACTTAAACTTATAAGACACTTGGAAAACTGAATCAAATTCTGACTATTTAAGATGGAAATTTTTCCTTTCACTCTTCTCTTAGATCAGTTTTAACCAACATTTCACAAAGTAATACAAGGTGATGGCATAAATGTCAAGGAACACAAGAATTTTAATAATTTGTTACCCATGCAATAACACTACTACACTCTTATATTTAACTTCTTTGTGAAGCTTCTACCAAAATCATAGAGGCATGTTACAGGAACCATGATTGGGGTGACATATAGTAAAGGTACTTGGTAGAGTTCTGAGTGAATTTATGAACATATGAAAGAAGTGAAGTTATAAAATTCAAACTCCCCTGCAAACAAAGAAAATGCACAATCTGTTAAGGCTTCTTGGTAAATATTTTCACTGTTAAAATGTCTGGCCCCTTGGACAGTTCTTTTACAAACCCTATCTGCTTCTCCTGATGATGTTTCCAAGGGAACTTCATTTATTATCTAGTGCAGACAGAGGGTTCTGGGGCAACTATTTGTAGCTTTGTCTTAAGTAAGTGCAGCATCTTCCCATATGAGATCTCTAGCAGCTGTAATAGTATCACCAGGCAAAGTGTATTTTATTATGCTCAATGAGGTTGAAAAAATGGCATTAGGGTACTGCCAATTTAAGTAGGTGCACTGTATTGGGAGAATTTCCCAAGTGAAATACATCTGAGACAATTTCAAGATACTCAACATGAAGCATTTGAGGGATGCTACCTTCAAAAGGTCTGTGTGCAACCCATTTAATCTCTTTAAATTATTAACTTGGGTGCTTCATGATTTAGCTTGTGTAGGGAACTACACAGTTACTATTTCAGATGGAAAATAGTTTTTTCTTTAGGATTAAATAATCAACAGTATTACTATCAGAAAAGAATTCTCTGAGAAGTTGAGAATCTTGATTGTGAAATATTTTGAATATTCCAATTAAGGACTAGCCTCATTATCTTTAAACAATGTCATGAAAAAGGGTAGAAGAATAAGCAGTGTAGTCCTTTGTATTTACAAAAATACTTGTGTTATAAATATTCCACCAACCTGCATTTATGTTCTTTTTAGCACATCCCATGTTACTACATTTTTCTTGGTCGCAAAGGTCAGTTCCCTATGATATTTCCCGTTTTCCTCCCTGAAAGGACCCCTTACTGTAAAAATTACCAGTTTCTCCTGAATTTTCCTTGACTTCAAAATGGCATTAGATTATGTCTCTTTGGCTGTGGATTCCACAATATGGTAGGCCTCAAAGCCACAGCAAGGCCATGTCTAAACATAGGACTGCTCCCATCTTCCAGGAGAATACACACATTGTTTTTCCAGCCCAGAATGGAGTGACAAGGTTATGCCACCCTTATTCCTCAGAAATTGCACACAGGTTTCCCAGGTCTGGCTGCGGTGTTTGCATAACTAGTGCAGCACTGCTAAGTTCCAATCAATATGGAAAAGTATCTGATGCTACAATTCACACAATACACATCTCAGGAGCTTTTAAACTGGCAGAGCACTCATCTTCACAAAGCATGGCAAATGGGGAGAATCAGGAGATTCAGTTCAAAAGCTCACCTCTGATCTAAATGAAAATGCTACCTCAGATACATCCTTCCACACATGCCTTCCAAAAAACAAGGCCATCATCTGGCACAGGAGAGGAGGTTTTGGTTGCAGAGGTAATGGGAAGGAATATCTGGCATGGATCCTAACAACCAGTTTTCTTTTTACCACTTATAGCAAATGAAGTGATTTCAGAGGCTTTATAAATGATATACTTCCAAACAATCACCAGTCATTCGGGTGATGTGAAAAAGGTAAGCAGGTATTTAGAACTGGGCCATCACTTACAGGAGCTGCTGTTTTGTACCCTAATGACAACCGGACAACCACTGTTACAAGACTGCTTCTTAAGAACAATGCTTTCTTAGGAAAAAGGTGGCTTTGGGGGAAAAAAAAATAAATAATTGTGAGAAACAGAGTCTCAGACAAAAATTGGGCTTTAGAATAAGAGTTTATTATATGGTGAAAGCAAACAGCATGCTGGATACGGTGGAAGTCCTCCCTCCCCAAAAACCACACACCAAACACAGTGCAGGTTGGGGGTTTATCCAGTTACTTCATACATATTCATTACATCGTATAAATATACATTTTGCAATGTGATGCTAAACAGTCAACACGTTTCTTTATTGTGTCAGTTCCGTCAGCTAATTCACGTATTCCCTGGTAAGGGCTCAGGGAAACTAACCACTTCGGCCATAATTCAAGTATTTCCTTGATAGGGAAACAGAGAAACTAACCAGTTCTACCATAACTCACATTACCTTGATAAGGAAGAGAAACTAAACAGTTCTACCATAATTTACAGCACCTCTGCAGTAGCAACAACTTGTTTCCTTTATGTGGTTGCAATTACTCATTTGGCTTTCACTGACACGAATCATAATGACATTTATCACAATAACGTAGCCACATCATGGAAAAAATTGGAGAAAAATGGAAGAGTTGGAAGTCCGCGTTCAGTCCAACACACGTGTAGCAAACTTCGGCAGCTCTTACACTGGGGACAATCAATGCCCATCGGAACTCGCTTAGGGCGAAGCAGACATTGCGATCCCTACGGGATGCCGAGCGAATCCTCCCTTGCCCCCCCAGGGCAGGACCCTCATCCCTCATCCCGCGTCATTCCCGCCGCCGCGCGCGCGCCCGGGCACGCCCCGCCCCTCGCGGCGCGGCGCGCGGGGTGAAGGGGCAGCGGGAGGTGGCGCCATCTTCAGCGTGAGGGGCTGGCGGCCCGCGGGCCGGACCCGCTGCGTCGAGGTGGGTCCCTCACCCTCATGAGGCTGCGGCTTGCTGCTCAGTGCGGTCGGGGAGCTGCTTCTGCCCACTTCCCTCCCCCGGCACCGCTGGGGTTGTCACTGACGTGTGGCGGAGGGGCCGGCGGCTGCTGAGGTTGTGGGGCACAAGCGCCGGGGGTGTGTGTGTAGGGGGTGGGGGGTGTGTGTATGTGTGTATGTGTGTGTGTGTGTGTGTGTGTGTGTGTGTGTGTGTGTGTGTGAGCTTTACACTGCGGGAAGGGGGCAGCTGGCACGCCTCCTGAGGGATGCGGCTGGCGGCTCTGCCCGGTGTGGGGGCAGCGCCAGCTTCCCCTGGCTCGCTGGGGTGTCCCGGCGCCGGGTGAGGGGTGTTGGCCTGCGCGCTTTGTCATGGTCCTAAGCACGCAGGCCTGTCGGTTTCCCCGTCTGTACGTTCTACCACATAAGCCTCCTTTTCCCGTTTGGGAGTGTGTCGTGCTGGTAGAGCTCAGGGCTTTGAGTTAGTTGTTCGGGCCTGCTGGGCGTTTGGCAGGTCAGTTAAAGTGGTGACCGAGCGTGAATCCCCTGTACCCGCTCGGGGTCAATGTTTATAACTAGCTCTTTACGGCAGTGGTGCAGACCTGTGCTTGTCCCATTCAATAGGCAAGACTGGCACAAAGACTTTGTTTCCTTAGTGCATACTTGCAGTGTTCTCTCCAAGAATACAGGTGGGTATGCTTTATCATGCAGCTTTACAGTCCCGAAGGATTGTCAAGGAAAGAGTTAAAAGCAAGAAAGGATATTCCTGTGTGGAAGAGTCACAGAGCATGACTGCCACTTGGAGGTATTGTCGCAGCAAGTGTTCGCATGTTCTGTTCTCATTCCACATCAGAAAATGGGCTTTGCTTAAACACCATCTCAGGAACATGGAGCCATAGAAGCTAATACAACAGCTTTTTTTTTTTTTTTTTTTTCCCTCCAATCCTGTTTTTTAGTAGAGACAGAATAACACTTTTTGATAGATGGGGGAATAGAGTTAGTGAATCACATAGTATCATAGTATCCTTCCACCAATTCTGAGAAAGAGTGGTAGTTGTATGTCTGTGTTTCTTCCCTGTTTGACAGTAGTGCTGGATTCCTGGTAGTAAAGTCAAGTGCAGGTAGTAAAATCTCCTTGGTTGAGACACTCTGAGGAGAATAGCAGGTTTCTCTCCCTTTGGATAATAGGTGAGAAAATTCCTAGAGTAACATGTTTTCATGTCTGTTTTGCAAGTGAGTGTCAGGAGATAAACATTACTTCCAAATTTCCCCTTAATGCTGACTACAGATCCTTTTCAGATAAAGAAAAAAAATTATTTTCTTGTCCAGGATGAAGAATGTGTGACATTTTCTTAGTATTTACTCCCATAAAGTTGAACTGTTCACAGACAGCAGTAGAATAAACTCTCTAATAGGAGAAACATTCTTGTTTGATACCCCATTTGTTTGGGGTGGTGGGATTTGCTGAATAAACTACTTGGCACTTGATTTATAATAAAATGATTAATGTTCTTTATCGCATATTGGCTAGACTTCTGGAATACAAAGCAAAATCCCCAAAATTCTGACTAATAGATGGATAAAGGCATGACTGCATGTCACAGAGGTCATTGCCACCTTGGTTTGTAATTGCTCATCTCTGAATCTTTCTGCACCTTACTGGCTTATTCTTAGAATGCAGCCTGTTTGGGACAGGTATTTTTGTGTGTATGTGTGTGTGTGTTTATCTTTAGAAAACATGTAACTAAGTGGTCTTGGTCCCTAACAAAAGTCTTTAGTTGTTCCAAAATGAGAAGTATAATAACAGACTGCAGATTTGATTTGAAGTCATATTTGACTAGTTCTAAATTGCAAATGCCATCCAGTATTTGTGTGATTGGTGTTAAGTGATCTAGTTGAGTTTGGTCCATGTCACAGAAAACAATCCTTGTGATTGAAGTATTTGCGTTTTTGTTTGCCATATTGATAGTGATGTCAGGCATCAGTTTCTGCATTGGAAATTGGCCTATGTTTATCTTGTAAAACATTTCTAACACTTGACAAAGTAACATAGCTCAGTAGAGAACAGAGATTGTTGATGCAATTAATTTTTCAAATAGTCACATTTTAAAATCATGATTTGTAAATTAAGGTACATCATAAAATGTGGCTACTGGACTGATATAGCACAGATACTGTTCTTTACTAAGGATGGGCACTAAATAGTGGGGTGGTCTTATTTAAACTGTACTTGTGGTAGGTGATGTCTTTTCTCCTGGGTGAGGATGTTTTCATTGTGACCATAGAGGGGCTGATGTCATAGGCCTGAGTAACTTCTGCTTTTTTATACTTTACCTTAAAAATGTGTATACTGATAATGTATTAATTTTTTTTTCTAAGATGCTTCATGCTGAAAATAGAGTAAGGCTCTTGGAGTGTCAGGAATCATATTCTAAAACTGAATCATATTCTAAAAGTATCAAGTCAACAGAAGGGACTAGTGAGAAGCTCCCTGATGATGATAACCAAGGTATTCAGGAGGAAGTGGATGCTGAGAGAACATCAAGTGATTGGATACCAGCATATGCCTCAGATAACCAAGGGCAATGTGAAATGCAGAAACCAGAGAAAATACCAGCTGGTATCTTGGAATCGTTAAATCAAGTTCTCCCTGAAAATAACTCAGTATTTAGTCAGCTGGTTGATTTAGAAACTGTGCAGAATGTAAATCCTCCCTTTGCATCAATAAATGACTCTAAAATTGAAGAAGAGAAAAAACATTTTATTACAAATAATGCTGGTGAAGATAATATTAAGAAAAGCAGTACATCATTCTCAGTAAATAGAAATGCATCAGATGAAGATTTTTTTACAAGCAAAGAATTTATAGGACCTATTTACAAGCCTGCCAAAAGTAACAAACAAGATGAATCTGACAGTTGCAATGAATGTGGAAGCAGAGGGGGAGATGAGAATGAATTACATGGAAATGGACCTAAAAAAAAGGAGGCAAAGAAGATGCAGGCTATTTCTGCTACTGTACGAGAAATAGATGATGAACTGGACCAGTTCTATAAAGAAATTCACCAGCTGGAAAATGAAAATTTAGATACTGATCTTCAGGAAAAAGAAACTGAAATTTCCCAGGAACAACACTCTCCATATAACTGTAGTCAAAACTCACAAGAGGATTATCAGTGTGTATTGTTGGGCAACCCACAGCCATTTTATGAGAATGGACAGTGTTTTTTGGGGGAACAGAACAGTCAGAAAACAAGCAATGAACAGCAGCTTGTCGTGGAAACAGATGACTGGAAAACTGAAGATACCTCTAATGGCCAAGTAGATGCTAAATATTGGAATTGCTCAGTGCCTGAATTCAGACCTGCTTGGCAGACTAGAGCATCTTTCACAGTACCTCAGGGACCTCTTCCTCCTAGATTCAACCATCAATCCCATTTTCAGACGCTTAATTCCCCACCACAAATCTCAAATGCTCTCCCATTTCAGAAAAGGGAACTTTCTTATGAAAATCGTCATAGTTACTATGGAAATACTGGTACCACCAGTAAGGGTCCATTGCTTAATCAAAATACCAGCTATGCAGTTCATACTACTCAGGTCTTCAGAAATGGAAATAATGACCAGAAGGGACACCAAAATAATGGTTTCTGTGAAACCAGAGAACAATGTTGGAAAGATCCAAAAGCTGACAATGCAGAAGGATTGCACAGTTTTTCTTCCTTGGAGTTATCTGAAGAAAGATTTTGTTGTTCACAGAAATTTCTTCTAATCTTAAGAGGTTTACCTGGTTCCGGAAAATCCACACTTTCTCGGTAAGTAAAGACTTAAAGCTTGAAAAGTTAATTCAAATAGAGGTTTTTAAAAGTTTAAAAATATCTATAAGCACTTAGCAAACCTTTTAGTTTGTAAATTAGGCTATTAAAATACAGTAACTTAATATTTGCTGTCATTTATCCTTAATGAGTGCAAATAACAGTAAATATTAAAAATATTTACTTGGGGATTTTGTCTCCTTTAGAGTTTTGATGAACAAAAACTGGCTTGTGTTAAATTTAAAGTGTTGTGTAGCCATTAAATTGCATAGTCTTTTATTCAGAAGTTTTCAGGTGTACTAGTATGTGATGGTCTGCTTTTTTTTTTAATTCTTAAGTTCTTTCATTTAAAAATAATCTTCCATCAAATTGTAACAGCATCAGTTTGAACCAGATGTAAAATTTCACACCTATGCAAAAATTTTCATTAGGAGAATTCTGCTACTCTGATACTTGTTTTCAGTGTATTGATGAAACTGATCATAGTCTCATACCTTTTTTTTCATAGTATGGTCTGTCAGCTGCTTCAACTTTTTACAAGAAAAGTATTAATTTTCCTTAAAAATACCCTTGGTGAATTCTGGCAGGGTTAAAAGCAGATACTACCTCCAACTTGGATTTATTCACTTTGGGGTAATTAAAAAAGCCAAAAAGATGACACAGAGCACAGGCACTACCTGTATTAATGTCTTGTATGAAAAAAAGTTACTAAATGAGTACGTACTGATAGAGTTTCATCCAAGAACTACCCCACAAATGGGATGTCTTCTGTGGTTGTCTTCTGTTGTATGCCAGGAGCCTAAAACAGATACAGTGGTTGTGTTCCTGTTTTTCATATAAAGNAGCTAGAAATCTAATAGATATTTTTCTTACATGTTTGAGTAATTTTTAGCTACAATATTTTATAGTTACTGATTGTTGTATTTTGCAAATCTGCAAGTGCCCATGGGAAAATTGCTGCCTCATTCAGCGCAGGGATTGGATAATACTTAATGTAAAGATATCAGATTTTTCTCAAGTGATCTACTGGTCACATTTTCTCTACTAAAGCCCAGGTTCTGGTTTTCTCCTCTTTTGATGAGAGCACACCATTCACTCATCTCCAGTTTGATGTTCACTGTAATCTTCAGATCCTTTTCACCAGGGCTGCTCAACCACTTTACCTCTTATGCTGATGCTTAGGTTTCTTTTGCATCAGTTGCAGACTTTTTTCCTTTCCTTGTTGAATTCTGTGGTATTTTCCTTAACCCAGTTCTCAAGTTTCTCAGTGGCTTTCTGGATAGAAGCCTTGCTCTTTAGTATATTGAGCATCACTGCTAATTTGGTGTCATGTGCAAGTTCTCTGCCTCATCATCCAGGTTAATGGTGAAGGAACTGAGGTCCTGCTACATCCTGTTCTGTACTCTGTTACTGACTGGGAGATGATGCTGGAAGCATTGATAATTTCCAAGTATGTTGCATACATCACTCTATCCTCATGGGTGAAGGCATTGTTTCATCAGAGAGTGCATTCTGGTCAGTAAAGAATGATGCATCTATTGCAAAACCCACATTGACTCTTCTCTGGTTACATTAATATCCTTAACATGTTTGGAAATAGATTCCAAGAAGATGCACTCTGTTGTCCTTCTAGAATGGCGGTTAGGTAATGTTGTCTAATCATTAGTTCCTTGGGTCTTTGTTCACACTTAAGGCAAGTAAAAACATAACAGCGATTTCTGAGTCATTGAGAAGCTCTCCCCCATCTCATTGATATATTTCATGTGTTCACCTGACCTAGACAATCATAGCCTCTTGAGGCTTACAGTACTGGGAAAAGTTACAGGAAAAGAGACTTTTTGAATTTTTTTCAAATATTTTGCTACTGAACTAGGCAGCAATTACAATTTGTCATTCCTCCATAAATATCTAAGCATTTATTTGAATAAAAAGGAGTTTATTGAGGTTGAAAGAACAATTATTGGTGTCATTTAAGGAGTGCTTTTTTTATTGAATCCTGGAATGTATAAAGGCAGTTGTCTTTTTCTGGGGCCATTCTTCCTGACAACAAAATCTTCTGAATGGAAGAGTTAAAGTGCTAGTATTTGTCGCTGAATGTAGAAACAATAATGTGCTGTTGTTTCTAATTATTTCTTTGAACAGTGTTACAAACAATGCTTTTGAAGTAGTATTTACATAGTTTAAAAATCTGTAGCATCATTAAGCTGTATGTAGTTATTGCCTATCTTTTCCTCACCATGATATGTTAGTTATTTTAAGTGGATGAATTATTGGATTCTGAGATACCTTCTTTGTTACAAAATAATATCTCAGAGTAAGCTAACAGGTTTGGGGACCATTTTAGTTTTGAAGAAAAATTAAACAGGATTTTATCTGTGCATGCATGTACACACAAGCACCAGAAAAGTGTGTCTTGGTTTGCGAACTAGTTAAAATTAGCTTTTTGGTTTCAACATGAGTTTTGTATGTCAAGCTAATAGCTTCTATTAGATCAGATAGCATTTCTGGAAAAAGTAGGTGAGCTGCTTTAATAGCTACCTTAATTTCGGTGTCCTACTCTGTTCAAAGATCGGTGTTCACTTGCAGGGAAGGTTTAGGGTGAAAAAGCTGGATTACAGCGGTTGGATAATATGCTATTCATTTCAAGCATGTGCACAAATTGATGCTGACTAATCTGTAATTTGAGTCTCTAATCAGAAATGCATTTCTTACCTTTTGTTTTTTTTATTTCTCTGTCTCTCTAAAGGGGAATATCATCTCTCTGTGAGTTTAAGTAGTAACGATGCTTTCTTTGTATAGCTACACTTTTTGTTGTTTGCTAGTTCATGAACCTGAGATAAATTGTACTTCCAAATACGTGTTGCAAGTATGTGAATTATTCCATATGATGTCAACAAGTAGGTTTGTGTTTTGAATTTTGCAAGTTTAAATACTATGAATTCTGAAAGAGGTAGCTTTCAGGCTTTTAAAAGGTTATATTTTATTATTTGATTCACAATTTAGAAATAGGTTATAGTCATTACTGTATAATAATTGACATTTCAGTTCATAAACTCACTGCTTTCTGATAGCTTGTGTGTTGTGTATAGGGTGAGGGTTCTGTTACTCTGGCCTGTTTGGTAGTCACTTTACCTTCTCAAATTCTCTGGTTTTAGGATTATGGCAGACATAGTTTACTATATTAAATCTGTTAACATCAGTTATGCAGGTTCATTAATAATTTAGGTCTGTTCTGAACTTCAAGGAATACTAACAAAATATTTCAAGAATAAATTTCGTTGGTGGGTTTGCAAGATTTCTGAATCCTTGTCACTGTATTTCTTTATTGCTGCTAATGATGTTTGGAAGATATAACAAAGGAATTTGAGTGAGTTATTCTCCAGAACACTGAGCAAACAGAGTCAGTTCTCTAGAAATAAAAATGAAAATTAATGTCCTGTTACTGTTGATTCATCAGTTCATACATATTCCTATAGAAACCTGATGGTCAGGCCCATAGGAGTTGGGGAGCTTGTTTTTATTAAGGCAGATGGGTCTTTAAGGTGTGTGTATATACATTCATCATAGAAAAAATGATTGCGGAAGATGGATCCAGTTTTTCTAAGCATTATTAATTGGTAAATGTAGCATACTGTAAGCAAAAAAAGTTAAACCATGTGTGAAATCATGACTGGTAACTTAATGAATATAAATTCCTATTAAATATTTTATACAAGAGAGGAACAGATACAAAAAATTCTGCTTTGTGTGGTGTATAATTTACTAGTGCCGTTTGTTCTACTTGAAACAAAAATAGGTGATGAATCCTTCTGCAGTCCTCTAAACCAGAGTGATACATGTCCTATGAAAAGATATAAGCTCTAACAAAAATTATTATTGATCAGTGTTCAAAAAGTAGCTGTACTTTTGGTGTATCATGCTCTGCTTTCTCTAACAGAATTGCTGTTTTTGGTGAAGTAACCTTAATACTCTGAAAAAGGGAGAAAGAGCAAGGAGGAAATAACAGTGCAGCTTTGATCATGTTACTTGACATTATGCCATTAGTAGTTTCTTCTGGTCTTCAGTAATCTGAATTTTGTTGTAAATATATCTGTATCTTAAAAGCAAAAATAACCAATGTATTTTGTTATGTGGACAGCATGTAGGAACATAAGCTAGTAAGTAATACAGTGTCCCAGTCATTAAATAATGATCCCTAACAAGTCTGCTCTTGGTGACAGGTGGCAAAACATAGCAAATTCCTTGTGTTGAACTTACACTTAAGTAGCTCTTCCTGCAGAGATATATAGGAAAGCTCGGTAACTTTGAACTGACATATACTTGATCCCCTTAGTTATTTGGGTTCTGGTCAGTTCTTTCCTGTTCCTACCACCTCAGCAGTAGTGCAATCCTACATACTGCTAGAGCAGTTTGGGTTTTGTAGCCTGTGTATACATTGTCTGTTTCTGACCTTGAATAGTTGACTAAATTTCCATAAAACAGTGATATCTGAGTGTTGCAGTGGGCTATACATGCTCTGTGACACTGACTCTTTTCTATTTTCAGATTTGAATAGTCAAGGAAATTTTTTAATCACACTCATTCTGTAGATCAGACTTTAACAGAATGGTACTGTTGTCTGCTATATAAGGTTTTCCTTTAAACAGCAATTTCCAAGGACTTTCTAAAATTTACATTTGGCAGGATGGGGATTGCTCATTTGACAGGTTCTAATATTATTGATGAAGCAGCCCTTAATTACTCCCTGTGGCTTCGCTATAACCAGTTTTTTCTGACTCAAAAGTATTTGTTGGTGCGCCAGGACAACGTTTAGGATGAATTTTAGTTAAATGCAAAAGTCAGCTTTATGATGATTTTAGAAGATTTGACTGTGGCATTTTATGGCACTGCAAATACAGAATTCTTGGAAAGCTAAATGAATTTTTCTAGTATTCGTCCATCACCCACTGCAATAGCTTCGGTAGTTAACAAACATCTGTAATGTATAATATTACAATATAGAGTAAAAATAAACACGTAAACAGTGAATGTTTCAACTGTGTCCCCCTGAATTCCCCTTTTTTTACTTCATTGACTTCCTCACAGTGTCGTTATCATTTCATAAAGCATACTTAAATTTCTCCTGTAATCTTTAATGTTAGCTGTGCAAAAAGCAGAACGTAATGTGAGTTATCTAGCCCGCAAATGAAGTAAACTTCTAGCCAGTGAAATATCTATGTTGCTTGGAAATGTCAAGCCTGAAGACTAGGAAGATGTGAAATTTGTATTGTAGTCTTTCTCATTTTCGTATTTATGAATTCTAATTTGAATCTCTGCATTTTATCCTTTTGTTTACAAATTTGTTTTGGTTTGTTCTCCCCCCAACCCCTCAAAAAAAAAAAAAAAAATTTTTTTGGGACATTATCAGATTTTTATGAAATTGATCTCTGTGTCCAGAAGTCACCATGGAGTGGCATTTCATTTGGGAAAACAATCTAAAACACTCTAATCAAGTAGGTTTTCCTCCTTTTTGAAGTAATTCCTGCAGGGATAGTAAAATGCATGGCTTTCCTATCATCCTATTAATTCTATGAGTGATAGGATTTTTTCATATCTCAGTTTCTATATTAAATTTCTTGTCATCTGTGAGACTGAAACTGCAAGGGGTGGTAACTACAAGGTGAGGTAACCCACACAGCAGCTTTCTGCTCAGCCAGAGGACATCTCCATTGGTAGTTACTCACTTCTGGTGTATCATCTTTTGAGGCCTTTTCTTAAGCAGTCTCAGCTGCTAAAGCTTCAGAAAAGTAATCTGGGATGGGGGAAGTATTGCTTTGTTCTGGGCGGTGAATTCCAATGGATTATAGATCCACTTAGTACCAGAGTTGATGAGAAAATATGGAGAAGTAAGATTGTGTTGTCAGGATTAGAAGAAAGACTTAAAACTGGAATAGGATATAGGATCTTGAAAAATTATGGACACTTTTCTGTAATCCTGGTCTTGAACATTTATTTGAACCTTTCACATTTTCCTGAAAATAGTGAAGTAGGTGTAAACATCGGTAGTTTTACTCTTCTGTTCTTGTTCAGCCCACGTTCTATGTGAAAGCAGCATGGACAAAGGTCAGAAGAGAGCATTGAGAGTTTAAAGTCTTGAAAAAGGATTTAAACATCCGGTTCATTTTTCATCTGCATCTGAAGGCCTCTTTTTCAGATTGGTTTATAGACATATTTCCAACTGAGAATTGAGATGGAAAATGTTAGTAAAATATCTTCAGTTATAATGAGATACTTAGAACTTACTGCAATGTAGCCATAAATTTGATGGATGCAAACATCTCTTGAGGGTGGAGAAGAAACAACCAATACAGAAATAGTAGAGAGGGGGAAAATACATTGATTTAATTTGGATTAGAATTACATATAACTGTACTTTTAGAAATCTGTTTGAAGTTTGCAAGAGGTTTAGAAATAGGACGCAGTTAAACTTACTTTAGCTTGATTTTCTTTTATGTGTCTTTTTTTTTTTAATCTATCTGAAAATTTAAATTAATGCATTTTTGTATTTTCCTTTGTTTAACAGCATTCTGCTTGGTCAGAGTTGTGATGGCATTGTATTTAGCACCGATGATTATTTTCGTCAACAAGCTGGATATACATATAATGCTGCTCAGCTTGGCGATGCCCATGACTGGAACCAGAAGAGAGGTCTGAGTGCATAAGGGGAATCCTATTAAACTGTGTTATATTGAGAAAATAGAAGTGAAGCATAACATGCATGTGTGTTAAGAGTCTCTGTGACAAGAAGTGTGTATATATATATATTTATATCATATATAGAAGTATGCATTTAAGGTATACTTTATTCTTCAAATCATGTATATATGCCTTAAATTTTGAACTACATGGTTCAGAGATAAAAATAGAAAATATTGTTTCTTTGGGCTATGCCTAGTTCATTTGGGTTTTTCCATTATCTTTGCTGATCTGAGTTTCATCCAAAATTTATGGGAGGAAGACTTTTATTTCATTTGTGTAGATTAACAGCTTTAAAAAGTTATCTTCCTTAATACCTAGAAGTGTCCAAAGGTTGAGTTTTATTGGTAAAGATTTAGATACCTGGTTAAGAATGATTGTAGACAGATTTTTGCTCTTTTTGTAGCAGTTTTCTAAGAATCTCATTGTCTCCTTGGTCTTCTCCAAGGAGTAGACAAACTGAACAAGTCCATGCAGATTACTCTGTGTGCTGCAGTGTTTCAACCAGAAGCTTTTCTCCTGTCTAGAGGACTTTCTTTGCATCAAAAGATACAGAGGGACAAGGATTAAAAAAATCATCCCTTTTCTCCCCTTTTCACCCTAACACAAAATTTATGATGCATCGGGGAACATTTCTATATGAACAGTGTAGGAATTTTTGAGAGTAATCATTAGAAGATTAATTGCGAGAGCCCTTTTGAAACTGGAGTGCAGCATTAATACTTTGAATGAAGTTCCCAATAGAAACCAAAGGAGCATAAGAGTTGATAAGGTAGTAGTTTATGCATGAGAGGTCTCAAAACGTCACAGTTATATGACCACTGAACAATTCTCACTTACTGGAGGCTTAGGGCTGTTTCTGGCTGGATCTTAAGATCTCTCTAGTTCTGTATCTCCAAGTTACACAGTGATTTTGGTCACCATGACAGTATATAATGTACTTATGTGATGATTTTTGATAACAAGAGTAGCTGTGTCGTGTTTTATAGAACACTGCAAAATGTTTGCCAGAGTACCTTTGGTTTGAAGTTATACTCAGTTCTTCCCTGCTACTTTGACTGGATGGAGCTGTCTGATTGGAAAGACTTCAAGAACTCTTGGTTTCATTAGTGCGTGGATCCTTGAAATATGTGAAATATGAACTTCAGGGAGAAATTATGATCATGGTACTTGGGATTCTTGTCTCATGAGTAGGTCTAGATTGGAGGTTCATACAGATAGTATCAGCTGCATAAATTGTTTATGTAGTTGCTTCTATTAATATTGCAACATAACTAGTTAGAACTTTGTCATCCTCATATCAGAATTATGGAGAAAACAAAAATGTATTTTCTTCACAAATGAGAAAATTATTACATTAGAATTACCCTCTCCGCATTTTTGGGAGTGGAATGAATCTTGAATGTAGTATGAGAAAAAAATAGTTGCAGGTGCAACCTGTTAGGGGAAAAAGTAGTTTATTTTAGATGAACAGACTTTCAAACTCTCAAATATTTACAAGATAGTGAAATACTTCCTTTTGATACTAAAACACATACACATTTAATCTGATCGCTGTAAAGTCAAGTGCACAAATATTAGGAAATACTGGAATTAAGTTGTCACTGCAACTTTTAATTCTGAAATCAGTGTCAATCTTCCAGGGTCTTAGGGCCTTTAAGTTCACATTTGTGGCTTTGCAAATTTTCTCCTATTTCATTTCGTCTTGGCACTTCTGCACTTTCAGCTGCCTTTGGTATGTTTTTAGCATTGTTGACTTTGGCAGATCATAAATCATAGAATGTCCTGAGTTTCAAAGGACCTTGAAGATCATCTAGTTCAACACTCCTGCTATGCAAACGGACATATTTCACTAGATTGGATTCCTCAGAGCTCCATCCAACCTGGCATTAAACACTTCCAGGGATGGGGCGTACACAGCTTCTCTGAGCAACTGTTCAGTGCCTTGTCGCCCTCACAGGAAGATTTTTTTTTTTCTTTTTATACCTAATCTAAATCTGTATTTTAGTTTGAAGCCATTCCCCCTTGTCCTGTCACTACGTGCTCTTATAAAAAGTCTCTATCTTCCTTGTAGGCTCCCTTCAGATAGGAAGGTCGTAATTAGGTCGCCCTGAAGCCTTCTCTTTTCCAGGCTATACAATCTGTTCTCTCAGCCTTTCCTCATAAGAGAGGTGCTCCATCCCTTAGGTCATCTTTGTGGCCTTCTCTGTACTTGCTCCAACAGGTCAGTGTCCTTCCTGTGCGGTTGGACTCCAGAGCTGGATGCAGCACTCCAGGTGGGATCTCACAAGAAGGGAGTAGAGGGGCAGAATCCCTTACCTTGATCTGCTGGCCATAATCCCTTTGGCCGCAGATACGATTGACTTTCTGGGCTTTGAGCACCCATTGCTGGTTGGTATCCAGCCTCTCATTGACCAACAGCCCCCAGGCCCCCATATATTGATGCTAGGCGTTGCCCTGACTGAGGTACAGGATCTTGCACTTGGTCTTGTTAAACCACATGAGATTCCCATGGGCCCGTTTCTCAAGCTTGTCCTTCAAGTTCTTGCTTCTACTTTTCTTTCCTGTCTGTACCTTTTATTCCTTTCCTTAAAACAATGTGTTTCAGTCAGTAGATCAATGAAAAAAAAATCTGGAACAGTTTATACATAGGGTTTATTAACTTGCACTATTTTTCATTGCAGCAAAGCAAGCAATGGAGCAGGGAAAATCTCCAGTTATAATAGACAATACTAATACTCAAGCCTGGGAAATGAAGCCATATGTGGAGGTGGTAAGTTTTGTTGCACAATGATGTCATTCATTACAATTTTTCAAACTTACCTTCACAGGTGAGAAGTTGAAATGTTTTGTCCAGAAACATTTTCCTTACTCGGGGTTCTAGAGAGAGAGACTACTTATTGATTACAGTTAGTAATTGATATGGCAATGATTTAGATCAGTTTAAGGATTGATTTGATCTAATTTGCTTAGCCTGGAAAAAAGCTGAGACGGGCTGGGGGTAAGTGAAATTCAGTATGTTACTACTGTGGTTAACTACATCTGTTTATTCTCCTTGTCTGTTAATAGTTTATGTAATAAAGATACACATATCACGCATGTTTCTTCACTTAACTGCAGGCTCTGGAAAAAGGATACAGAGTGGAATTCCATGAACCAGATACTTGGTGGAAGTTTGATCCTGAAGAATTAGAAAAGTAAGATTTCTCTTACAGAAATCATGGTACTTATATAGAGAGATAGGCAGATAAATATGCATGCATAAATATATATGCAGTAAGTTGTATTTTAATCATTATATTATTAAGTACTTCACTAGTAGTTTTAAATGTATTTTATTTAAATAGGTATTTTTGAGACATGCCTTTAAATGGAAGTTCTGTGGATAAACAAGCAGAGAAATAAATACTGGCCCTGTCTTCTTGGCCCAAAAAGTCAATATTAAAACTATTGGACATGTGTAGAAAAATGATTGACCCCTGTCAAAATCTGTTACTATAATGAGTTGTTACTCTGATGGACTTGTTGCTGCAGAATGGTTATGGCAAGAAATAGGTAAAAGACAAAAAGAAATTCCACATTTGGCAAGGAGTGCATCAGTATAGTACTTTGGTTTGCCTGCTTTTACAGGTTTCTCAGTGTTAAAGGACAACAGTTTATTACTAATCAGTAAAAGTTGAAAGTTCATCTTTTATATAATTCTATGGCAAGTTTTTGTGGAATCATCCCCAGTCTTCAGAGGATCTGACTTAATGTACTGTTGAACATAGATTGTTGAACTATTGTGTTGCAGAGTGCTTAGGAAGCTACTTATTCCTGGTTAATGTCCTTTTCATCTCAAATCTACCTGCTTTAGGAGTCTATGAGGTATCAAATCAATTTAGGGATATTTCTTTGTTTAAAATATAGTATTTTCACAGTTGATGATGGTTCTCTCACTGATTTGGCATTTTATATCCATCCAGCTGACTTTGCTTGTAATTGTTTCAGCTTTGTAAATCAGCCCCTACAGTGCACAAAGTATGTGTGTACAGCGCTTACATTACTGACTTTATTGTGTTTGTAAATCTTCTAAAATTTTCACCTTCTGCTCCTAAGCCACCACTAATTTTTTTCTAGAGACGGAATCTACTCTCTCTAGAATTATAGTAAGTTTTTCTAGTTTGAGGTGCAGCACAGCCAAGTTAGGAAGCCTACTAATCAGACACTTGTAAGATATTCAGTATGAGATTTCCATTACATAAGACAGACTTATTTTCCAGGAAAATTCATGTTTCCATATAGTCTTAACAGGCAACGGGATAAACAGACATGAAGTTTGAATTTTATTGCTCAGTCATTAACTGAAGGAGTAAGGTTTATGTCTTTCCCAAAACCAGAGGTTTACTTGAATTGTGAAGTGCTGCTACCAGTTTTTAGAAGGTTGCTGGAAAGTTCTATCAGCTCTAGTTGATTTGAATAGAGGCCCATTGTCTAGAAACTTTATTTTTGGACAGTTTAAGAAAGGTGATGATGTAAGTTTTCTTCTTGTTTTTTAATTGCTTCAGTAGAGGGCTTCTCACAGTTTTTTATCATCAACAAACGTGCTGAGGGTATGCTTGCTGAGGTAGTGTAGAAGCATTTAATAGTGACAGAACTTTGCTTTTATCAATAGATTGTGTGTGCTTCTAAGAAAAAATTACTTCCAAAGAATAACTGTTTGTTAGGAGCTTTTGCTGGTATCTGCTTTGGTTCAGGATAGATGGCTTTGTGCTCTTTCAGCATAGCCAAGCTGCTAAAGGATGAATGAAGATGGGCCTGAAGAGGACATCTCAGTATTAAATGACACTTGACAGCAAATTGATTTCCTTTTTTCCGTTAGTTTCTATGCTTGATGCAGTTTTGCTGTTGGTGGTATTATTATCGTGCCTTATTCTTTATTAGGCCTTTCCTTTTATTATCCTGCCTTCCCTTATAAGGAAAAGTACTTACTCATTTCTGAAGTGATTATACACAAATACATTTGGTTGTGGATGAGTGTGCACTTTATTCCCAGAGCGCTTGAGCTGTAGTCTTTTTCTAGGAGTACTAAAAGATAGGGAGAATACTGGCTAACTTTCTGCTTCCACCATTTGGCATAAAAGGATTTGGACTTCCTCTTCTCAGGTTTTTTTTGGTCTGTCATGAGTGTCAAGTGCTTTATGGAATCCATGTATTTCTAGGGGATTTTTTTTTTTGCCTCTGTCATTAACTTTGTTCATACTTGTGAATAAAATCAAAACTGTTAAGGCTCACTAACTGGTGCATTCAACATGCAGCTGCTCCTGGACTGCTTTTGTACAGTGTAGAAATTAGAAGTATTTAAACAGTGAGCCACAATCGATGATCTCTCTAGCTTCTGATGTTGTCTCAGAGGAGAGTTTCTGTGGGATAAATGTTCTACTTAAGCATTTTATTCGCAGAAAGAAAGCTGATAAAATACACCTTAAGGAGCCCGAATAATTTTGAATACTTCTGAGATAACTAATTCTGCTTCCATTCTGAATGTGAAACTAGTGTGCTACCTGCAATATGCTTTGAACCGTTATCAACTTGATGCTTACTTCTTTGTTGTAATAATACACACAACACACAAATTACTGGGGGAGCTGAGTGATGAGGAAGTCAGTCCTTTAAAATATTTCAGTATGGAGTGTTCTCATTCCAGTATAGCCTGTTTGTTTCCAGTATTGATTTCCCCTCTATAGAGCTGAGCAAATTGGTAAGGCTCATGCTTCTTCTGACCCTGGCAGAAAGCTCAGAGATGCAGAAATACATTCCCTGTTGGTTTGATGTAGAAATTCAGATTGGACAGGGTTTTTTTGGTGACAAGAATATATTGGATTATGATAAGTGCTTGTTTACACTGTCAAAGTATTTTGTTTCTGTTTTATGTATCTTCTTTTAGATTCAGTTCTATTACAGTCTGGCAGTTCTATGACATTGTTTGTGCATGAGCCTTGTGGTTTTCTTTTGGCAGAGGCTGAAATTTTCTGTTAACATGGATTTAAAGTCTTATTCCATAGATACTAAGGAGATAGATACATTCTAATGTAACATCTAACATCTTTGGTTCTTAAAAGACCAAGTTCTTGCTGAAAGTTAGCTGATCACCAAACACTGCAGGAATAGGACAACACCTTTGATACCTCTTCCCTTATATGTGTTTCAGTACATTTCTAAGTTTACCACAAGTATCAGCGCTAGTTAGATAAAGGTGTCACGAGCATGCTGTTCTGGTTCAGAACAAAAATTGCTTCTTATTCTATAGAAAGATGTATTGATGAGAAAATATTCTGTCATTAAGTTTAGAAACTATGTAGCTGTGTTTTTTATGCTAGTTTGAACATTGCTTTCATAAGGAGTAATCTGTGATATTATTCATACCTCTACTCACTAACTAGTACACCATGTAAAGTGATGAATGAATAGAAAGCAAAGTTCTTCTAAGGTAATTCACATACATAGTTGTATAGCTATATATGCATAATTATAGATGTATATCATGACATTTCTGTATGAAGGAGAATGACTGTGTTGTTTACTGTTTGTTAATATATGCAGTGGTGAATCATTAAAAATAAACCTTAACACAAGTTGAATACCTAGAGAATGAGGATACAGCATAATAAAAGTAAAACTTTAAACATGAAAAGCAAGAATTTAAAACAGAATTTAGAGGTTTTTTCTTTAAGACTGTCAACATAACTATAAACATAATAACCATATATATATACATATCTATAAAAATATCAGACAATTCATTTGAATTTTTATTTTTGTAGGAGGAATAAACATGGGGTCACTCGTGAGAAGATTGCTCAGATGTTGGAACGATATGAATATCAAATATCCGTACCTATTGTCATGAATTCAGTGGTACCTCCCCACAAAAATGCTCAAAGACCACCTCTGCAGCGAAGACATAGGTGGGGAGACAGTACAGACTCATGGAGTTATTCCAGTGTTTCCAATACCCAGTAACACAGTTGCACTCATTTAATAAGGATCTGTTACTTGCCCTTTTAAAACACAACGTCACCTCCA
The DNA here is from genome assembly GCA_013399695.1 of Formicarius rufipectus. Classification (NCBI taxonomy): domain Eukaryota; kingdom Metazoa; phylum Chordata; class Aves; order Passeriformes; family Formicariidae; genus Formicarius; species Formicarius rufipectus. The sequence continues at coordinate 47,899 of VXAU01004934.1, forward strand.
ATGAAGTAGTGGATCTTCTGTGTTCTAAGTAGGCATATTTCAAGACCAGTTTCTTCTGGAGGTTGTTCTTTTTAATGGACTTGTATGTAAATAGAACTGTACTTTCAATGTTTTCTAAAACTATAGTAAAGTTGTAAGACCTTTGATTTTAGTAAAATATTTAATATAGTATGGCATATAGCAGAGTCTTCATAAATCTAAGACAGTGATGTTGTCATATATGAGGTAACTGTTGAACAGTTTTTTTTAATGAAGGGTCACATTAGAGATCTTTTAAGAGAATTAAAGCCGTGGAAGAAGAGGTTATTTATGTAACAATCAATTTTAATGATTGTCATTTAGTCTTAGCTTTTTGGAGATATTTTTGGAAACAGTTTTGTCCTGGATTGTCCTCTAGTTCTATTTGGCATATATCGCCAATTGGCAAAACTTTGGCATGGATTTTCTGGTGTCAGGTTTGATCTCTCTTTTTTGTTTTGGTTTTTTTTTTTGGTTGTTGTGGGTTTGTTGGTTGGTTGTTTTTGTTCTCAGAAGCTCATATGGCAGCTGCAGCAATATTCTGCCAATACAGTATTCACCAGCCTTAAACTGTGAACCTGAATTAGTTTTTAGTTTGTTTTTGTTGGTAGAATATAAACTATGATGGTGGCTGCACAGCACCAACATTTTTATGCTGACTGAAAAAAAAAAAAAAATCTAAGTTTCATCACTAAAAAACGCCAAAATTTCACAGTTGTGTCTTTCTAAATCAATTTTTTTTCATTTGAGATAAAAATGAGTATAAAGCATTAGGCTGTCAAGTCCCAGTCCACGACTGGGATGCATTAATTCAATATAAATACTGGATATACTTCTGTAAAACCATCTTGCATTCCTAATTTTGACATGGTCAATGTAATCAGTTAGCACATAGCAAAGAGTGAGCCAGCATGGAGAGTGACTAATTTACTGCCCTTTTTCTCTTAAAAATGATGAATTTGTAAGTGTTCACTTTGCTTGTTTTTTAACAGCTTGCTGTATTAATAAAATATATTTGTCTTCAGTGTTGTTGAAGTAGTTCAATGCAACAGTTTGTATTATTTTCAAGTTTGTAGGCTTTTATACAGATAAGCATTGTTACTAACCTGCTAGCTGAAATAACGGATCAAGTCTAACTACATTTGCCTTTCTTATACACTGAATGAGTAAGTGTTGAATAGGAAATTTTGCCAAGAACATGAGAAGGTAACTAAAAGAATTTTGATGGTTACCTAGTACTAAATTGGTGTCATAGTCATCAGAATTTTGAAAAATTCAGCATTATTTTTTTTTAATTTGTAGACACTTTCTGAATAGGCCCTAAAAATTATTTCCTCATTGAAGTCTGAATATCATGAAAATTGAAAATCCTGGTATATAATGAAATATCTTTCTGTGTTTTTTTTTTCACTTATTCTGCCTATTTGAATTCATGTTTTAATTATTTGAAAAATAATTTAAAATGTTTCAGGTGTGCATGTTAATATATTATGTCGATATCTAGGGAAGAGGTTCTCCAACTATATTGTCTTCCCTTATGTGTTATTCAAATCAGTTATCTTACTGTATTTTAGTTTTCAGCTATCTTTTTCCATGTCTCAGAAGAATTATGGAAATTATTGTAAATGCTCAGTACTACTGACTATCCCAAAGCTTTTATATTTAAACATGAAAGCATATTTCAAGTGGGACGGAGATCAAAAGGTTTTAAAAAGACTCATTTTATTTACTCTGTTTTACTGTAAGCTATAACAAAAAATATTGAGCCCTTATGTAATATTCACACTGTGCTAAAGTATGGTAAAAAAAGTTTTCTCTTGATGATCGATGTTATGATGTCTTTTGGAACCTTTTGTCTTCAGTTTTTAAAAGAAAAATGGGGTTTTTTTAGCAATATTCAATTATTTAAATAGATATTAATTGGTACTGTTTTAAATTGGTACGGCTTTTCTTGTGTTGCTTTTTTAATTATTCCTGGAGGGAGGAGTGGTTTCAGTATGCAAAGCATGCTGATCAGTAATAGTCCTGAAGTTTGCAAAGGACAGTTAAGAAAGGGAAGCTCTGCAACTTGTTTCTGAATCAGAGATTTCTTGGAAATTGCTTCATCTATACAGCTGAATTCCAGGGTAAGTACAATGACATAGTTGGTGAAAACACGATGGAATTTATGTCAGTGTAACACATTTTTGTTTCATGCTGTTTTAATATTTTATGAGGATATAACAGTCACAGACATACATATATCTCAGAAGTTGATTTTATGCTCCAATGCTTAATGTAAAAATAATAAAAAATATGTGAAATACATGTTGCAAGTATTGAATTTCCCATGCCATATCAAAACTAAGGAAAACTAGTTATTTTTTCCAAAATATATGTGCAAAAAATGTAAGAACTCACTGTTCAGTTAGACAGGGGATCTAAAAATTTTTACCATCTACTGTAGTTTTTATACAATACAGATGTTGATGATTATTATGGCATACAGTGAAGGTTTTCTGTTTTACGTTTTTAGTAAATTGCTATTTTGTCATATTTCATGAAGTAATAGTGTCAGGTTGGGATTTTTTTTAAAAAAATTTAATGCATTGGTCTTGTCTGGGCTAAAGTTAGTTCTCTTCAGAATAACTGGTCTGAGAGTGTTTTGGATTTGTGCTGGAAACAGTATTGATAGCACATGGATGTTTTTGCTACAGTTGAGCAGTGCTTACACAGTGTCAAGGCCTTTCTGCCTCTCACCCCACCCCACCCCACCAGCTTGTGGCCTGGGATTGCACAGGGAGTTGGGAGGGGACACAGCCAGGACAGCTGACTCCAGCTGACCAAAGGGATATCCCATACCATATGACACCATGCCCAGTCTATAAAAATGGAGGAAAAAGGAGGAAGGTGAAGGGGATGTTCAGAGTGACGGCATTTGTCTTCCCAAGTAACCATTGTGCATGATGGAGCCTGCCTTTCCTGGGAGATGGCTGAACACCTGCCTGCCTGTGGGAAGTGGTGAATGAATTCTTTGTTTTGCTTTGCTTGCATGTGTGGCTCTTGCTTTACCTGTTAAACTGTCTATCTCAACCCATGAGTTTTCTCCCTTTTCTGATCATCTCATCCCACCAGGAGGGAGTGGGCAAGTGGCTGTATGGGGCTGAGTTGACATATGGGGATTAAACTCTGATAACATTTCTAATTTTTTTAACGTGATGTTAAATTATATCTTGTGAGGAATTCTGTTCTTGTAGCCATGTCCTCTTTAGGTTCATTTTAGTCATTGGCCATGCTTCATAATTTTTTTAAGCTTTTTGTCTATAAGAAGAAAGCCAAGATTTAGTCTTTTGTCATATGTCTCCTGAAACCTATTGCAGATATTGTTGTTTCTCTCCTATCAGATAACTGAAAGCAAGGCTTAGTCTAGCTGAGATGGGACCCATAAGATTTATATTTAATTGATTTGTGTCCATCTTCCCTGTTGGAATTTAGAATGGGTTGGTGTTTTCTTCTTTGAGATGACCAGTAGGATTCATTCTCAGTGAATTACAAAAAAAAAAAAACAAAACAAAAAAAACCAAAAAAAACCAAACTGCTGCTTCCTACTAGCAATCAGGTTTTCTGGAAGAAATGTTTTCACTCTGTGCTGATGCATCATGGAGATGAGGTGACTAGAAATGTTGAGAATTCAAGGGTTTCCATACAAAAGCACAGACACATGTATTACAGTTCCCTGCATAAAGCAGTAAGAAGGCATACAGTTGAAACTAAGTACTTGATTTGAGTGATCAGGTGTGGAAATATTTCACTTCAGTGTTTCTGGAGTGGTACTTGTCTTATTTCAATGTTTTACATTCTCATGCTTTTGAAATAAAAGCAAGGGCAGAGATTAAAGCTCTTTATTAATTTCCTTGGTGAAAATCTAC
>VXAU01004934.1:51898-74588 GCA_013399695.1 Formicarius rufipectus
CCCCCCCCTTTTTATAGGCTAATTCGTTGAAATTAGCTGTAAATCTGGTTATTTTGAGTTCACAGAAAAATGTGTGAAAACAGAACTGGTCTTATTTTGAGGATAAAGTAGTAAGTAACAGATTATCAAGGTCTGATCATCTCAAATTTTCTTAAATTTATTTCTGTAGTAATGGAGAAACAGCAAATGGTGATGTTTATCTTGAGAGGGACTGTTAGTGTAATTCTAGATGAAGGATAATAGAAGTATTATGTCTGGGACTGGTATTTGCAGTTTCCTTTTAGTTGATATTGCTGCTACTTCATTTCTCAGGTAGGCAGGCAGTCCTTGACCATATCATTTGTGCTTTGCTGATTTACAGTGCTATTGTAACAATACCATGTTGTGCCAAGTCAGAATATATTGTATCTATGAACTATTTTTTTTTCAGTTCTACTTGCAGTCTTTTTAGTGATGCTAAATGTTTTTCTTTTTTTTTCTTCTGTTAATTGAATTTAACTTTTAAAACCTATGCTTGCATGTTTTCTAACTACTGATTTTTAAAAGGCTGAATTCTTTAGAGAGTGTTGTTTAATTTCTTCCTAAATTGCTAACAGACTAAGAAGTGCTGCCTTAGTCAACTGAATAAATACTTGCTTATTTCTAAGGGGTTTATTGTACTATGTACAAATCAATCTTAATAATAGGCCCATAATGCTGTTTGACTGTTACTTTATTCATGACACTTTTTAATATGTTTTTTTTTAAATTATTATTTATTAGCTGTAGGTTTTGGTAACCTACACTATAGTTATACTAGTCTGTGAGAAGTTAGTGGACAGCTTATCCCACATCTTGCTCTTAACCTTTGATAGTTTCTGAAGGCTCATGAACATGACTTAAGAGTGGATTGACTGTCCTACTTTTCCCTCATTTGGCATTTTTCCTGATTGCTTGTAAGATGAATACACAGCTTTATAGGGACCTTGACCACAAAAGCATAGGCATCAGATCTTTTACCTGGAGCAGGTGAGGTAAACCTGTTTGGGCATCACTTTGCAGCAATTTGGTACATTTACTAAATATTCTGTGACTATTTAGCATTCATCATTCTTCACTTTATGAAGACTGTGCCTATGGCTGTGCAGTAAAAATTGATTATATATAGGATTATAAATGGAATTCTGCCTATGTAATATGTAGAAGTCAGGACATTGTGTTTCATTCTGTTACTGCTTTGCTGAGTTCTTGGTTCTAACATTTAATACTTAAGATGCCCATTTTGGTCATAGGTCTAGATCTTAGGGGAGATTTCTTTGTGAGTAAAGGTAATTAACTGTGGTTTAAGTTCTACTGCTCTGTAGAGAGTAGAGTTGAGCTGTAAAGAGATGAGATTAAATGAGTTTGTCTGCTGCCTGATTAGTTTGTGGTGCCTTCACTGAGTGTGGCAGGCTTTGAGCTCACCGGTACAAGTAAAATTGGACATACTGGAGTGAGTTGAGCAGAGGATGGCCAGGACCTGGAACATGTGATACACACGGCGAAGATGGGAGAAATGTATTAAACTGAAGAAGAGAAGGCTGTGGTTAAGGCAGCTTTAATACTGATGTCGCCTTTCTAAGAAGACAGTACAAAGATGAAGCCAGGCTCCTTTTAGGTGAAAAGCAAAGGGTGGAGGTTGCAACATGGAAAGTTCACATTGATTCTAGGTTGTGTAATCTCTATCCTTGGGGTATTCAAAACTTGACTGACCAAGGCACTGAGCAGTGAGATCTTGGTATTGCTTTGAGTAGAGGTTGGATCATAAATTCTCCAGAGGCCATTTCTAACACAAATCGTTCTATTATAAGTTAGATCATGAGAGCAGTGTCTAGACTATAAGAAGAGTTCACTCTTGCCTATCAGGGTAGACTTTTAAATCACTAACAGAAGCATTGCCTGGTTTCAGGGTGTTGAATGCAAGCTGTGGTGATGTTCGTGTTTTCAGCTAGGCACTAAGTTTCTGACTTCGCAGTCATTTTTGCTGCTACAGTTAACTGTCTATTCAGTTATGTTGTTTCATAGCTGTATTGGCAGAATTGTTTGCAGGTCCCTGATAACACCTGTAGCTTTTCCCCTGCCCTGCTCAGGCAGTGTCAATGTTACTTGTCACTGTATTGTATTGTCTGTATTGTCTTTCCAGACTTAGAAAACAGTAGCATATATTAGTGTTTATTTAAAGTAGTTCTTTTATTTTCTGTCCAAGGACAGATTTCTATTGATGCTTACTACATTAAAGCATTGAAAGACAGTTTTTGGCATCTATTCATCCCCAGCACACTAGGAATAATACAGGACTCTTTTGTAAAAAGCAGTCTGTCATCTTTAAAGGGTGATTCGTGTCTTTTGTGTATCTCTAGTCCTTTCAGTGAAGATATTTAATAAGGGAAATGAGTTAATACCAAAGTATAGTATGCAGAAATAGTGAAATTTGGATTGCAAGTATGACATAGTACAGAGATTTATTGAAAAAGCTGTAATACCTTCCAGGGAATGTGCATTAGAACTGAATCATACACAGTTCTCAATATTTCTTAGAGCATTTGAAATGCACAGAATTACTGCAACAAATGGTGCAGATGTTCTGAATAGCATTCCCTTTTCTTTCCTTAATTATGAACTTAATTATGTGTGGAGAGATACACTTTATTCTGTTTTTAAAAGCCTCCATACAAACACATGCTGACTTAAAAACTGAGTATATAGTACCCCTCCCCCTATGATGTACTTCTGGATTATTTTTTTTTGTTGTTGTTCTGTTAAAAGTGTATTTTCTGACATGCAGTATATTTTTCTTTATAACTGTTTTCCTCCTTAAGTTTGCAGCATCCTCTTGTGTTTTCAAAGCTCATACTTGTGTTCCAGAATTACAGTGGTGCAGTGGTAGATAGTTTGTATCTTTGCTACAATTTTGTTAATTTAATCCATTTTAAATACAGATGAAATCTGTCATCTTTCATTGGAAGTATCTAACAGAAAATAGCTTATTATGTAGAGTATTTAATTCTGCTCTCATTATACCTCTGTTGCTTCCTTATTCTCCCACCCATATTGTCCTTCAATTTGATTTTGCTTGTGTATCATCTCAGATTTCATTTTGCATTTGGTTTGGGTGTGAATGTGCCTTCGCAAGAAAGGTCAGCACTTCACCCTGTACATCTAATTTTGTCTTTTAAAACCCTTTTGTTGTACCTGCTGATCTGTACATTCAGTTATGATGGCTGCAGTCTGTGTTCAGGTACTAGGATGTCATACCAGTATGTAGGTCTCTTTTACTTTCTGGTTAAAATATTTATTTAGTTAAAGAGTAACTCTATAATGGCCAAAACATACAATGAGGATGTTTTAGGAAGTAGGATCTGGAAATGCTGTCTTATTTTTTAACTATATTTTCAAACAGGACGAATTTCACACCCTCATGAGAGCCTCAGTAAATTGCCTTCTCCTGGGTGGAGCTTCTTGAGTGGAATTGCATAAGCAGATGCACGGGAAACAGTAGATTTATGAGGGAGAGGAACTGAAAAATCAGTTGAAAGGTGGTTCACAGGATTTAATTTTTGAATGTAGATCTTATTTCTCCTAAGAGAATGGATTCACTCAGGTTCAATACTGTCTTGTATTTGAGCTGGTTAGATTATATATGCCTCATACAATATGTTATATCTCTAAGAGCAACTCTGTTGTTCATTTGGAAAGAAAAGGTTGGGGGGTTTAAGTTAATTATTACAACTTTTTCTATAGCTGTGAATTGGTCAGTAAGCAAATGAATGGGCTTTGCATTTGCAGTGGATGATGTTTGTCTGGTCAGTCAGAGTCTTCACTAGTATACTTCATGATTGTAGTAGTACTGTAGGTTGTCCAGAAGTTAATGAATATCTGGGACTGATCATTGCCTGGGAAGGTGGGATATTTCTAGCCCATTAAAATTTTTTGAAAATGTTCCTTAAAATCTCACATAGAACTGTTTATATCAGGAGAAAGCACAACAGGTTTCACCAAAATAATTTGACTGTAGTTCCTATTTCTCCAAACTACTTCTCACAGCAGCATATTTCTTGTCTAGCCTGGATTAATTTGAATCAGGTTGTCTTCATGCTTGAGCTGGTATCCTCAGGTAATAGAACTGATGTCATCAAATTTGATAATATGATTTGTAGTGTACTTTCAGTGGATAACATCGGCATCTGTGTCCATGATGTTCTTTTCAAAGGACTAAATGTTGACAGAACTTAAATGAAAACTGACTCTGTGAGCCTTCATGGGGGAAAAGGCTTGATGATGAAACTGGAGTTTCTTCTCTGTATTGTAAATACATCCCCTAAGATGGATTCTGATCACTTGGAGTCCTTTACCTGCCTTTTAACACTGAAACATACTTAAGGGTGAAGAAAAATCTGGTCAAACTAAAAATGGTGCCTCTTCTCCATCTGTTAGCATCCATCAGTACATCTATTGGTGGAGGCGTTGTTTTGTTTCTTTTCTCATAGTTTTGAATTCTGTCAGGTGAGACACTTGCAGCATCTAAATGAGGTTGAAGCAGCCTTAGTGTTTCACATGTTTGGAAAGTAGATGTTTGATACTGGACACAAGTATGTTCAATGCACATGTAGTATATATCAGGCATATATTCAGACTTGATTTCCTTAATGTTGATCACCATATTCTATGACTAAGCAGCCAAAATGGGACATTTCAATCAGAAGGTATTTATGACTTTCATGAACCAGGAAGGAAAAAGATCAGTAAGGTCACTGCACTTGAAATTTTTATGGAGTGAACTGCCTGTCATTTGGAACTACAAATTGCTGTTACTAGCACCTTAGGAATGTGGAGGTTTGGGTGGGTGGGTTGTTTGCTTTTTTACTCTGAAAACACATGCTTGCACTTTGCCATGTGTTTGACTAAATTAACAGCTTCTAAAGGCATGCTTTAATCAAGCCAATAGTATGCTATTGTCTGTTCTCTCCAGATAAATGTCTCTTGTGTCTGGACTATAAGAGAGCAGCAGTCTCATGTCTGATTATATGTTGCACAGAACTGTATATAAATCAATCCTTTAGAAAAAATATAAAGATTGGAGAATTTTTATGAAGGTATTGAAGTCTCACCGAGTATTGCCAGGTATTGAAGTGGCAATTGCTGTTAAGAGATGAAAGACTAATAAATACTGAGCTACCTTGGATCAAATTCAGTTAGTAGGATCTTTACTGATTTGGGGCAGAGAGAATTAATGTGATGTGTAAACATTTCTTACAAATCATTTGTACTGGATTTCCTTGCTGTGAGGCAACCTGACATGCTGCTGCTGGAAGCAGTCATTTGCTCCCACCAACCACTTCCTTTGTCTTAGACACTTATTTTACTTCTTGCTTTAGTAAGTTAAATAAGCACAACAACGAAGTGTACACTTGTTTTCTTTTGATGCAGGGTCAGCAGGTGAATCCCCCACAAGGAGAGTGGTAGAGCCAGCAAAAAATGGTAGTGGAAGTGCAAGGACAACATCTAGAACAAAGTAGGAAAGGGTAGTAACTGTTTCTTTGGCAACAAAGTGCTAAATTCAGTGCTTAGCTGTTCAATGGAATGTCAGCTTTCAGGAAGTCCAGTAATGCTGTCAAGTATTGTGGGTTTTTTCCTAGGTGCTTGATCAGCTGATGCCAATATTCCATTTGCGTTTGAGGAACCAGACCTTTTATCACTCATTTCAATATTAAAGGCAGGATGCATAACAAAAAGACTGGTACCTTGGCTTTTTTGTTATTTCAAAATTATAACTTCAATTTCTGGTTGTTGCTGAAATAAAATTAGGTCACAAGGAATTCAGCAATGTACTTGGACTTACCAGGTGGAGAAGGTGAAGTGTATCCCAATAAGTGCCACTTACGTAAGCTGCTCTGCTGTATTTTTTATGTTGAAAACTCACACCAAAGGCTTTGTAGATTAATGATAACCTACATTTCTAAAAGAGCATGTACCTCATTGCTAAATGTCATATCGATTTGGATTTTAAATGTATCAGTTCCTTTATATGGCTTGGTTATTAGGAAACATTTCTTCACTGAAAAGGTGGTCAGGCATTGGAAGAGGCTGCCCAGGGAAATGTTGGAGTTACCATTCATGGAGGTATTTTAAAGACATGTCGATGTGGCACCTGGGGACATGGTTTAGTGCTGGGGTTGGCAGTGCTGGGTTGATGGTCGGATGATCTTAGAGGTCTTTCCCAACCTAAATGATTCTGTGATTCTATCCTGTATTTCATTACAGCAGTGACTGCAGGCATTTTTTGATATCAAGCAGACATCAGTGTAGATGCATGCTAGAGCTGAAAGCTGTACAACTGCAAATAAGCACCTCTACTAGTTTTGCCATTTTTCAGCAAATGTGGCTAACTGCCTTAGATTACTTACTTTTTGTATGCTGCCTCAGCAGTTGCGAGAGTACCTTTGTTTGTCCAGTAAAGAGTGTCCTCTCAGCACTGATGCTCAAACAGGATGGTCAGTGCTATTTTGAGCAGTAGATTATAACCTAGAAGTCACATGTAAGAGAGTTACAGCAAAAAGATTTTAATGTGTCTAAACCGTAGGCTAAGAAATTTCAGTGTTGCTACAGATGGGGAATTTTTATTTCATCAAAGATACTGTTACTTTTTTTTTTCTTGAGGTCTATTTATTACTAGCCATTTTTCTAAATGCATAATATGTAGCAAAATTTAAGTATCATCTGAAACAGCACCTTTTTTTCTTTTCCCTTTTGCATTTGTTTTATGGGTTTGAAAACAACTCAATAGCAAATGCCCCTGAAAGGAGATAAGTCTGTCTGCATGATAGTTCTTGAATTTTCTTAGTGCTGATGTGCCATATGGTTTTACAATAAGGAAGACTCTCAAAAGGTATGTAGGTGTACTAAAAGAGGAGGAATTAAATAAATCGAAAGAAAGCCAGTAGACAATTTGCTTCATAAAGTGCAGAAACCGTAACATGATACTGGGTTACACTCCAAGCAGGAAATTTTAGCTATGCCATCATGGTGCATTATAGTATTTCTTTGGAGTAGTATTTTCTTAGAACCAGTTGGAAAATAAATGTTACTTGGAAACATGAAAAATAATACATTTTATTATTTTACACTTAATAAGTCATTGCTTTGCTTTTTGCTTTAGTTCTTTCTTTAGGAAATTAAAATCTTTAGAAAACTAATTTTCCTGAACTCCATGTTTCCAAAGCAAAGAAATGATATAGTCGTATTTATGATGAATTGTTGAATGCCACTATTGAAGGGCACATCCAGGTATGCTAAATCATCAGTCTGGATCAACATTTGCATTTGTAACTATTTTGATATGCAATAGTTTCAATGTAATAATAGGTGTTAGTTTCTCTTGATGGCCTCAGAGATTCTCCCATACTTTGGTGGACACGTTTTTTCCTGGTTTTGCATTCTAAAATGAATCCTGTGGTTTTCCCTCGCTATTCAGAATTAGGAGAGTAATAAGTGAGCTGACTTTTAAGGCTCTATCCTGCATTTCTTCAGTACCTTTTGATGTGACATCCCAGCCGAAGAAAGTTTCTGTGAGCATTGTCCTGAAAGTATTGTCAGAAGTGTCAGGGGTTAGACACCAGAAACATGCTTGAAGCAATACTAGACAAGTTCACTTCTCTCAGCAGCTGTGCAAATTCACATCTGAGAGAAGTGATAAATTCCTTCCTTTCCTGTGCCTGTGCAGACATTGGTAATTTGGTTGTAATTTCTGCAGTTGTTCTGGGAGCACAAGGACTTTTAGGGACAGTAATAAATTCTTGGAACTGGCAGACAGGTCTGGTGCTTGACTACCCACTCGGTTAAAAACAGTTACAATTGGGACAATATTTTCTATTTCACTGGTAAGGGTTTTTTTAATTCAGAAAATTTCCTTATCTAAACCCATTTTCAAGTCAGGAATTGTCTTCACCGAAGAAGAAAGTTAATGTCAAGGTTGAAGACGTGATTAATATATGATTTCTGCAAGCCTGGGGTACATGTAAAAATCTCTTCAACTACCATTGCAGATGCTTCACTTTTGATATCATTTATTTCAATGGACAAATAAGATCTTTGGCATCCTGTGTGTCTCTTTCTGGGGAGATAGGGGGCATGTTGCTGAGTAGGGAGTGAGCAGAATTCAACATGGAGTTTGTCTTGGCTGACTTCAAGCACCTGTGGTATAGATATCCACACTTAGACCATGGGGCACTGTATCATAAATATACAGATTTGGAAAAGGGGAAGTCAGTTTTCATTACTGAGAGGAAAGCACCATATGGATGTAAACGCCAACATTTGAAGGAAATCGCCTTTCTTAATAGGATGTCTTACCTGGCTAGCAATATAAGGCAATTAATTGTGTGTGATTTGCAAGAAGATCACTACAGAGATCTGCAGTACTCTTTGTAGCAATATCAGAGCACTTGGATTTGGATCCTGTTGCAGTCAAGTGACTTTGTTACGCTAAGAAGGCTGCTGATGTCCTTTGCACTCAGAGAATTAAGAGGGTTTGCTTTCTAGAGTTCAAATTGAAAAGAACTTATGAGGGACTTAACAATTAATAGATTTAAGAATGCACAAAGGGTAAGGATAGGTTTCCACAGGTGTTTTAGTTCCCAGGTTGCCTCCTAGTGACCAGCATTCCCTTCATGTGGAGAGTTATTCCTTTTTTTTTGCTTGTTTTATTTTTCTCTTTAGAATTTCAGAATATGCTACTTAAAACAGGTAATTTTACACATGATTTTGTGTAAAAAACCCTGATTTTACCCTTTTAGTTCTTTTAGCCACTGCTTTGCTTCAGTGTGTTGTGTAAAGTACCATCCCAAACAAAGGGCTACAGAAAAGGAGCCGGTCTTTGAAAGAAAGATTTATCAGTCAAACTTAGCTCTGAAAATCTCATTGCTCTCTGAAGGGTTGCAATGGGAGAAGTTAGATTCCTGGACTAGGTTTTTCTTATCCATTTTCATTTCAGGGTTAGCTGGCTGATGGGCCAACCTCAAGGTTCCAGAGAAGGCACTGTTAAAGCTGCTATCTGTTGGATTTGATGAGAAATGCAGGCAAAATTAGTAAGATGTTCTGAAAAGAGCTACAAAATTAATTGTAAATGCATGTATTATTTTTCATACAACCATGTTATTGTTTCCATATTGCATAATTTTGTTGATAATTTTTTTTCCAAATACATATGAATCAACAGGTACTACACTGAATAGTAAATACTGGGTTGTAGTCACTCTACCCTTACATTATTTGGATTTTTTTATTAGTATGCTTTGAATTTGGATATATTGATCTTAATGAATGTCATTTTCTTACTGTGTCCTCCACTTGGCACCTTTCTGCTCAGCATGACATTTAATAGAATTTCAGAATATCACCAGCTCTTTACATCATGATAGAAAGACATCCAGAAATGTGTTTGGTCTTGCAGTGATTTGGAATACTTTTTGTAAAGCTAAGATAATGAGATAGCAGCTGTGCTTATTTAAATGTTCAGTAATTGTCCTGAATTGTAAGGTGTACATTTGTTTAATCAGTACAAGGTTTTATCTGAGATTTTATCTATTAAAAATGCCCCCATATAGTCTGTATTTGATCATCATATTAACATGAAGTACCTATTCTTCAAATTAATCACCACAAATACATTATTACTCAAATTTGATGGTTTACATTTAATTTGTTTGTTTGTTTTTACATAGGGAGACAGTGTTAAAGAAGATCCCTAGGCACCTGTTGAAAAAAGCAAAGGGGAAGAAAAAGCAAAAAAACCCCAAAAGAATGAAAAGTAATCATACAGAAATTATGAAGAAAATGTTACATAGATTAGCTCCGATTCCAAGTGACCAGGATGGATCAGAAAGTGAAAAGGATGATCTGGAAGAAGAAAACAGCAAATCATTGTGTACATTCAGCGAGGGTCCAGAGGATCCAGTAACAGTTTGTGAAGAGCAGCCTAACAGTGACAATGAAAGTCTAAGAGAAGCTGCAGGGGTTTCAAGGGAAAGGTTTGTAGTCCCTGTGCCTGAGATCTCAATGATGTCAAACAGTGCACTGGAAAATGAATTGCCTGTAGAAAGTGACAGTTCACTTCTAAGAGATGTAAAACCTTTTTCTACTAAAAATGTAACCAAAAATGCATTTGATGATGAGGAAGCAAACCAAAGGCACAAATTAAATCTTGACAGAAACAGTTTCCTAAAAGTAAGCAATGAAGAAAATTCCAACCATGAAACAGAAGGCATGTCTGAAGATTATGACACATCACTGTTAAGCACAGAAAACAAACTGGGATCATGTGAAATTACACGTGAACCTGACTTGGAAGCTAAGCTGATAAGCTTAAAAAGTGAAGAAAAAGAAATCTCTCAGTGTAACAATTCAAATGTACAAGATAATGTGCCTGATAATAACACAGAGGACAAAGGTGCATTAAAAGCAGAAGAGACTAGCTCTAATGCCTGGGCCTCTTTTTCAATTAATTTATCGACTGAGGATTTGCAGCTGGGCTTTGATGCACAACTTTCTCTCTCTCCTTGGTCTGAGGATAAATTTGTAGGTGAACAAAGACCCCAAAAAATAAGGGAACCTAAACAGACTCAGACAAACAGTTCAGCACAGCTAAATTGCTACCAGTCAAATGAAGGATTGATAAAGGAAAAGCATTATGAAACAGAAACTGAGGAAGTTGGCAAAGTAATAAGCAATAGTCTGTCTGCCTCTTCAGCAGGTGAAGTGCACTTTGATTCCCTTGTGGAAGCCAGAGCCACCTTCATGCAGTGTTCAAGTGAAGTATATGTTCCAATAAATGATGCTACACCTGTGACATCAAAGAGAAAAAGACACAAGAGAATTGTCAACTTGGCACCAAAGTTTAACCTACCCAGACAGATTGCTGGTCATTCAGAGGGAGGAAAGGAAGTCCCAATAAAAGATGATGATGTTCCCCAAAAAAGCATTTTGGAAGTGAGGCAAATGAACTTTCTGAGCAATAACCATGGAGAGGCACAAGAACAGGACAGTGCATTGCAGGAATATTTTGCACCTTACAGTGACACCGAGGCAACCTCTTCCTCACCCACTCCGGATGCAGATGCTCTGTTACATGACACCTTTCACATTGATTCAGGACAATATTCTCCTATATCAGAAATATCAGAATATTCCTGCAGGGTTTCTGTAGCTTCCGGAACAAAGGAGGAGCAAGCTACAACTCTTAAGCCACAAAAAGTAGTTGAGAAAAAAGAGGATGAGAGTGAACAAGTTTCTTCAGAGGTTGCATATGGCCAACCAGATATTTTGTCTTCTGTTAAAGTTGCTTCTGAATATCCAGATGATTCTGGCCTATTGGCAAGCTGCAGTGAAAAGATGAATGAAGTAGATGACCCTGAGCCAGCAGAGGTCTCACAACCTGAAGATAATCAAGATGTGGATATGAAATGTAGTTTTCTGGGACTTCCCTTATCATTAGAATTTGCTTTTCAACTTGTGCAGCTCTTTGGTTCTCCGGGTCTTCCACTGGGTATAATACTCTTCTTACTATTCCTACATAAAATAAAGAAAACACCAAAAACCCAAAGCACCCAAAAACCACAACCCCTCAAAACCACAACTGAAAACCAAAGCACTCTCTTCAAACCAAAAAACAAGCAAAAATACTATTATTAAGTACTAATTTTTATTCCAGATCTTAGTTAAATGTTAATTCTATTGAAATGAATCACCGCTGCTTTGGTGATAGTTTTATTTTATTTCTTACCTAAACTCCTCAATCTCTGTCAAAAGTGACTTTTGGTTTGGCCTCATATTTGCAATCCTGTTAGTAACAAAAATGTACTAACTTTAAATCCAAAGCATGAAGCTGTTGTTGACATTTTAATACATCCTAGTGAGTAAGACTTTACTGTGATTTCAGAACTAAATGATGTTTTAATACATCCTACTGAGTAAGACTTGATTCTGTTGAGTACAGAACTAAATGAAAGCATGGTACAAAATGTGTGCTTTCATATAAAGGTTGTATGTCTGGCTTTATGTTCCTTTTATATTTCCAAATATAAAACCATTCTGGTTTTCCATTTCTAAAATCTCACTTAATTTCAAATTGAATATCAGACTTCAAAGTTGCATTTTCTGAGAGTGAATACCTTCTCTTTAATCGTGCATGATTAAGAATGTTGTGTACTTGCCTTCCAGGGCTCCAGTTGTCATAGTTTTGTACTTTCAGTTTAGTCATTTTAAGTTGGCAGGTAAAAAACCCATCAGTCCTCAAAGGAGTTGTTATGGCAACCATGATTCCCAAATGTGCTGCAGGCTCAGGTAATGCTGGAGGTGTAACCAGCAGCAGATACTTGATTGGAAATCACTCTGGGACATGGTGCTCTGTGTGCACCTGCTGAAAGAGCCACGTTCCCTGTGCATTTTGGGGTCCAAATTTAGTGGAGAGACTGTAACCTTCATTAAGCCATCAAATAGGATTAAAAAACACAGAGCAGCTTTTCAGCATGCAGACCTTTACATCTGTTTGTTTCAGGGGAATTTAAAATTAAGGACATATTTTAATATGACAACTGAGGAGCAGCTCTGGTCTGTTTATCTGCCCAAACTGACCTCAGAATTCTTTGTTTTTATTGTAAAAGTCGATGGCAATGCCACCTGCCAGAACAGTGACACAAAGCATGGGCAGCATTACTTGGCTGGGTCCCCAAAGGTTCTGCAGTGCTGCTTTACCTAAATCTGGCACCAAAGAACTTGCCTTATAGAGCTGAAACAGAGCAAGAAAGTACTGCTGATGTCCTTAACTGTTACATATAAAATATTTTTCGTCTTCAAACTTGGTGAATCTTCATATCTGTGATTTAAATTTCACAATCTTAGAGGAAGTTGGCCATGACTTGAAAACAGGGATCTTCCAGGAGGGAGAAAGAAAAAGGGCAAAAAAACCAGGCATTCAGAAACACTCGTTAGGTTAGTGAACCAAATGTTATTCTTCTCTGAGTCAGTCACAGGTGAAATTCACTGGCATTTAGATGAGTTTCTTTTGTAGATAACCTTCAAGAAACACAAACTTACCTCGATATCCCTCTGAAGCCCTGCCAGCTTGTGATTACACTCTGTTGGGGTTTTTCCATCATAATTGCACCTGCTGTCTGCAGAAGCCTGACCATATTCTGCTTCAATTATCATTATCCTACAGTTTCAAAAATTCTTGTGCTTTTCTGTGTCATATTATGTATTGACAGGCTACTATTTTTTCATGCACACATTTGAACTGTAGTGTTTTACAATACTGGCATTTGCAGTCAATTGAAACTATTTTGTTGGGGAAACTTTGAGTAAATAAATGTCTTTAGTTAATTATAAATGAACATTAAGTTGATTTACTTTCTTGTATGATTCTCATGTAAGTGTAGAATAAATTTTAGACAGTTTTCCTACAAAGAATCTACTTGCAACTTCTTGAAGTGTTAGAGTTAAAACATTTAAGAAAGTAATTTCTTTAATGATACTGCACAAATTCCTATAATTAAACATTTTAAAATTTCAAGGTTGTTACTTAAGTTGCATTTTGTTTACTTTATCGTCTGAAAGCTTTCTGGTTTTCTTGTTTTCTAGTTTTAGAGGAGTATGTGGGGCAAACAAAAGTATAACGGGAAAAGCTTTGTCTAAATAAAGAAAACAAACCCAAATCTCCTTCCCCTCCCCCTGCATTGGCCTTAGATTCTAGAAATCCTAAATTCTGACTCTGCTGCTCGCTCATTTAAATATCTACATTTAAAAAAGTATACACATGTATGTAATATGTGCAAAAATTGTAATTCAGTTGTGTATTTTGGCTGTAGAGAGATCTGAATGCTCAACTGCAAAAAATATTTTCTTCTGCAGAATCCTTGTTGCCAGATGATTATATAGTTCCTCTTGACTGGAAAGTGTCAGAGATGATCTATTTACTGTGGAAGACCTCTGTGGAGGTATGAATTTTAGGGGATTTTAGAAGACTTTCCAATATTTCAGGTGCAAAGAGGAATTCTTCAGTTCTTTGCGAGTAAATTTGCTTTAAGTCCACGATGAGGAGATGGATGTTTTATGTACTCTTCTGAATGTTTCTAGAACCAGCTCAAGGCCATGGTAGGATTCAGGTTTAGAAAGATCAGAAGTGTGTACAAAGTAGTTAAAAAAGGGAAAAAAATGTATTTCTTTGATACCTGTGTCTTGACCTGGCCAATGTTCATTAAGTACAACTTATCATCATCCACATGTTTTCCTTCTTATGGTTTTCTCTCATCATCTGAGTGTATCTCATCCTCTGCTACCTCTGCTGGAGCTGCAGCAGAGAAGTAATTTTGAGTGACTCTCAGCAAATTAATTCTCCTTGTCTAAACAGAAAGTGTTAACTTGGAAATTACTTTCCCCCCCACTATGGCTGTTGCTTTGTGAAGGTTTGCTTTTTTCTTTTTTTTTTTGTCTGCTAGTGGCAATTAGGAAAATCCTGTAAATGCAATGAACTAGTAATTGTAAAATAGAGCATGGATTTTGTCGTTTCCCAAAATAACAAAATCTCTAGTCACACACTTTCTTCTTTTTGCTGGACTATTGTTATCTATTTTAGGAAAAACAGAAAGCAAATGGATGGCAGAATGGAAACAGCTTGACTGGTAAGTGTATTCTGTGATAAAAAACCTGTGTAAAATTCTTCTTGTTGAAGAGTTTTTCATCACAAATGAGTGACAGCTCTCCTCTTTGTGCAAAAGCACTAGGATGTATCCAATGTTTAGCTCAAGTTTACTCAATCCAGATCAGAAGAATGTTTAGCATGAGGAAGTCTGTGTTTAGACTTCCCTGAAAGGTTGAGAATCTTCTGGACTTGCTCCAGCACCTCAATATCTTTCTTGTAGTGAGTGGCCCAAAAGTGGACACAGGATTCGAGGTGTGGCCTCACTAGTGCCAAGTACAGGGGGACAATCACTGCCCTGGTCCTGCTGGCCACACTATTCCTGATACAGGCCAGGATGCCACTGGCTTTCTTGGCCACCTGGGCACGCTGCTGGCTCAGGTTCAGCTGCTGTCAACACACTTGAGCAGTAAGAGGTATTGGGGTTCACGTGAAGCTCTGGATTTCTATATGCATGAATTCCTGTAGTGTGGAGGTTATGGGATAAGGTTGCTGATTGTCTTTTTCCATGATTTCCATATTAGTGTAGTAAAATTTCACAAGTTTCATTATATGAGTTCAAAAATAACTAACAGTAGCTACCTGTAAGTTGGTAGGATTTGCTGTCTAAAACAGGAGAGGAGTTTCTCTATTTTAGGAAAAAAAATGGTGCTTTTGGTGAGGAAGCATAAGAGTGGGAATAGACACACACATGCACAAGTGCTCTCTTTCACTCCATGTTCCCCTCAAGACACAAACATTAAATATTTCATTTATTTTGTAGACTATTTAGGAGGCAAAATCAAGAGTATTCTGATGAAATATAAGTTTGTTCTAGAAATAATCTGTCCTGACACAACAGAAATGACAGAATACAAAAGATAATTTTAGGTATCTTTGGCTGCGGTTTGTAATTTCTTTATTTTTCAGATGATGTTATCAGTCTTGAAGACCTAAATAAAAATCACCAAGAGAAACAAGATTCTTCTGAAACACTTCCAGATGTGGAGCTGTTTCAAGGGACGATAGAAGAGAACACTGTGACCTGCACTAGCACAGGCTGTCTGGATGCTGCATTTCATCAGTCATGACTGACCATCTTAAATTCTGCATGAACAGGTAATCAATCAGTCACACTTGTGAATGTGTTTCGTTCTTTTATCCTATTTGATGGTACATCTAAAGAACATTGTTTGCTATACTTTTTAAGGTGCATTTAGTATCCCCCAACTTACCTGGATTTTAATTCAGTTAGGGTTGAGGGTTGTTCTGGATTTGGGGTTTTTTTAAGCCTGAATGGAGAAAAGAGAAGGCAGTATTTGGTTATTCAAGCTTACAATTTTTTTTCCCTTTGAAATCTAAAACCTGCGTGGTGAAGTGAAAGCAGTGGGGTAGGGTGCCTAAGAGCTGGACTTTATTCCCAGTTTGGCTGCTGCAGCAGACTGTTGTGAGTCATTGTAGTCCTATTTCCCTTGACTCTACAGCATGGAGGGCAATGCTGCCTTTGTTAAGGGTCTAATTATGAAGAGCACTGTATGAGGAATAAAACAGTATTTCACCAAGTTATGAAAAAGTGACAGTTCTGCTTTTCAGTAGAGAATCAGCAGCAGGAGGTTGCAATAAGACTCCAATATATTGAGCTCTTAATTTTTCATTAATGTGTTCATTTGGTGTGATAAAGTGTGCTGCTGGGTATTAGAAAGTATGAAATCTTGTTCTTGCTTGTCTTACAAATATTTGAACCCTTTGGTAACTTGGCAGAGTTTCTCCAGTGTGTTTATGCAATATATTCTGGTTAGATTGTGATAAGAAGGGAGAGCCTTGGGTTCCAGCTGGGAAATGATATCTTAACTATCATTTGCCATAAGTTGTTCTTTCCAAAATGGAAAATGGATTAATCTGCCTCAAGTAAACAGAGGTACACAGAAATAGAATAACTTGCACCATAAACAAACTGAGCCAGAAAAACTATTCCAGATCCTGAGGTTTAAATTATTCCCATCTAGCCATGACAGGACTGCTGGAATATTGTCCTCATGGGTTCTGGGATATTTGTCACTCTGTGCCCTATGCCTGACCTGAGCAAGAGTTGATGGCTGGAGGAGCAGTCATAGAGATGGATGTGCACTGTGTTGGGACAGTTGTTAAAGCAAAAGTTGATATTTTAGAAGGCTTCTTAATTTCCACATTAAGTTTGTGTTAGAGAGGAAGTAGCTGAATAGTTGGGGTTGGAATGGAGACCTCTTGAATGGAATTTGATTTGACTATATACACTTTCATGTCATTGATTACAAAAATGACATAGCAGGCCATTTGTTGATTAGTCTGTACCAGGTACTGATGTAGGAAGATGAGGGGATTCTCTGTGAACCACATAGTACCGACAGTACTAACCTCATGAGGTGCTGTCAACATGGATCATTGACAACATTAAGAATCCCTAGTAGTGGTATTGTACTCTTACATAATCAAATACTGCAATATTTGGCAAGCAAAATTTAAAAAAAATTATAACAAAATACTTAGCTCTATGCCAGCTACAAATTTTTAGAAGTTACTTATTTATAATATTACAAATATGAACAGCCTAGAGGCAAGATTTTTGGCTTACAGTACAAACTGGCTGGCTGTGTGGGTTTGTATCCTAAGCTACTATCCAGAAATGTCCAGGCTATTGATTAAAATGTTCACTTGCTAAAGAAACAGACATGGAGAGCTCCCCTAGCTGCTGTTTGCTGTCACTAAACCACAGTTTGTGGTGTTGCAGCCTTGTGCTGCACTGCATTGGCTTATGTTAGTTCCAGGGAATGCAGATCAAAGCATTACAGACTTTGCCATGAAAGACAACTCCCAGTCCGTGTTTGGTTTATATAAAGGCCTTGCACACTCTCTGCAGGGCTTGGTCATGGAGATCTGTGCTGGGGTGGTTCAGCTGGAGTTTCGTATTGGGAGGAGGAGGGAAGTTAGTCAGGGGGGTTTGGTTTGGTTTAATTCAATGCCTGAAATGAGTCAGGGGAAGTCCTGGAGGCTGTTGTAGGGAGAGGATGAGACAGCAGAGGTCAGCTGGTTTAGGCAGCTCTGGAGCTGTGATCTGCCTTGTCAGACCAGACTGATGCAATGACTCACTGCTGCCTTCCTCCCAGCCCAGCTCCAGAGATCAGCTCCAACACCTGCTGGCTGACATAAAGGCTATAACCTGGCTTGCTATCCTTGCAGGAAGCAAATGGAGAGTTTACTGCTGGACTGATAAATCCAGATAAGCTGTAAAGCTCCTCTCAGTGCCAAAGCTGGTGCAAGGGAGCAGACGAGGCTGTGCTGTTGCAGATACAAGGAGAGGATGTGCAGGATGCTGTGTTTGGGCATCAGTCAGCTTTGATACCAGGGATCACATACCATGCAACCAAGCCTTCAGATGAAGGACTGCTTTTAAGCTTAAAAAGAAAAAAAAAAGAATGTTAAAAAAATTAAAACAAGAAAAGTATATGAAAAGGGAAAAGCATGTCTTAGGTTTTTCACTCAGCTCATGCTCATTGTCAAGCACAGGATACAGGGTAACACAGACCCCTGACCAGAACCCATGCAAGGTATTCTGGCAGTCCTCTGAACTGTCCATGTGTAGGCACTGTAAAAGGCAGGTGTTTTTCTGATTGATGATACTCCTGGTTTTGAGGGATAAGGTTGTTTTTTCTCAGTACAAAGTAATTCTCTTCTGGTCACTGATTAAACCAGACTCGCCAAGAATGATGTCCCAGGGTAGTTGTAAAACTGTAAATGTTGAAATGGGTTTGATTTCATCAAATGTTGGGGGGGAAGAAAACAAGAAAAAAGAAAATTGAGACATTCCTACTGAAAGCTTTTAAAAACAGGAAATAAATAGAGACCTAATACAATAATTTCATTCCCTTTGGATTGGAAAGGAAAGTGAGCATTACTGTCTAAGGGCAACTTAATCTGTTAGCCAGATGATCGTGCTTCTGTACTCCTGTAGTGTAAGGGTGTTTTCATTCCAATGGGAGAGTGACCAGTGGTGGTCTTCCTTTGTGCAAACACAGGGTTAATCTCAAGCTGTTTTGTTGTGAGAGCTTCTTGTTGAAGCGCTGGCAGCACATCAGTATTTGTTCTGCAGATTAAGCTAGAGTTCCCGGTTTTAAAAAAACCGGGTGAGATCAGTAAAAACAGCATTATTTTGGTGCCACTGAGTTCTCCTTAGACTGGGACTCACAAGTGCCAGGCACAATACAAATTTAGCAACAAGAAGACAAAACCCGATGGTAGTTTCAGTGTTTACCTGCGGTACTACTGCAAAATAAACTATGCATGTTTCGTTTTGAAGTGCACGGTCAGGAACCTCCTGCAGGAAGACTTCCTGAGGAGCCCGGTAGGGTGTGGTTTTGAGACAAATCTCTTGATGCTGTGTATTATCACTCCTCCTTACCCTGGCTGTGCTATTCCCCGCACTTCTCTTTGCTGCATTGTGATGGTTCTGTGGTCAGAATGAAGCAGTTCAGCTCTACCAGCCAATGCATGAAGACATCAAAAAAGGTTTCTGTCTGGAGCATGGTACCGGAACAAATTGTTCTGGAGCCCATGAGAGCATGAGGACATGGGCAAAGGAGTAGGAATATACGGCTGGGACAGGCAGGATGGCCTTTCCTCTAGCATGACTAGCATGAAGAAGTTAATCTAGAAGATACAAAGCAGACTAAAGCAGTCTTCCAGTATTGCCACAGAAAATATCATCCCATGGCCAAACCTCTTCTAGTTGCTACTTTGATATGGCAGTAAAAATGAAATTTCTCTGTCCTTTGACATTAAACCACTAATATTAAACAAAATGAAGCATGAAAAAGTGTACAGAATTATGACCAGAAAACCTCACCTGCCTTTTTCAGTGCTTACCAGAAAGACCTGACCCAAAAAAGACTTAAGCAGAGAGTAAGAGTAGAATTACCTTTGGGGAATAAGAGCTGCCCACAGCAGTGTTTCTGGAGCTCTCAGAACCCATTGAGTTGGGTTCTGCGGGTGCCTCACACGAACTCCGTGACTTGGAGACCTGTGAGGTCCTGAGTGAACGTAACCAGGGAAACTATTCATATTGTAATAAAACAATTATGAGATGTAGCTGTACTACAGTAGTATTGGTTGAACAGCTGTTCATTATATAGGGTTTGTTAGTTACATGGAAAAAAAAAATCCACTGTGTCACTCTTCTTATTTTTCAGCCTTGAGGTTAGGTCCTTACTGCTGCTAGTTTTGACGTCCAAATTCTTCTCTTCCTTTTCCATTCTCCCTGCATTTCTTTATTTTTCCTTTGCTTTCCATTGTCTTTTTCCTCTCCAGTCTTTTTAACTTTTTAAAGAAATAACCAATGGCTGAGTATTAAAGATTTTAAAAAATATTGGACATGTGAACTCTTCTTTGTTTGGTTTTTCTTTCTCAGCTTGGATTTCCAGCTCTTAACTCCTTTTGCAGCCTGTGTTGTTGTTGCATTTCAGCACAATCTCCTTTTTTTTTTTTTTATTTCATTTCAGAGACTTCTCGCTTTGATTCCACCATGGAAGGTCTTCAGTTGGCCACCAAGGATTTTAGATGTGAGAGAGAACCTGAAGAAAGAAACCACTGTTGACTATTTTTTTTTTCTTTGACCATCATTTCTCCCACAGCCCCCCAATACGAACCTCTCTGACCATGTAACAATGATCAAAATTGAGATAATTAGTGTATGGCAAAGTGTCACTTTCTGAAGCCATTTGGGATTTATACTTTCTCCATACATTCTCAAGTGTGATACAAAGAGTTTGAGAGTGGAGACCAGAAACATCTGTTGCCATGGAGTGTGAGATTCAGGCATGGTATTTACTTGTATGGGGATCCAAGATATTGCCACAGGAGCTGGCAGTGATGCTTGCATGCAGGGAAAGGTGCCTGTTACCTGTGCCTACTTCTACCTGTCATAATTACATCCTAGTCCCTTTGCAACCTCAAGTAGAATAAATCTTCATCAGTTGCTCCTAATCATTCATCCAGGGATACACAACTTACCTTCTTTTCTCCTGAAACCAGGCTTTATGCCTCCCTTCAACTAAACTCATTTAGGACTACAGAAATAAGAAAACTTCCCTATAGACCTGATTCAAACACACAGGGGGAAGGATGTGTATGGTTTGTGGTAGACTGAGATGTATAACTAACACTGATAACCACTGATTTGATGTTTCTGTTAGGGGTGTTAAAAATATTTACATATGTAGAGTGAGATAAATCATAATTAACTATAAAGAGCAACCTCTGTTAATTATCAGACGTGAATAAGGCTGGACACTTCCTTGTAGGGTGAAGGAGTGACAGAGAAGACAACTGTCGCTTAACAGTGAAAAGTGTGAGAAAAGATGAATGAGAAGCAAGGAAATTTAGAAACATTTCAAAAATATTGTCAGAACTATTTCCCACTTCTGAAGCTTGCAGATCCAGAATATTTACCCATTTATTCATTCAATTCCTCTTCCTCACCTTTCCCTGCACCTGTTTCATTAGCATCAGCCTGAGAGCCAGGTCCTTACTGCACTCATGCTGAAGCTCCACCATGGTCTAAATTGCCACCGTGTCTCCACTTCTTACTTAAATACTGCATCTACATGTAAGTAGTTAACAATGTATGTATGTCTAAATTAATGTTGTACCATTGGTGGAATTTTACTGGCTGTGCTGCCTTTAATGCATTTTACCTGTACATGAGTATGTCTTCTTTGGCTGGGGACATGCTGCTCTCCTGCCACCAGAAAATTGCACAACGGGTAATGGGGAGGAGGAAGGTAATTCCTGCCAGCCGTAACTGCAGCTTCAGACTTAGGTGATGTACCACTGGCAGCAGAAATGTTAGTTTGATTTTTGAGAAAATGTCACTCAAAGATTGTCTTCCTACTTCTGTTTATTAAGAGAGAATTCCAAATGCCTATATCTTCTGTTACTGGATACTGACATTACAGAAGGCTTAAAATAAAACAGGTTTCAAAACCCCGCAGTACCCTCATATGGACAAATAATATTTGATCTCGTTGGAGGGTGTTGCCAATTTAAATTTAACTCTCCCCAGTATCTATGAATTTCACATTTTATATGCCTTTTTTCCTGCCACTTTTTTTCCCACTTGCTTCAGCTAGCCTTGGTGTGTGCCATGTGCCCAGGAGCTCAGCTTCCTCCCCATATGTGAATGCTCTCTTTAGCATTATTTTCAAATTTCAGAACCTAAGGCTTGAGGTTTGGTGGCAGTGTGTCGCTGTGCCACACCTGAAGCTGGCTTCCTACCGAGCTGGAACTGACGCTGTGTGTGATTCTGAGAGGGAGAGCATGGTACCACACCAACCGCTTTTGGGTCTACTATAAACTATAATTTATTTGGCTTCTGTTGTGTGTTCAAGTCAGTGCAGATCAGGTGTTCTTTAGGGGAAATAAATGTTGTTAAACTTCCCTTACTTTCTCATGTGATAATGTGTTTGGGGGGGGAAAAAAACCAAAACAATAGGCTGATGTACTGAGCTGATGCCCAGGGTCATTCGTGCGGTGCAGGGTGGTTTTGTTGCTACATCCCCCTGAAATCCCTGTGGCTTTCACGACTGTGGGGGCCGAGAGGAGAAGAAAAATCTCATTGCTTACCTGGTGTCCTACAGCCAGCCCTGCTTCTCTAAAGGGGTTTGATAATTCCCTTACAGCCTTGCCCTGTAGCTCGCAGTAAGTACAGGCAGCACATGACACTGAACACCTTCAGTGTTCTCCTCCTGCCTTTGAGAATCTGGAGGTTAATCCCGGTTCTAACTAACCAGAGACGCTATCTTGGGCTAAAGTCCCGTCTCGACGGCGAGTGCCGCAGCTGGGGGTTCTGCAGATGCCCGTCCTTGCCCGCGTGTCCCTCCCGCAGGCAGCTTTCGCTTTCGCGGGGCGCAGCCTCGACCGCCCGGGCCATGGAGGGACGCGGGGGCCGGGGGACGCGGGGCCGGGGGACGCGGG
>VXAU01004934.1:74651-298925 GCA_013399695.1 Formicarius rufipectus
GCTCCGCGCCCTGGGCGGGCTCAGCCTGGGGCCCCCTCCGGGCGGCGGGGGCAGCCTGGTGCTGCTGCGGGGGCTGCCGGGCGCCGGCAAGAGCACCCTGGCCAGGTAAGAGCTGCCCCTGCCCCGGCGGGCTGCGGGCAGGGCAGTGCCCCGGGAGCCGCACGGCCCCGCGCCGGGACACTCCGGCTGCAGACCCCGCGGGGCAGGGCTGCTCGGGGGGCTCCGGGGAAAGGGGGAGTCGGGACTGATGGCATCGGCTGGGAAACCCTCCCCGCCGCGTCCGGCCGGGCTGCGGGCTGCTCTGCCCCGGGCACCTGTGGCTCGTGTGGGTGCCCGGCCCGTGGGACCCCGTTTGTGCTGCTGCTCCGAGCCAGCGGCGACAGGGATGCTGCTGGGGTCATGGGCTGATCGCCCCGGCCGATGGGGCGGTGGTTGTTATTTCCTGTCTAAAAAGCGCCAGGGTTGTTTGTGGTGGGGCTTTTTTGGTTATTGTTGTTGTTGTTTTGTGAGTGTTGTTTGTGTTTTCGTGGGGGGTTTTTGGTGGTTAATCGCAAACACAGTAAAGCATTTCTCTCCGACTGACAACGGACAGCTCAGACTTCTGTTTTCGTGATGTCTCGCACTCCTGGTTAGAGCTGTAGGGTGTATAAAACGGGCGGAGGAGACCAGTCCGCCGTTTGACAGCTCGAAGACTAATTAAAAATTGGTGAAAAAAACCAGCAAGGAGTGCTGGGAGACAGCGCCGCAGTCGGCATAGTGACACAGTGTAGCCTTAATCTGGTGTCACAAAATCTCACGTCTGGTATCACACAGCTCTCAGTGCCACCCCCTCTTTATCAAAAGGGGAACATTCTCGGTGTTCTTGTTCTGCTGGGGTGGGGAAGCCGTGCTGGGATCATGGGCTGCCACAGGAAGGGCTCTGCTGTGAGAGGAGGCAGCACGAAGCTGAGTGATACACTCACTGGGTTCATCTACAATTTCCTCTTCTCAGTACAGCACTTCCCTGTCACACGGGGCCTTCTGCCTCGCTGCACTTTGGCAAGTGAGGTTCTCTGATGAACGGCCAAATGCTGTGTGTTACTCTCACCCAAAATACACGTCTCTCCTGTGAGAGGCTGTCTAAGTGCGGGCCTCCTCCCCCAGAGGGGTTGGGTCTCCTTGTTAGCACGGGGAGAACGGAATGCTTTGGGGCTGTATTCTCAGACAGCTCTGGCAACCGACTCGCCTGTATTTTTTAGGTCAACACACAAGGTTAATTATTAATGACAGAATTACAAAATCAATTTTAAGTATTGTTTTAGTCCCCTGCCAGATGAACGTTTGAATGTCTTATGCTGTTTCTAGCTCCATTAATAGTATAATTGCATTTAGCTGTTCAGCAGTACACAGATCAAAGGGCAGCTGTTAGAGCAGCATTTAGTACCTCTCCATTGACTCTCTCCATATTATAGAAAGACTGTGCCAAGGAAATTGCTATGCTATTCCCATACTGTGTACCTTGTGGTGTTGGTAAACACAATGTGCCATGCAAGGTGATGTTTGCAGAAAATGGTTGCAACAAAGCTCAGTGCAAGATCCTACTGGAGGAGGAAGGTGGTTGTTCACTTGCAAAAGCCCTCCAGAGACTCATTTTATGGATTCAAATCTATTTTTTCAGATTTTATGCACTCACAGTGTCACAGCTAAATACTTGCAGGCACCAAGATGCACGTATACAGGTGGTCTGCCCAAAATCAGAGGGGACAAGGGCCTTCAGCTGTCCCATCCTCACTCCCTCTTCTGGATTGCTCTCGGTTGGTAGCGACAGGGTGAGTTTTGATCAGGTCTGATCTCACAGCCAGCAACTTCTGTGCTGCCATCTTTTTGCCTCTAAATTCTGTTGGTGCTTCATGAATCAGGTGGATTTTTTTTTGCCCTCTTTAGTTTAGTTTTCCCATTTGGGTGTCTTCTCAGCTCCCCCCCTGCTTTTGAATGAGGGGAAGGAAGCAGGTGTGTATGGGTTGATGTGACCTGTTGGCCATCCTCCTGCTCCCAGAGCACGGGTCTTTAAGCAGCAAGTCCCTGGTGCTGGGCCTTAGTTGAGTGCTGGCCTTGGGGGGTGTAAACAGCACCTTTCCGAGATTATTGAAGAAAAATTTGTTGGTCTGCTCACCACCAATCTGCAAACTTTTCCAATTGCTTCACTGTTAAGGATATGCTTCCCTGAACCACATATTTTAGATCACCTCAACCACCTCTCTGTAACTGTTCCCCACACCAGCAGAAGCCTGTGGGAGAAGGGGCAGATGGAGTCCTATCTCTAATAGCCTACACTGGATGCCACACTCCTGCTGAACACATTGTCCTTGACTTCAAGGCACAGGTTTTATGATCAAACTGAGGCAACTTTTAAGAAAACAGTTAACTGAGGTTCAGTGGCAGGTATAGCATCCAAAAATGCTTCCAGAGAGCAAACTCTTGATCGCACAGTAGCTGCATTTCCAGCTTTTCTACCATACACTGCTGTGCTGCACAGCTCAGCTTGCACGTAACCATTTATCTAGCAATTTAACTCAAGCACTAAGCTGGGCATGATCAAACATGTAACTTTTCAGCCATTGTTGTTGATGTATAGCTTGAAACGAGGCCGTGCTTGTACTCCCTTACGAAGCACAAGGGGAGCAGTCTTCCAGAACAGAAGGGAAGAAATGCATTGGCACTGAGGCATCACTGCTTGATGTAATCTGTGTCCTGTCCAGTTCTCGCTGCTGCCATTGCCCAGTTCATCCCAGCGCCTGTTACCAGCACCCGACCCTGCCCAGCACTGACTCCACTGCAGAGCTGCAGCTCTGAGGGGTTCCTGGACTTCAGCTCTGCAGCTCCTGCTTCCAGGCAGCACTGCATTGTGAAACATTTTCCCTTATATAGAACCACCTCAGGTGAGTCTCTGGAATGTGCTAATCAAACATAACACCAGCCTGGTGCTCTGTGCTCCAAGGCTGGAGCCCCCAAGGGTGAGACACAAAGGTGTGTCTGTGCTTTGCCAGCAGCACTTGGCAGGCTCTGGTCGGGCAAAGTCCTTGGGGCACTAGAAATTGTTTAAGCACAGTAGACAGGTGATAGTGCTGGACATGTGCAACAGATCTCACGGTTATTTTTTTCTTCTGAAACAAAAAAACCCCACATTTTAAATGCCACAGAACAGTTTATGTTGGAAAGAGTGACCATAGCAAGTGGTTGTGTGTGATGCCAGTCATGTATGTTCTTGTGTCCAGGACATTGGAAGATATCTGAGAATTTACCAGCCCTGAGATGTGCCTGATAACAATTCTGCTGCCTCCTGAGCACTGAAAATGTTCCTTCCAATCTGCTTGCCAGGTTCAAATCAGAAATTAATTTGTTTTCAAATTTTCTGATGGAAAAGTATGACAGCCTATGGAATATAGTTATGGATGTTTTTTGTCTCTGATAATATTACTTCTCCCAAGCACTCTAATGCATAAAGTTAGTTAAAATCCTGAATAGTTTTCTTTTGTTTAAATAATCAAAAAATTATATATAAAATCATTATTATTGTTACAGTTGAAAAATGAAATAATTGTTTGAAAACACTGAAGATGCTTTCCCATTTTGCATGTGTAATGTATATTTTTCTAAAATATAGGCATTTTAATTGCATACAGTGATTAGGAGCCTGATGTAATTCTGCAGAACCTTTCTCCTAAACCACTCTGTGGTCCTATGAAGATTGTAGAAGGCTTATTTCTTAGGAAACACTAATGGGGCTTGGGTGCCTTTTGAAATGATAAAAGACAGACAAAACAGGATTTTTATCAACTTTGTGGGCAATCGGGAGGGGATTACAGAAAATGGTTATAAACTTTACTGATAATTCAGTTGTTTTAGAAAGATAAAAGTTAAAAACAGCAAAATAAGCAGAAGGTAAAACACCTTTTTCCCACTTAATTTTTTTTATGTTGCTGTTACTAGGAGCTCATTTGGTGTGAATATAGCAAATGTGAAAGTAATTAATGGCTCATTTTGTGTCATATTTTTCCTTCTTTGAATCATGTTTTATCTACTTTATTGTCAATATCAGGATAGTAGACTGAGTTTACAGATAATCACATACTGTTTGGATTACTTAAGGGTTAATATCAAAGCTATCATGGGGGTTGTGTGTGTGTATGTGTTGAAATTTCAGTAAGGTATGTGCTAACAAAATGATTTTTAAAATTTGCACTGGTTGAGAATGTGTTTAAAAGAAACAACACCGAACAGGAAAAAAAAAACCCTGTCTGGAGATCTTTTATTAATATGTACTATTTTATGTGCATATTAATAGCTAAAGGGATGATACATATTTTAGCAGGCAGTTTTTTAGGTAAGAAATTGTAATGGGTGAAGCAGTGTGAAAGGTGAGGTGCTGAATCACAGTGAGAGCTGAATATATCAGTTTATCAGCACAGGAGTAACCAAGTAAGCATTAGGTGCTGCCGTGCTTTTCGTGGTAAGAATTCTTTACCTAGGACCAAAACTAAGGCAAAACCAATTTGACTGTTTGCTAAAACAGTTTGAAGCTTGACTTTTCTTAGATCTGTTAGTCCAGCAGTGATTATGTGATTAAAGCATCTATTTGGAGCTAGAAGATAATTAAGGTTGGGTAGGTGCTAAATGGCACATAACAGTGGGTATAACCCAGTCCTGGCTGCCGGTCAGCAGCGAGTCTCTGTTCGCTGAGGGGACTGTTGCCACAAAATAATATCAATTCATCATCAGATGGTAGAAGTTACAGTGGAGATGGAGCAAAGTCAGAAGCTGACTTTTGTTCAGCTAAATCCACCTAGCAATCCCGGTGAAGAATTGCTGCTTGCAGGCAGACTGGGGGAAAACTGGTAAGTAAATGGTTGGGACAGAGCTTGATGAGAGAATTCTGTCTGGGTGTCTGGTTTCTTGCTGATAACCTAGAGACACCTTTTCCCTTGCTGGTGCCCATGTAGATAAGATACTGAGAAATAGTTATTTTGCAGCTTGTGGAGATGGAAGAGAAGCGTTTTATTAGGGAAGCTGAAATGAGTCACAGGGACTGGAGACCATGTGTGGTGTGAGATAGCAGGGCAGCAGCATTCATGTCTGAGAGTCACAAGGTTCCTTGACAGACCTTTCTTTTCCTGAGGCGCTCTGGGCCTTAGGGAGACAGACAGTAGAGAGATGATACCATGGCCTCTCCCTGACTTCTTGCAGAGACTCCCTCCTCCCCAACACATCTGTGACTGAAAAAAACCCCCAAAATAAATAGACAGTTCTGTCTACGGACACAAAAAAGTCTGGATTATACACAAGTGGGAATACAATTTTGCTTTTAGATTTTTCATTTTTATGCTCTCTAAGGAGTGGCAGAGGAATGCTTCAAATTTAAATCACCTCACAAACCAGCACTTCCACCTCCTCGTCAGTGCCTGCAAGGCAGCTGGTCAGCTTATGGCAGTGCAAGCATCTGCTCTCTGTGGGCATCTCAGGTGTGCAGGAGCATTGCTGTGGGACACACATCAGTGTGAAGGGAAGGGACACTGCCCTGTGCCACTGACCACAGCAGTCTGGTTTAGAGATCTGCAGCTTTGGAACTGCCAATCTGGCCATTCAGATTTGTTTATAAAAACATATTTAAAAACTGGAAAAACATAAAAATTACTTGACTACAAGAGGAGGATTAAGTGAGACAGGGGCAAGTGACAAGAACCAAAATTGCAACAAATAAAACAAAATACTGATTTATCACTCTCATACTTGCTTGCAAGTTGTTGGCTAGACTTCGCAAACGAAGATTTTGGGATAAGCTTGCGCAATGGATTTTTTAGGTGAGGCACAGTGTGTGTGGAACTGGCCCCACCTTGCTTGCAAGTAATAATAGAAAAAAGTGCTGTCTGCTTTCTAGCAAAAACCCCCCAAAACTCCAAAGTGATGGTCCTCTTGACTATCTTTACTAAATGAAAAATCCGTCCTCCTTTTCTTCAGAAATCTCTGTAGCAAAATTCCCTTGGTCAAATTGTCTTTTGACACGAAATTCCATGGGATAAGCAGGTTTGGGTTGTTTGTTTTGTTTGTTTGTCTTGTTTTGTCTTTATGATCCTACCTTCTTAGATAACTCAGAAGGAAGATGGAATATATTAATATGATTAAAGACTGAGACATTGGTTGTCCAGTGTAGATTTCTCTGCTGAATTAAAGAAATCAAGACCGTGCCTTCAAACTCCATTCATTTCTTCCTGTGTGTCCATCTATGGATTGCAGTATTTTCAGATCCTTCAAGCTGGGATTTTTCAAAAGAGGCACTGTGCCTATTTGGAGAGCATTCAAATGGCTCTTGATTTAATGGTCTCCATTAAAGGCATGTGTTACTGTATACTAATCCTTCTTTCATCTTTTTTTTTCTGCAGACAACTGAAACGTGACTATCCCAGTGCTGTAGTTCTTAGTACTGATGACTTCTTTATTGAAAATGGTGTATACATGTTTGAGCCTGACTTCCTGGAAGATGCACACAAGTGGAACCAAAAAAGAGGTGAACTTGATCCAGGGGTTGTGCAGAATAGTTTTACTTTTCCATCTGTCTTTAAACTTAGCCCCCAAAATAAAGTATCTTGAACTGATGTCATACATTACAGTTCATGGGGTATTGGCTGAAAAAAAAATACATTTGCCACTTCTGATTTTATTTCTTCTGACTTAACAGAGAGAAATTTGTGAATGAAAAAATTTTGGTGGTTGATAGATGTTATTTTAGAAAGTGAAGCAGTGACTGCTCGGAAGCACTGCCGAAGCTTGGTAACAGCAGGGACCGTACAGATACCAGCCCAGCAGCTGCTCCCTCCAGCTGTAGCCCTACAACTGGAACTTCTTAGGGGTCTGTCCTGACCTGGAAGGGGATGTTATGGGGTGGGGAGGTAGTCATAGACAGGAGGAAAACTTGCAAACTGAGTTGTGAATTTGAGAATTAAACAACCCAGAGAGAACAATGTAACATGCTTTTGTGCCTGTGCTCTAAAGGAATTTCTAGCAGTGACAAACTTGCTTTGAGATCATATAACAAGGATCTTCTGCAAATGACAGTAATTTTTAACTGTTGCAAGTACATTCTGTAAGAGCAGCAGAGGAGCAGCTGCACCACCTCCTCTGGGAGAGCTCCTGCCGGGCACTGACCTTGGCTCCCCTTTGGGTGGTGGCTGCAAACCCAAGTCTGGTGGGGCAACAAGTGTGTGAGCGGTGGGAAAGAAGGGACACTCTGGGGCTAGTTAAGGCCAGGCTCAGTCTGTTGTTTGATACATTTTAGCATTACTTAATGTGTTACGTTGCAGCTCGCAAAGCAATGAAGAAGGGGAAAAGCCCGGTTATTATTGATAATACGAACATTCATGCTTGGGAAATGAAGCCATATGTCTTAATGGTAGGGAATCTGTGATTTATTCCTTTTATGTACTCAGCTATAACATTTACAAAGTGATCTGATTGAAACGGTTCTTAACATGGCTAAAAATAATTACTTCAATTTTCCTATTGTTCTCTAAGTGTAGTGAATATTGTGGATATTGTGACAAAGTAGGGGCAGAGGTGCCAGTGTGGTTTTTAGCTAGTCAGTGCTAACTCAATGAAAGCAAAATCTCTTGAAAAGATTAACAGCATTTGAACGGCCCCTGTTACTTCCTGGCATGTCATCCCCTTCCCTGATAGTGACATGAGTGGAATGGTTCTGTCAGCTGTTTGTTGACAAATATATCAAGATATGACTTACAATGTGGCTGGGAATAACATTAATGATAGATGTTGACCTCACGCTCCCCAAAACTCCAGATTGGTGGGGTCAGCCTGTAGCCCTTGAGCAATCAGTGCCAAGATGCCATTGCCATGGGGGATGGGGACTGGGGGCAATGCTGAGGAAAGTTTTGCTGGGAGACCCAAGCCCTTTGATGTAGAAGGAAATGAACTAGCTGGGCCTCAGATCAGTGCTGTGATGGCAGTAATGGTTATCATCCTCCTTCTGGATCCTGCTACATAGCATGGATGCATCTCCTAGCCTGGTAAAATCAATCTCAGGGGGTCTGGAACACTGGCTGTTCCTGAGCTCAGCAGCCACACATCTAAAACTTCTGTGTTCTTCAGGCACGTGAAAATAGATATGAAGTTACATTCCAAGAACCAGATACACCCTGGAAGTTCAATGTTCAAGAACTGACAAGGTAGGTCTTTTTCTCTTTGATATGGCAGACAGCTTCTCAGTTTGTGGATGTGCCCTGATAAAGATCAGTCTTCTTCCTCTTCATATACCCAGAAATGTAGCCTTGTAAATGACAACAGGAGGATTCTTGTGAAAAACTTCTATTACCACATACCTGGTCTGTAGTGAATTCAGCCCTGAAAGGGCCTGACTGCTGAAACGAGACAGGCAGTAGAAGAAGCAACAAGGCCTGAAGCATGTTTTTATGCTTCAAGCTTCTTGGGGCAAAACCCCTGATTTTCATTCTGTGTTTTGAACCACAGTCTCTGTGTTTGGACACAAAACCATATCTAAACACTACAGACAATATTCAGTCTTCTGTTCTTAGAAATGTAACCATAAAAAATGTTGGCTTGCTGTAGTATGCAGGGATGGTATGTTAAATGTGGTTAAGGAGTGGGGTTCTAGAGGATCACAAGGGATACAATGAATGTATCGACTCTGCATGATGTGTAGGATATAGAGGCAGCTGAATGTGGCTCTAAGTATGTTAGTCTGACCAGTGACTGCAGGGTTAATGGATATATCTCTGCAAAAAATGCATGCAGGCTAATTTTCTAGCCTTTAGCCAACCTGATGTAAACTACATTACAGTGAATTCCCATCTGTCAAACCCAGAAGCTAACACATGCTACCTTATTTGTTATTGCAAGGGAACAGGGCATGGGTACTTCATTCCCATGGATGTATTTGTTTTGTACCAGCTAGGAACTTGAGTCAAAAATTAGCACTGCTCCTTTCTGTGTGTGATGGAGACAAAGGGTACAGGATGGTGTCCCAAAGCACTGGTGGCTCCAGGGTGAGGCAGGTGAAGACAACAGCTTCCAGCTGTGTCAGCTCTTGCTTCACCAGCACCAACCAGTTGTGGGGCTTCACTGTACAGGGAGAATGGGAGAATGTAATCATTCATTGTTGGCCAAGTAGCTCAGTAACTTGCATTTTGCTTTATTAAATATTTGAAATAAATTGCTTCTTACAGCAGCACTGTAAAACTAATTCAAATACACTCAGTTTTGGAGAAGATCCATGGCAAATGGTTCAGGGACAGCTGCAGGCTGCTTCCACATGGTGTCTTTACCAGCAATAGGGTTTGTGCTGGTTGCAAGCCCCAGGCATGGGCTGTACCTGTGCAGGGCTCTGGCTGCTGCAGGACCTCGAGCCTGCTTCACGAGTGGAATGTTATGAACCATTGTCCTGAACCTATCAGGAACCTTAGGAAGCTGAAGATAACTTCTAATATACAGGCAGCTAAATACTTGTATTTTTTTGTTCATGTTGACTCTACAGAAGAAATATTCATCATGTCCCTCGGGAAAAGATACAACGGATGAAAGAACAATATGAGCACAACGTTACCTTCCACAGTGTTCTTCGGTCTGAAAAACCAAGCAGAGATGAGGGAAGCTACAGTGGACCAAGTGCAGCTTATGGCACGGGTACCCATTCCAACCCGCTTTCAGCCTTCTCAAGGAGAAGACCTCACATGGCACATACAAACAACATGACATTTAACTGAAGAGGTGCATTCCTTGGTGTGTTTTAATTATCAAAGTCTCTGGTTTTACATTTTTTCTAAACTTTTTTATTCTGTTTTTCTACTACATTTCTAAATTACTTTCTTTCTTACAAATCTTTAAATGGCACTGGACTGTGATCTCACAGTTCTACATGACCAATCTAAGAGCACTGTCCCCAGTGCAAACTGTAGTCACTCTCATCCCTCTTTCTCAAAAAAAAAAAAAAAGAATCCAAGCATATGGTGAAATTTACTGGCTCTGCCACATGCATTTTGGATTATTTATTTCTGCATCACACTCTGTCACTAATGTTCCTAAATTATTTCTTTCTGAAAGGCCCTGTAGCCAATTCCTTCTCCATGCGATTGGCATTTCTTGCTATTTAATATTTATATCTCACTGTATAAACTTTTTATATCTACTGCTATCTTGTCTAGAGCATTTTTGAAACTTTCAGAGAGGCAACCTGAATGGTGGCAAATTTAGCTCTGACATTGTAGCCAGATTTCACGCTGTTCCGTATCTCCATTGCCTGCACTCATGCTGGTCTTACCTCACAGCCAAGTAGCTTCTCCAGCCTGAAAGCAAAACATTTTAACACACCAAACCGAGCCCTTCACCGTGCCAAGATGTACGACTTCAACTGATCCTGGGTGCTGAGAAGACAATGACTGATGGATGAGTGGGAAAAGAAACTATCCTGCTGCTGTTTTATCCATATTGTTAAATTCTGAGGTTTATGTTATCATCAAGAAGCCTTGTGAAGCATTTTTAAAACTCCATTTGTGATGTCAATTTTTTTAAGTAGATGGTGCCTGTAGAACAGGACAATGGTGAGTTATTCTGCAGTAGGAAACAAACAGCTCACTTTGGACATTAAGAAATATAACTGTGATTCATCTAGCAATTTAACAGACAAGAAGCCTAGGAGGTATAAAGAATTATGCTGTCTCTATGCAAAAGCCAAGCTGTCTTCAGGACACAAGAGATGTACAAGATAAATTGCATTTTCTACTTACCTGCACTTAAAGCTCTAAGTGTCATCATTACAAACAATTCTGAACTGGGGGCCCAGGGAATCTGGCTCTGCACTGTTGCATGGAAGTTTTACAGACCTACCAGCAAGCTCCTGCCAGCCCATTACAGTTCTCCAGTCCTGCCACAATGTGCAGTTTGGTGATAGGAGCCACCCCCAGTGCAGCATTTGAGTCAAGTGAACAGCACAACACCCCTGAAGGGTTGCTGAGTGGGAGCTGGTGGTCTCAGGTCTGAAACATCCCCTCTGCTCCTTTGGCTTGTGCCTGGTGGGAAGCAGCAGGGCAAGGGGCAGCCTGACAAGCAGCTAATTGAAATGTGGAGGTGACAGCCAGTCTGACAGGACTGTTTCCCTAGCCAGTGGACAAACTCCAGTTCTGAGAAGCTTCACTTGTTAAAATTAATGAGAACAAAGTAACGAATTCAAGCACTATCTCACCCCCAGGAGAAAGATCTTATGATAAAATCAAAGAAAGATCTGATTATCTGTCATTATGCTGTGGCCTCAAGTGCTTCTTTAAGGAGTAGCTCATAAACACGGACCAAAGATCTACCACTGATACCTCTGTGTAACATTTAGTGCTATGTGGAAAGCCAGAGAAGTACAAGAACAGACCCTAATTACACAGAGCAACTTTTCAGAATTACAGTGTTTTATCTGGTAAAAATAAGAGAAACGTTTATTTTGCCCTGTTCTTCTAATAGCCAAACAACTACTCTAATGCTGCAGAGTAAAAAAATTGATTGCCTTAGACTGAAACAAAGATTCTGCTATAAGAATAAGTCAAAGTCAAAGCAATGGCTTATAAAATGTCATCAAACCCTCAGCCATGCTGATGCTATTGTACAGTACGTGCTTGTGGGAAGTGTATAATTGCTAAAGTTCAGACTATTTTGCAGATGAAATGTTACTTCAGGAGTCTGTTTCTGTAGCATAGCTTTATTAAATACAATCAAGAGTTAGTGTACAAAGTGTAAAAAATAATCTGAATTTGAAATATATACAATACTGTACATGTGCGTTCAGCAGCGTTTTCGGGAATTTTGTCTTTGTAGCACTCTGCGGGCTGGTAATGAGTCTACAGATTCCTTTGGGTCCTTCTGAAGAGCTTCAGCTACTTCAGAACGGCTTCCTGATGAGTTATGTGCTTCCCCAGTAGACCTGGAGCTATTTCTGGATGAAAGATCATCAGATAAATTACTAGCTATTGTATTGCTGTTTTCATTTACATAATTCATCTTCTTTTCTTCTGGTAAATTATTCATGAGTGCTTGTGTATTAATCATTGCCAATTCTTCGTCAGCAACCAGGTCATTCTCAGGAAGATGGACACTTTCTCTCAATTTTCTACAGGGGGTGACATGACCAATATTCTGATCTGTCTCTTTTGATGACTTGATAGGCTGCAAACCCAAACGTCGTGGAGGCTGGAATGCTTTTTTAACAGATGGAGAAATTACTGAACATATCGGTGTCAGTGGTGGAGGGGCAGGTATGCAACTGAGAAAGTCCATAGCTTTTCTCTTTTTGCTGTTTTTGAGATAGTCTTCACTAACTGCAGCAGATGAAGGTGTTTTTGCTGACCCTGGATTGACAAGTTTCACATTT
This sequence comes from Formicarius rufipectus, assembly GCA_013399695.1. NCBI lineage: Eukaryota > Metazoa > Chordata > Aves > Passeriformes > Formicariidae > Formicarius > Formicarius rufipectus. The sequence continues at coordinate 87,064 of VXAU01004934.1, forward strand.
GGTGTGCTAGTTGACAAAGGGCTTGGATGCTTCATTTCAATTCTGGAAGAGATCTAGTTAAAAAGAGACGTTTAATGATGAATAGCATGTTCTATTTCATTAGTTTCCTCAATTGCTTCCAAAAATGGGAAAAAAAAATCCTGATATAAAAAAACTTGAAGATAATACACACAAGACAGACACTGCACAGCAAATCATTCAAGTACATGCTTACTTGAGAATACTTTTAATGTCTCATTCCTTTAAAATTAGTTAATATATTTGATAAACAAATATAAACTAAACCTTCAGAATTAGCACTCCCCCTGAAATGGAAAAGGTTGCTTTATAAGCAACCTTTTTTAAATTTAGTCCCCACAAAAACAAATCACATCAAGGTGTTTCCCCGTCCATCAATCACAACTAGTGGCAGGAAAAATTTTAGTTCTGACTGTGCTCAGTGCTCTACATCAGAAACAACTTGCCACCAGCAGCCACCAGCAGCTTTCAGGGGAAGCTGGAGCACTGTTTAAAACAATTTTTGTCAAGACTGCTATAAAATGCAAACATTTACTAGGTGATACCTCTTCCCATTTAAATCCTGGAAATAGCAAACAATATCTAGTAAAAGATGGGGAGGTAAATTCTCTCAACAAAGTAGAACTGCAGAATGCCATAAAACAAAAATTTACAGATCAAGATTTTAACTTTCAGTGACACATCAGGTAACCTTCACAATGTGACCAAGGAAGTGATAAATCATTTACAGAGAAATTATGATTCATTTTACCTACATAAAATTTAGAATATTTAATGTATGCTGTGGAAACAGGTCCATAAGGGGAAGTTTTCATGTACTACTGGGAGGAAGAAGAGTCTCAGTTCCTCCTGGGGATTAATCCTAAACTCACACAGAGAAAGCTTCTAGTCAGCTTGCATTGCCCTGAAGAGAATGGATGGAGTGGACTGAGAAGTGAGACCATTCACCACAGCTATCAGTATAGAACTTGCTTACATCCGTACTGCCAGTACAAACACAATGTTATTTACCAGAAGCTTACCAAATTTTTATCCTCTGCAAAGCTGCAGGAGGGTGAGGGGCATTCCAGGCCACATCTTTTAGTTAAACTAGGTGTAAGCAAGTGATTTCTTTGCAGCAAATCCGTCAATTTACTTTCTGCATCAGAGCAAAAGGAAGCCACGTTCTGCAAAGGAGAACAGTTTGCAATGAAGAATAGTTGTTTTTCAAATTGCTAATGTACTGTATGTTCACAAAGTTGTTGGGACTTTCTTTTCTCATCATAGTCCCACTAGAACTTTATGTCAAACCAACAACTTAAAAGACTGCTGCGCTTTCTGTGGTAGGAGATACCACAACTACCTTTTATATTGTGAACAAGGAAAAAAAATTGTTTTGTATTTAAACTTACTTTTTTTGGTAGGAAGTGGGAATGCATGACAAGGGCATGCTATTTAGCACTGCTAAAAAATTGAAATAAAAAATAAATAAATCAAAAACCCAATACTGAATATACTTCACTGAGCAAGAAAGCAAATTTTAACTTTTAAAAGGCTGGGGCCAAACTGTCCATGGCAGCTTCACCACTGACAGGTATAAGACGCTTTGTCAGCCAGAGAGGATTTTGTGGCACATGCTAAAGATGTTGAGCTGAATTAAAAAAAATAAAATCAAGACATTCGGTAAGTTATATGTCAAGTCCTCTGGGAAAAACTGCATTAACACCTCACTGTCTCCCAGAAAATCCCCTCAAATTCAGCATTATGTGTATTACTTGTTTTAGAGATTTATTATTACTAACAGACCCTTCGGTGAAGAATGCAACACAGCAGTAACTAAAACTAATCATCAAACTAAACATCTATGTAGTTACCTCTATCATACTTCTCAGTTCATTAAGCTTCTCTTGAAGATAGTTTTCCTTTGGACTAGCTGAGAATACAGAAAAATCTCCAGCCAACAGCACAGGAATTTCTGATCTGAATTCAGACTGCCACTGAAGGTTGCTTGCAGAAACTAGTGAGCAGCGGACAACTATATCTTCAACAGCCAAGTGTCTGAGATCTGTCCAGATCTTTACTGCCACTAAATTATAGCTTTCATCAGATAAGTACACCACAGTAGTAAAACCTAAAAGCAAGAAAAGAGTTTGAATTAAACCCCTGCATCCTTAAGTAAAGGTTGATTACTGTGATTCGTAGCTATAAAAAGTCACACACATCTTGAAAGAGAAATGATAAATGTTACATGGCCACCTAGCTGCATGGTAACTGATGTTTCATGCTTCATCCATATTCTACACCAGCTCCCTACTGATTACAGAAAACAACCCAAAGTCTGTTCCAGTGCCTGAAAAACAATACTCCTATGGTGCTTTTTATTCAGAAGATTATCCACATGTGCCCAACCATGAGCTCCAGTGCCTGTGTTCCACTCATTCCATGACACTGCACACAAAAGAGGGAGCTTGCATACATGCACGGTGGCACTTCTGCAGATACTGAACACAGATATGAGAACTCAAATCCACCATTTATAGGAAAAAAAAAAAAAAAAAAGCTTGAGCTGAGATCCTGCCTTACTAGCTCCCTGAGCTAGTAAGCAGAGGCTGTCATGCTTAAGGAAAACAGAGTTAATTTGCCAGCAAGTTACAGTGATGGGCTGTATGAGCAGGTTCTCATAGGCCTGATATGCAGGTACAACACCAAGACAACTTTGACTTTTCAACTAGAGAATTCAGGGCTTAATCAATGGGAGGACATGAATGTGGTCACAACGTACCTGTTCTGCTTACAGAAACTACAACTCCAACTAAATCGACTTCAGCACATGGTGGCTGAAAAGAAGGATCCAACAAACTGGTGAATTTTAGAGCTTTTCTTGGAAAGAAAATCTGTACCAGCAATTCCTGTGATACCTGAAGAAACACAGAACTTCAGCATTTAACACACATATGGACCGTGATACATTTTAATGGCACATTTTTATGCACTTAGAGCACTTACTGATAGCTGCAGATACTGAGTTTTCTTCGTTGCTGTTAATTGTATGTTGGTTGAGTCTGACCTCCCTTTGGACTGCGATGATGACAGCTGGTAGATTCTGTACCGACTGCCTTCCTTTAGCAATGAACAAACATCCAGCAGTGGACGCCAGATACTCAGTATCACTCCTACCAGTATGAGAGTAAGATGTATTAGCTGTGCTGTACTAATTTGAAGGCTTCTAAACAAAATAAATGCACAACTCTCCCTCCACCCAAAAGCCCTAAATCAAACTGGAAATATGAATATGCAAGCTAGAATACTGTTGGGTGGGAAACTCTTCAATTCTACCTGTGCTGGCCAGTTACCATGTTTAGTTAAAAGTTATTATTTTTCAAATACTAACCTGTATGTTTTTCTTGTTTTCTGTAGTCTACTACACATAATTTCCATACAGCAGACACATCTCTTTTGGAACAACCATTTTTTTCCTGTTCTGCTGACTCTAAAGCCTTCTTGAACTCTTCCTGCATCTGAGTTTGCTTTTTGTCATTCATCAACTGCCTGTAAGCACTCAAAGCTTTTAACTGGTCTTCACTGAGATATCCCTGTAACCAGGAGAAAATGTACTCAATATCTTTTTTATTAATTAAAAGAATACTGTCAGAATTTTTAGACAGCCTTTTTCTTAAGCATTCATCTATTACAAGCAATTTATTGCTCAACTGATATACTACTGGGACTTGAAATGAGGTATGTTAAAATGGAGGCATCAACTCTTGACTGGCACTCAGCTGTGCTCTGTGGTCTCCACAGAGCATCACACTACACGCTGTTCTTACATGACAATTAGCGAGAAGCCTGCTTAAGAGTGCATAACTAAGGTGAATATTTAATATAACAGGCATGCTTGCTTGTTTCACATGAAGACATATTAGGAGAAGTTTCTGTAAGAATAAAGGAAGAATTGCATTTCTTCTCAGACTGTCTCTGAGCTGACACAGTGATTTACACTAAAATGCATCAGAAAGGTCACTTTGCTGACCAAGTCTTCTAGACCCAGATGCCTTCACATGTAGCATGAGAGATATACATACCATAGATCATATGGCTTTATGACCATCAAGGATCCTAACTTGTGAAAAGTAAGTCATGTATTTAATTTTTAACAACTGACAGGGACTAATCACCTGCATCTCTATTAATAAAGACATGAACACTTAAAAGTTGTGATTTAACTGGAACAGGAAATGAAGAGAACAATAATATACATATTCAAATACTTCAGTGAACAGCATGCAAGAATATGTGTAAGCAACTCTAGACTTACGGGATTAATTTAGTTTTCATATACACAAGACAAAGCAAAGCAATAAAATTACAAGTAACATTAACTTCTAATTGTGCTATATCCTGGATTTTTATACCAAAAGAAAACTTGCATCTAAAACATTATTAATCTGTTTCAACAAGACTTTGTTAAATTTTTTTTTCAAAATTTTTAATCTTATTTAGCAATAAACATGCTGTAGGAAATATCAAAAGGCAGAAAAAATAAAGAGTAATTTAATGGTTGATTTTAGTAGGAGGTACTAAATTGTATATTATTGCACAAACATTTCAAAATTAGCCTAGTAGGATCTACAGTTACCTCCATATAACCAGGATCAGATGCATTCTGAATTGCTTCATAAAGTTCTGCACCATCTTGCAAATTATGAATTTGCTGTCTTGTGACTATACGTGACCTTGGTGTTCTTCTGGTAGTTCTCTCTGTTGACAAAAAAAAGCCATTATGTGGAGTGCAACAAATACACTCGAAAGTGAAAGAAGAAATAATTGTGTAAGAAGCATGGTAGTACTTAGGCATTGCCAAAATAAAAATACAAAACACATATACAGGAACTGATATATGTGCATATATATACGTATACGGAAAATACCAGCAGAAAAAAATCTCAGTATAGATTAGAATATTATCCAAATTTTGGGGAAGCCAGTATCAGTGTCTGCACTTAGAAGTGGGTGGTGATGGGCTGCCAAGAATCTTCATCCATACTTGACTGTATTTTCTCTATGTCGTTTTCTCTTCCTCTTATACAGCATAAAATTCTCAAAGATATCAAGATCTGAGACAACAGGTCTGCACATGAAGTCTCCTTAGGACACCAGCTAAAAGCCAAGTTAACTTTGTTACATTAAACTATTACTCTCTCCTTAGGTAAGTCATTTTGCTGCATTCTTTCAGCATAGGAGACTCCAGTATAGACAAGTTTACCAAACACTGAACAACACAATGACTGACATGCGGAAGTTCACATCAGTGAAGTTAGGAATTACAAACCCATCTCCAATTTCAACTGAGAATTCAATGCTAGAACTACTGCTAGAAATCTCTGACAAGTGTACAGTGTCTTCTCATCATGGAATCAGAAAATGGTTGAAGTGGCAGGGACCTCTGGAGGGCATCTGGTCCAACACCATGCTCAAGCAGGGTCACCCTCAGTAGGCTGACCAAGGCCAAGTCCAGTGAGCTTCTGATTATCTCCAAAGATGAAGGTTTCACAGCCTCTCTAGGCAACACTGTCAGTCATCCTCACAGAGAAAAAGTGTTTCCTGATGTCCAAAGTGAACCTCCTGTATTCCAGTTTGTACCCACTGGTCTGGACCCGTCACTGGGCATCACTGACAGAAGCCTGGCTCCATCTTCTCTGCACCATCCCGTCAGATATATATGTACATTGATCAGATTCCCTTGAGCCTTTTCTTCTCCAAGTTCAATGGTCCCAGATTTCTCATCTTTTTCTGTTGTCAGATGCTCCAATTCCTTACATATGTTCATAGCCCTTTCCTGTAATCTGTCCAGTATGTCCATGTCTCTTCTACTGAGGAGCCCAGAACTGGACACAGTATTCCACATGTGGCCTTTACCAATAACTAAACAGACGGGAAGGATCACCTCCTTAGACCTTCTGGCAACACTCCTCAACTTGTCCATGTGGACCTCCAGGGCTTGTTCTGCCAAGGTGCTTCCCAGCTGGGTGGCCTCCAGCACATACTGGTGCATAGGTCTGTTCCTCCCCAGGTGCAAGATCTGCACTTTGCTTTGTTAAACTTCATGAGGTTCTTGTCAGCCCATTTCTCCAGCTGCTAAAATCCCTCTGGACAGTGCATAATCCTCAAGTGTTTCCATCACTTATCCTAATTTTGTATCATCAAACCTGTTGAAAATACACTGCCCTGTTCTCCAGAACATTAATGATGTTAAAAGGGAGTTAGATCCAGTACTGATGCCTGGCATACTCCACTAGTTACTGGTCTCCAAATAGACTTCATGCCACTGATCATCATCTTGGCCTTATATTCAGCCACTTTTCAATCCACCTGACTGCCTGCTCATCTAGCCCACGCTTCATCAGCTTCTCTATGAGGATCTCAAACAAGTCAGTGTCAAAAGCCTTACTGAAGTCCAGGCAGACAATAGGCACTGCTCTCACCTTATCTACCCAAGACAGTAATTTCAACATAGAAGGTTGTCAGACAGGTCAAACATAACTTCCCTTTGATGTATCCCTGCTAAAGACTCCAAATCACCTTCTTATCCTTCATGTGCCTGAAAACTGTTTCCAGCATTATTTGCTTCTCAGGGATCAAGGTAAAGTTGAATGGCTTGTAGTTAGCTGGGTCCTCCTTCTGTTTGTTCTGAAACCAGGAGACACATTTGCTTTCCTCCATTCTTCAGGCACCTCCACCAGTCAACCAGTGATTATTTATTTAGAAGATCAAAAAAAGTCTCACAGACACCACTCAGGTCTTCCAGCACTTGTGAATTCATCCCATCATCAGCCATGGACTTACACATGTCCAGTTTGCCTGTGTGTTCTCATGACTTGATCCTCTTCCACCAAGAGTATGTCTTCCTTTCTTCAGGATTTCCCATGGTCTCCAGGGCGTGGAATTGCTGAAGGCTGGGATTGCTAGTCAAGGGTGAGGAGAAACAGGCATTTAGTAACTCAGTCTTCTCCATGTCCCATGTGACCAGGGTTCCTGTCCCATTCAGTGGCTCCACTGACTTCTGTATCTCCATAGTCCTGCTATGTTTGTGAGGGAAGATGCTCAGTGCTGAATCTTTGTATTTAGGTCTACTGAGATACAGCCCACCAGTGCCCACTCCTGGGTGAATTATTACAGCATCAGGTCCTTGAAGAGAATGAAATTAAGAATTCTGCAATTCTGTAGCACTTCCCTGAGCAGCCTGGCTACCAATATGTTCATGAAGTTTTCTAGATAGCTGCAAAGCCAAGCAAATAAGCATGTAGATGTTTCATACTAGGTCTTGATACACAGGAAGCAAAAATCTAGAACAATATAAAACAACAACAGAGAAAGCAACTCAAAATCCCATCTCTGCTTCTCTGTCCCCAGGGAACTTTTTTGACAGTTTCTTTAGACTCTTCTGTAAATGTCAAAAATGTTTTTGCGTTCTTAATACATGTTCTGAAAGAACAAAAACTTTACCTTCACGCTTTTCATATTCTGCTTGGATTTTTGCAAAAAGAGCTTCCAGTTTCTTTTGCTGATCCTCTGCATGCCTGGCAGCTTCCCTTTCTTCAGCTCGACTGTTACGAAAAACATATGAACCAGCTGATGTCTTTTCCATCCACTGAAATGAAAAGATTCAAAGAAAACCCAGGCTTAAAAACTATTTTTACCATTAAGCAGTTTCCTTTTAATACTCAGTCCAAAGCAAAAGTGCTTTAAAAATGAACAGCCAGCAGATCATACGTTCTTTCAGTATAACAGATAAAAGGCAAAAAAAAATAGCATTGCTTGGTAAATCTTCACTTTAGAGATACAGACGGAATGGAACAGTATCTAAAACCAGATGATTTAACAGCTGAAGAGACCACAGCTTAAAGTAATAAGTATCAGTGATGTAATCTCAAAGATAGCTGGATCCCAATGGTAGATACATTAAGATACAAACCATCAAACTCAATGCTTAAAAATATACCAGACTGTATTCTACCCAATTTGTCTTTCTACATCAACTGTACTGTCTAACATGCTAGATTAGATGCTGTAAAGGAACTATGTTGTTGTTCTGCTCTTAAACTTTTTCTGCCTGAGATGGTTCCACAGGACTTCAGCCTTGTCCACATCCCTACAAGAACTGGCTTGACAGATACAGGTGAGTGAAACAAAGTCACTGCTGATGAAAGTGGCCCCTTCCCTTCTTCCTTGCTGCAGAGTTCTGTCTTCTCTCTTGCACTGGTTCTAGAACATACTTGACCTCAGCAGACCACATCAGTTTGATAATTCAGTAGACAGTAGTTCACTCTGGATTTTAAAAAATAGTTACTTACTCCTGGTTTACTAAATTAGAACTAGCTAAGAAACAGGATCAGGTAAGGTCCACACTTAGCACAGAGAAGCAGCAGGAGAGTATAGTGAAAGTATGAGGAAGGGTTGCAGGACTTAGGAGGCAGTGAACTGTTGAAAGACTCTGCCTGCCTTGTTCACTGCATGCCATGCATTTCCTGTGCTGTTCACAGTTTGACACCTTTAATTAAGCTTACTGTGATTCCTACACTCCTTGACTCTAGAGGTAAAAGGAGACAGCCCAAATCTTCCTACAATTTTGTACATTTGAGCAGGAGTCTCAGTGTTTAGAAAAGAAAAAAGTATATCAGTACACATCAATCTCTTGACATAGTGAGATACAAAGCACCACTTTCCTCCCCAGCCTGGAAACCATTTGCTGTGATACAGTTGTAGATTACAGTTTCTCTTCTGAGTCCTAAATAAATGTTAGTTTCACCAGGCAGCTCACATAGTAAGTGCTGTAATTTCCTCCATTAAAGCAATGATCTAAATACCAAAGTAATGACCCAAACAAAACATTGCTAGTACCTTTGCAGAATTCATTCTACATCAACCAACATCTTAGAAAGAAAGTAATGAAATAATAATCCAATATGTACATGCCTAGGATAACATATTCTGAGAAAAGTTAATAAAACCTGAAAGTTGTATCCTGCTTAAACTGTTAACATTAAAAGGATTGATTGCTAACAGAAATATTGTTTCTTTTTATGGCTGGTATTGTTATAAAATCAAGTAGTTGCAGTGAAATGTCTGGATATCAAGTGGTATTGAAAAGATCTTAATTCTATTTTATACCATAATCACACATTTTATTTTCAGTCATATTTTTAAACAGTAGAACTTACACAATACAGTCAGCTACATGTAAGAAAAAGTAATCTTACTAATGGCTAGAAATACATAACTACTATATTAATATGTATGTTAATAATTAAAAAAAATGGGTTTCACTTGTACTTGGAGTTGAAACTATCAATGCCTTTTTTCTCCTTTAAAACAAGTGCTGTGCTTTTTAGGTTCCAGAACTGAAATTCAATTCTTTCTGGCTTTTTGAAGCTGAAAGCAAAGCCAACCAGAAGATACTAAGTGCAAACTCAATTCTTCTTACAGCAGTATACTCCAGTCCTGAAATATTAAATACATGCACACTGCAAGAACTCGTTCATTTACACATAATGCAACCTTTGCTTAAATATTTTAGCTCTCTATATTATGCCTGATTTGAGGAATGATACAGCAATTTACTTATATAATATAGATCTCATAGAACCTGTGAGATTCATAAAATACTTACACCATACCTGAATAGGGTAAGTTCTTTGAATAACTACATCAATACACCCCACTGCACCACCCTCACTGTAAAGTGATGACAAAGGCAAAGGAAAAGGTCTGGGATCCCGATGAAATCCTAGTTTTGCATGCCATCGTGCGCATCGAGTGCTGTTCGCTGAAATCTGAATGAGTTAAATGATGAATGATAAACTGTCACTGGTAGGGCAAAATTATATCCAACTTACATCTACAGAAAAGACTATTTTCACCCTGACCTCACTTTTGCCCCTGAACATATCACATTTTAATTTAAAGGTTTCCTTTCACAGTGAAGAAATGTGTTTTAAACAGAAACTAAAAATGCAATGAGTTAAATTTCTCTAGGAACTGCGTACCTATCAGACAAGCCATTGCTTTATACCAGAGGAGCAACAGTGTTATGCTGAAACTTCACTCAGCTCTTTAACCATCCTCAAACGAGTTAAAGTCCTCCCATGCCAGTCCACCCTCTCACGACCTGTTTTTTCCCCCACTCTTCCTCCAACTTCCATATTGTCTGTGATGGTTAAACACTTTTTGCTACTTGGCGCTTAACCAAATTAAGGAACTGGAACTGTCAAAATACATAACAAAACTTGGCAGCATTTTATATTACAAACTTCTCTTTCAACACTATAGCCAGCAACCTTGTGTCGTGTCTTATAATTCTGGTTATTAAACTACAACAACAAACCATTTGTTTGTAAAGCCCTGATAACTTTTTTTGCTTACAAAAAATAGCATTTATCACATCTCTCAGTCACATCCAATCAAGCTGAACTAATACTTTACCTTTAACATAAGGGAATCTGGGGCTTCCAGTGGTGTACATCCATTCTGAGAGCCAACAAGTTCTGCTCCATGCACTATGATCTTCTGACCAACAGTCAGCCTTCTTCTATCTAAGAAAGCTTTGAGAGGTGGATCCAGAAGAGCTCTAATCCCATACCAGCCATCAGTAACTTCAATTATTGCTGCTGCTTTTTTATTTTCCGTATTCTTATTGCTACTGCTAGGAGATACAATGGTGTTTAGCGATATGATTTTGGAAATACACAGTACAAGTGTTTTACCTGCTGCATCATCTCTTTCTGTTATCTTTTTGATTGCCGATCGTTTACTTTTATCAACTTCCAAATCATACCTACAGAAAAGAATTAAGGCATTGCTAAGGCAAACAAAATCCATCACACTGTTTTTCTTTAAACACAATTGTAGTAAACTATTGCTTTCTCAATCTACAACCAAGCACCACTGTAGGGAAGCAAGTTTTCTAAATTTTTGCAAATCACATGCACTACGTTTTTAATACTGTCATGCATAAGTTTAACAATGTAAGCATTCTGCTAAATAGTAAAAGCAAGGTAGAGGTGTTAATTTTGTAATTTAGAAAGTACACAGTACCACAAATTATAGCACCAGATACAATGCTATACACATACCTATATTTCAACTGCAGCAGCACCATTTCTGGTGTCAAACATCTGTTAGCAAATTCATGTGGGAAAGACACTTCCATGGCTGCCAATTTCCATACAATCCATCTGTAGTGATTGTAAACCCAGGCCTCAGTTATTAGTTTGGGATCCACACCAGGAGTGTCACAGAGGGCTCTGCAGATAAATGGTTAATAAATTAGTCTGAAATCCAGTGCAAGTTTTAACTTCTGTTTTGCCCTAGCACTGTATTCAGTGTATGTACATAGGCAACATTAAACAAAAGAATATTTATTACACTGAAACCAGGAAGGTTACATTCCATAACCCGGTCTGGTTATTGTCTGCATACTGAAGTTTTGTCCTAATATGCTTTGGCAGCATGCATGGGCATACATGTATGTATCCCTCACCCTAGCAGTGGCTCCAGGGACATGTTCTGTCTGTTTCATGCAGTTATGCACATAGCATAGAGGGACTGAGGTGTGCTCTATTCCCCTTCAGCCCTGGAATTTTCTCTGCTTGCTTGATGGGTTCACTACAAACCAAATGATGGCTTGGAAGACACTTATAGTAAGTTTACAGATAACACCAAAACTGGGGAAAGGATTGCTAAACTGGGGGTTCCTATTTAGTGGGACCCAAACAGGCAGGAGATAAAAGCATGTAGGAATCTCATGAAATTCAACAAAACCGAAGTCTTGCACCTGCAATGGAACCATCCCACACAACAGTAAACAGGGTGGGGCTGACTGGAAAGCAGCTTCGCAGAAAAGGAACCAAGGACCTAGCAGACAACAAGATGACCACACAACAGAAATACATCCTTGCAAAGAAGGACAAAGGCATCCTGGATGTATTATGAGCAAAGCCAGGAAGGCAGTGATCCTTCCCCTCTCTTTGGCACTTGGTAGACTACATCTCAAGTTTCTGCCCAGCTTTGGATTTGCCACGACAAAGTTGTTCATATACTGGAACAAGCCTCACAAGGGGCCATCAAGGTGATCTTGAGGGCTAAGCAAATGACATACAAGCTGAGAGAGCTAGATTTGTTTGAATTTAAAACAAATCAAAAAGACTTTACTGCTGTCTATGACTACTTGACTGGAAGATTCAGAGAAGAAAGGGACATACCCTTTCTAGAAGCACAGAACAATAGGATGAGGGGCAACAGACCAAGTTGGAACACAGAAAATTCCAATCAGAATTAACAGCTGTTCTTTTGCTTTGTAAACTATGCAAGAGGTGAAATGGCACAGGCTATCCAGAGAGGTTCCAGAATCTCTGTCCTTGGAGGTGTTCAAAACTCAGCTAGGGAAGTCCCTGAGTAATTAATCTAATTCAAACTGTACTGAACAGGAGCTTGGACTGGATGACTGCCAGCAGTCCCTTCCTACCTAAACTATTCTGTAAACTCCAGAACTTGATTGATCTTCACTGAGTAGGTCCTGGGTATGGACACACAGCATCTCCAGTTCTCCCACAATGAACAGGTATCACTGACACCAAAAATATTTCCCAAAGTCACGTGGGAGCAGCTAATAATACTTCTGGCTCACTAGCATGAGTGGAAAGTAATTCCTCATGAGAAAGTACAGATTACCGTATCAAAGTACACATCTCATCCTAGTCAATTTTCCCATCTTAGATTACTGGCACCAATTTCACCAAATCAAACTTATATATAAAAACAGTTCTTGAGCTTGGAACAGACCTATCTCTGTCACACTTTGGCACTGTGAAGCAAATACTGCAAACCTCTTGAATTCTGACATTACTTAGACAGGCAATGCATGCTTGACTATAAATGCTGCTCCAGTACAGGTGCCTGCCTTGAGTGTTTAGTGAATGCATACCAACAGTGATACTGATTTGAAAACAGAGCATCTCAAACGCTGCATCTCAAATCTGCAGGGCCAGGACTTGGACTGTGATGATCCTTGTGGGTCCCTTACAACTCAGGATATTCTACAATTCAAATTTACAGAGAAAATCAGAAAATAACAGTTACGCATTTTCAGAAGTTTTGCTACAAAACCAATGCACTGTCCTGTTGCATATGCTGCCGAAGTTACAACATACAGACTTGCTTTCAGTAAACCAAAACATAATTTTCATGGAAGTGTTTAGGAGAGGTTCACTCAACACACTTTTTTTCAGCTCATTTTAAGGGACCTGCAAAAGGAAGGACAGAAGATCCAGAAAGAATGCAAGAGCAAGGGTTGTTTCTGCACCTTTTTTGGGTCCTTACATATACTCAAAAGAAGATTGGAATGAATGAATGCTTTACTAGTGTAGTTTTGGCTTCCTTCATATTATACGTCATCTTAAAAAAGCTATATTGTAAACAACATTTTCATTCCTGTCCTGTCAAGGAAGCCCTAAGCACCTCCTCAATCAACCTTCATTCCCATTAAGATACTCTAAAGCACAACAGAAACAAATAATTTTCCACTTGAAAATAAACAAACACAACTCTTAGGGCTAATTAAACAAAACTTCAAAGTGCTGAAATTAACAAAAACTAGTAATTTTTACACTGTTGAAGAATTACCAGAAAGTTTCTAAATTGACTTTGTATGCTTTCTTTAATGGTCAGTGAAGATCAATCATTAACAACGTTAATCTACATAGCATGTTTACAATCCTGTAACATCTTCATTCACATTAGAAGAAGTGTACTGAAAAAGGACAGTAAAAAAAAGTAGGCTTTAAAGGATGATGGCATTGGATATTTTCTTGGGGATAAAAACCACTAACTAAAAAATAGCATAGTTGTCTCAAGTTTGCAAGTAACAGTACCTGTAAAACTCCTTTTTTCCAGCTTTTCCCTCATCTGTAGGTATCAGCCAGCCTCCATCAGCAAGCTGCATTCCATTTCCAGCTAACAAATACTCCTGACTGAAAAAGTCTTTGACAAGAAACTGGAAAGATTCTGCATTTGTGCTGTTAACCTGTATGCAATGTTTTGAAACACCATATGTGTACAGCTGAAAAAAATTAGATGAAAAAGACTAAATGACAATACAGTAAGAATTCAGCTAAGAGTTTTAATATCTAATTTTATAAATTCAGATTAAATATTTCCTTAAGGATGAGACAGTTGTCTAATTTCATAATTTGATATATAATCCATGAGAAATGGATGAATTCCCAGCAATTATTTTAGCACAACAGTATCACAGTGTGCTTTAAAAGTGTTTAAAAAAATTCTGTAGGTTTTGTACCTTGACTGAAACAGGCTTTTCATAGAGACTTACCTAAGCTTAAATTTTAACTGTTCTCTTAAACCAGCACTTCATATGGGTTAAAAGTCAATACCAACTATAATTGGTGGATTTTTTTCTTTTTTGATGCTTCTCTGGTTTAACACTAGAGACATTTATTATCTGTATTACTTGGAATAGTCTTAAAAAATGTGGATATGCAAAGCTACTTAAATATCGTAGCAACTGGTATAAGAGCTACTGTAAATACTTATCTAAAAATTGAAGAATGTATCTACTCAAAAGCTACTGAGTTTTTATTTGCTCATCTTGAGAAACATGCAAAAGATAGACAATAAAAAGATACCAGTGTACCTCTTCCATGGGATAAAAACTAGGAGATTTCTCTTCTACTGCAGTTTTCAGAGAGATTCTATTGCTTGCAGATGTTTTAATGACATAAAGACTGCCTGGTTGTGAGCGAATATTTTGCCTGCATTTCTTTTTAATTCTCATTTCCTGCAGATCTCTGGCATAGTGGAGATTTGTCACCATCCTGACCATAGCTGCAAATTAAAAAAGATCCAAAATAATTTTAAGTATATATCAAGTAGAGATATACAGACACACTTCAAAAGCAGATTCAGAGAAGCATATTTGCTATGCCACTCTGCAGATTTTTAGAAACTGCAAGCCCGAATATTCAAAGATAATGCATTTAGAAAGCAATGATTACTGAAAGCATTTGAATAATACTATATGAAACAAATTATATATTCACAATAATTTTGTGTAAGTCCCTGAACTACATTTCAAACCACGTATTTTTCTCATCAGACTGAACTCCATCTTCATAGAAAACTTCAAAGAAGAGAAATTAGTTGATGACTACAGAGCCCGTAATCCTGAGATTTTGACCTAAATACAGGATCTAATTCTGCAAATGTTCATACACCTGCTCAAATACACACAAGTCTCTCTGAAAAAAATCCAGATTATTTGTGATAGTTATAGAAATCACAGACACCAGAACATTCAAGAGAACTTAGAAGGCATAAGCCTTTACCACATGGTAAACAGTTGAGCACTTAAACTCTGCCTGTCTGAAAGTGACACAATTAACTATTTATATGGCTAATCCTACAGTTTAATTAGAGAACAGACCAAAAGGAAGGTTCTCTAATCTCAAGGTTAATCTCAGGTTCCCAGATGATTTTACCTAAGAGGTATATAAAAAAAGTCAAATACCAAATAAAATATAAGCTATCTTGCTCCTGAAGCCCTGTGAGAAATATTTTTCATCTTCTTAATTAACTTTGAAGATGAGCCACATTTCCTTTGTTAGGAGTGCAATATACAATGCTAGTCAAGTAATTATTTCTTAATTTACTCACAAAAATAAAAAGCTTTAAAAGAAGTTTCTTTTTATTAAAAAAAAAAAGAAAAAAGAAAAAAGAAAAAAGAAAAAAGAAAAAAGAAAAAAGAAAAAAGAAAAAAGAAAAAAAAGAAAAAAGAAAAAAGAAAAAAGAAAAAAAGAAAAAAGAAAAAAAGAAAAAAGAAAAAAAGAAAAAAAGAAAAAAAGAAAAAAAAGAAAAAAAAGAAAAAAAGAAAAAAAGAAAAAAAGAAAAAAAGAAGGCTGACAGAATATGCGAAAAACCCTTACAGGTTTAATTCTGACCTTTAGTGTTCACAATAGTTACATGAGCAAAATCTGAAAATACCTAAATTGCCATTTTCTAGGTCCATGTTTGCTGCATGCTCGATGCAAGACTGGTGATCTTGAGGTTCAGCAGTATTTTGTTCAGTTGTGATCTGATTTAATTCCACCTCTTTGGTGATGTTTTTGCTGGTCAGTGAGCCACAGCTTTTGCTGCTGCCTTGTTCACATGTAGAAAACGTCAGCTTCGTTTTGAAGGGCGGAATAAAAGTTTTAGCAGTTTTACCATATTTGTACAAATTTGTTTCTTCTTTTGCTGAGGCCTTACAGGGAGTAGAAACCTCTGAACTACCATTTAAAGACTGTCTCAGTGCACAGTGGTGAAAAATGGCAGGTTTAGACTGGAATCCTTTCAAGTCTTGATCTGGTAGAGTAAGGGTAGGATTCTTGACTTCTTGTCGTTCTTTTTTTGACCTACAGAGATGAAAATACTTAAAGATACAGGTTTCACCTTCCTGACAAAATCTTTTTTAAGAATCTTTGCATTCTTATTTTAGTAATACAACTTTTAATACTACATCAATAAAAAGACAAAATATCAGTCTTTGATATTTTAAAAACTTAATTTCTGTCTATAGAGAAAAGAGAGTGTAAAGGAGTGTAGTTTGTTTAGCATCTTACTGGTCTACTGCAGCAATGTGTGTTATATGGTAATTTAAGATGTTTATTTTGAAGTAAATTCTCAGTCTTATAAAGTTGGCTAGTAAATTATTACTCTGAATTTTCAGAAAGTTACAAGGGCTTATGAGGTTTGAAGAAATTACATTAGAAAAGCTCTAAAATATATAATAAATTTCTCACCCAAAAGGTTGACAAGTTACGGGTTTTAAAGGTACATGGTACATAAATTTTCTTCTGTCTTTGAAAATGCCTGTAAGATAATTAGAAAAAAATATTTGAAATGGTAAATTACATGGATAGATATTTACAGCATGTTTTATCTACATTAATGATATAAATATATAGAAAAGTTTCCAGAGTGGATTTAAACAGCTTTACTCTTTCCTGTTGCCAAAAACATCTTCATGCTAGTTGCAGTCAGATCTAAAGGATCTAAATACTGAATAATGAAGAGTTTCTATTTGTGACCTAGCAAGGTATTTTTAGGTTCCTCAAAGGGAAATGTTTATCATATATTTAATTCCAAGCAGACTCACCATTTCATTTAGAACTCTTTCAGCAACCTTTACTTGTTTTTATTTGAAGTTAAAACAGAAAACATCACATTTACACAAACCGGTCCTTCCATCACTGAAGGATAGGCTTATCTTGGAATTATCAATGTAATTAAATCCTATCTGCCTGGAATGTAAACGCATGTGTGCCCTTAGGCTGCAAAGAGGAAGTTTCATATGAGAAGTTGTATACATAAGATGCCACATGTTCTAGAAGTCAGAGGCAAGAGTGTACTGGAGATAGAACTATTTTCAGATGTCCACCAAAGAATAACACTGTTCAGGTCCTGCTGCAGGGTAGGATAATATTGACATATGAAGGGAATAAAGTGATTCTCTGGCAGCAACTTAAAAATTCCATTTGAAATTTTAAATCATGGCTTTTATGCCTAGAACAAATTTAGTACAGCACTCAGGAATCAATATACTGGTTAAATCAATATATTTGATGAATCCTGCTATTGAATTTAGGTGAGGGCTTGCAGTGCTTAAAAAGAACACATTTCTTAAAGAACACAACTCATCCCATAACCAAAAGCCATACGAAAATCACGCTATCCAAATGTCCCAATCACTAACTAGTTTCACATAAAACATCAACTCAAAGTTTAAAACCTTGATTTCACTTTCAGAGACCTCCATATTAGCAGTATAGTATGTTATCAGTAGCTTTTTCATTTTCATCATCCTATACAGAATTAATCAATAAAACATATTAGTTCTACTGAGACTAGAATTTGTGAGATTTAGGATTATGAGAAACTGGATAAATTCCTACTGAACTGGAAATTAAACCAGAATTCTTACACAAGTCATATATTGTAGTACAGTTAGATTCCACACAATAGGGCATACCATTAATCATCTGATTTCAAGCCAGCACAGACATAACCACAGCAGGTTCCCTGAATTTCCATGACTATATTGATAAATGCAGTAGTTAAGCAACCTTATTATATGTTCGTTCATTATATGTTTGTTCATTGAAAATAGAAGAATTCTAAAGATAACTCATATTGGATTACTGCTTAGAACACAAGATGACTAAAATTACCATCAGGGGTGCTTTTTGAAGCTTTCAAAGATCTGGGAGGATTTTCTGTTCTGTTAAATTCAAGCAGTAGCTGTCTTTTAATTGGAGGTTCTCCTAGGATAAAAAACACAGAATTTTAAGTCCAGTTTCTTATGAATCCGCACAACTTAACTGTAATTTCTAAATAAAACATTAAAGAAGTCAGAGCAAGTGGAATTAACAAATTTTCACATCACCCATCTTTTAGAGAAGCTCTAAGTAAAGACAGGGTTTAGCTGTGGCACAGCTGTTTCAGGTTGGAGTGATGGAGTCCTACCTGCCTTTTGACACCTGACCAAACTTTCCAGCACTGGTCTTCCTGACCAGTACCTGAACTTGTGCAGCTAGGCAGGGATTCTTTTGCCATCTACCTTTCTATAAATGGTTTTCAGCTAGTTCAGACCTCTCAACAGGTCTGGGTGACTGTACATCAACACTTCAGCCCTAGACAGCTGTTTTAGAGGGCAAGAAACTGCACACTTAGACCAACAACTATTTTTCATATCAGACAGCAATCTTGATAAAAGTGAAATGCTGTCTTCACCTACAAGGCACAAAAAGGTGAAAATGAAAACACTGCTACTCATTTTTCAATTAAAAAAAACCCACTAGATTTGAGAAGAGGAAAAAAAAAAGGAAGTCTGCTCAGGGAGAAAAGGAGCAGTAGCTTACTTCTGTAAGTTTATGATAAAACAACAAAGTGGTACACCTTCAAAATTACTAATCACAAATTTAGCTTGTACTGTGCAAGTAAGGCTGGAAAGACTGGACTACTTTCTGCAGCAAGAAATGTTGTCATTGACACCTAGAGAAGAAATCTTAATTTCTCTGTAACCCCAGTGTAACAAGCCAAGAAACCCACCTCAAACTGTGTAGAAATATGGAGTTGAACATACATAAGATAAAAGACGTACCAAATGAGTTGTTTTCTTCAAAGTGTCTCTTCCCAAAGGTCTTGTTTTGAAAATTTTTATCCAGTCTGCTACTGAAGGACTGTGCAGCATTGATTTGTACTCCAGAATTGGAAAAACTGTCTTCCATAAAAGCTCTTGCACTTTCTACAGCCTCTACTTCCAAGTAATTTTTTGGAGTTTCGAGAAGATTAATATTAATTTCTGCTTTAGCAGTAGCACTGCATGAAATTGTTTCAGATGCCGTATTCAACCCCAAATTCAGCTGCCCATTTCTGAGAGATCTAGTCTCCTCCTGACGAAAGCAATTTTTAAATGATGTTAACAGCTTGTTTTTATTACTATATGGTACATACTCAGGCATTTTGACATGATGAGTGCCTGAAACATACTTCATTTCCTCTGGGCAGATGCTTTTAAAGTCAGAGTCTTGACTGCAGTTTTTTTCAGTTTTGGATTCTGAGATCACCTTATCAGTTGAACATTTTGCATGTTGACCATTCTCTTTGATTGAGCTAAGCTGATCTGTAATACAAAACTCACTACTCAAAAAATCATCAGATTCTTTTAAAATTTCCTTTGCTTTTTGATAGGCATCTTTGGAGACTGTTACTCGCTTTCCATTTGCAGTGCTGAACCCAAAAGCAGAATCCGAAACTAATTCAGTGCTGGCATTTTCTTCCCCTTTCGGTAACACTGTCTTCATTTTCCTAGGAAGTACTTCAGTGTTCATTTTAGACTTTTCAACATCTTCCTCAACTAAAAATGCTTCTTGTACATGTGATGAATGATTATCTTCCATTTCAGAAAAGAGTTGTCTAGCTTTCCTAAGTGACTCTTCTGATAATTGTACAGGCTTACCACTTGCTGTACTAAAAAATCCAAAATTGCTTGTAGAAGCATCTGATGGCTTTATATACTTATCTGAAAAAGATAAGTGCCCTTGAAGTCTAATATTCTGCTCAAAGCATTGCTTCTGAGAATTTGAAACAGCCTTTGCATCTGCAGATGTGTTTGTTTCTGGGTGACCATTTTCACTAGCACTTGCATTTACTTTAATAAATTGGGACGCGGCTAAATTAACCTCTTCACCTGCTGTAGCATTAAAAGAATTAGCAGAATTAGGACACTCAGCATGAATGACTGAAGATGAATTTCTACCAATTTCTGTTTGATTAGTCCTTGAATTAGGCTTAATTTCATATTTTACAGCTTCACTGTAGTCTTCTTGAAATATTTGTCTGACTCTTGCTACTGCACTCTCCGAAACAGAAACTGCTTTACCTTTTGCTGTACTAAACACAGTTTGTTTCAGATCACCCCTTTGCTTTTCAACAGTAAATGTTGTTTCTTTTAACTTGGTTAAATTGGTTTCATCATCAGGAAGACTGACTAATGACTGGTTTTGGCAAGCATTAACTACGGTGTCTGTGAAGCAGTTTGTATCAGCACAAGGTTCATTTAAATGTTCTAAGTCCAATTCCATGCTGTCCCCATTCAAATAAGAGCAGTTACTTTTTGAAGTTAAGGGGAGAGATTGATTAGATTTATTGTTATCCTCAACAAATAAAGTATTTTCTGTATCTCCATGCACATGGTTATCTTCAAGGGCATTTGGTGCCTTCATTAAATGCAGAGATGCCACAGAATACATAGGAAAATCATCTGCGTTTTCTGAATCATCCCTCTTTCTTGGTGAGTATTCCATTGTTGTCTCTGGAAGTTTTCCATCTTCAGACAAACAAGTTCTACTTACAGTATCACTCTTTTGTCCTATAAGGGATTTCAGTTCTGACTTTCCAGGTCTGATGTCAGCTTTTTTATGCACATGTAAAGTTACCAAACTTCTTGCACACCCTTCACCTAGATTAACAAATGTATCTACTTTAACAGGATCGAGAATCACAGCATTTTTAATGGGACTGCTCTCTACTGCCCGCTTAGACCGATCTTCAGGTTCTTCAGGAACAGGCTTTTCATTAAGTTTTTTTGGATCACATTGAGGAATGCTTTCAATACATAAATCACAGTCTTTAACACAGTTTTTACATTTCCTTTTCTTGATGAGGTTCTCAAAATTGTCACTATGTTCCTTTCCTACATCAATATCTTCTGCAAAGAACTGTTCTGCTTTAGCCAAAAATCCATCAGCAATTGCTATTTTCTTGCCACTAGCAGTTTGAAAACCAGTCAGATAGCTCCCTTTCACTTCATCTCCTCCCACATCCACCTCTTGCTCAAAAGGTGTTTGACGATGATGGTAAGTACCTATTTTTATTCTGTCTTCATTCACTCCCAGGTTCTTACTGGGGATGGTGTCTTCTTCCATATTTTTAAAATTTGTTTTATCAGAGTCCTCCAAAACTTTTACATCTCTTTCTCCACATTGTACACTGAACAAGAGTATAGAAGGATCCAAAGCTGCATCAGGAATGGATGAATCACCCCCAGCTGGAGCCTCAAATGTTGGTGACAAGCATTCATCTTCCTTTCTGTCCTCTCCTTTCTGATCAGGAGACCTGTTTTCCATTTCATCTGATAAACTACGTTCTTCTGCAGTCATAACAGCATCTTCAAGACATGCTACATCTAATGAGCTGTCTTGCAAATTGCCTTTAACTTGATCATCTTGATTTAAAAATGGTTTGGAAGTTTTATAACTCTGCTTATGATTTTTAATGGGTGATAAACTGTTAATACTATCAAAATCAACATTTTCAGTATCATTTATTGATATTTTTGTCTTATTTTCCATATTTTCCTTAAATGCTGTACCAGTATTTTCCTCACTTTTATTCCGAGCATGGTAGGAAACTGAACCTTTATGAGGAACAGCACTTACAATTTTGAAATCTGAAACAAAAAATGTTTTTTCTTTGCTTTCTTTTGCCAGGCAGCTGAAAAAATTACAGTTAGATGATGTGTGTTCATTTGAATTGTGGCATCTAGTACTAGTTTCAGAAGATTTAAAGAAATAGTTATCATCATCCAAGTCCCTGAAGAGTTCTGCAGATCTACTCAAAGCTGCCTTAGAAATATTTATTTTTTTACCTCCAGCTGAAGTAAAGCCTAAGAAATTAGAAAAGCTGTCCTGCTTAACTACGGGAAAGCTCTCATCAGACCTTCTACTTTCATTTATGACTAAGTCAGTAAAAGTAACCTTTTTGTCATTTTTGTGGAAAACAGTTGCATTTTCTTTTTCATATTCTGCCACTTTAGAGTCTTCACTTGTATCTTCCTGATGAGTATAATACTTGTCATTTTCCACTTGATATTCAGATTTAAAAGTGCTGCAAAACCCAGCATCTTCCCTTGTTTCAGAAATATTTTGTACGTTCTTGGTTCCACTTGTTTCTACAGTTCCAAACTGTTGAAAGGCATGACTTTTCATTGGGTTACTTTGCTTTCTAAACTGTGTAAATTCAAACTGACTACCTGTTTCTTCCATGAGACTAGAAAGTTCAGCAATTTCAGCTTCTTGGCTTGCTGTCAAGGTTTGATTTACTTCTTGTAAGGCTTGTGGAGTTCTAGAAAAGCTTTTACACAAGCCAATTTTATGTGAAATAAACTGTGTGTGCCTAGGCTCAAGAAAACTTTTCTGTGAATCTAAAGCATCAGATAAATTACTGCCCAACTTGCTTTCTGAATCTGGGAAAAACATATTCTCCTTTTTATCTTGGTTTGAAAAGTTTCTGGTTCTTCCCATGGAAGAGGCTTCAAGGCATTCATTTTCAATATCCTTGAACAGCATTCTGCCTTTTGCTATACTGGCTTCAGAGAATTTAATCTGCTTATTAGAAGCAGTCTGAAAGCCACCAAAGCCTGGATTCCAACTACATGCATTAAGATTTGTTGATGACTCCCCTTTATGCTTTAGGTCCTTGTTTGGCCTTTTGCTGGAATACACAGGTGCTGCTCGTTTATCTTCTTCAGAAATGACTTTATTTAAAGAACTATTATCTATACAATCTAGTAACTCTTTAACAATCTCTACAGCTACATTACGGAGAGGAGCTGCTTGAGAGCTTTCATTGTTTTCAGCTGACTTGGGCTGTCCCCTCTTGGCCACAACTTCTGAAGAGGCAGCTGCATCTGTTTGCTCCCCTTGTTTTAATCCAGTACTATCATTTTCTGCACAGTTTATTCCCAAAGGTCTGTGTACTTCTCCACAGTCTAAGCCTGACCTCTGGTCTGTAGCATGCCTTTTATCGGGTGATAATTCACTGCAACAATCACCACTGACTCCAGTTATGCCACAGTTGATCTGATTCAAAGTGTTGTTGGAGCCGCTGTTTGTCACACATGTAGAGTCACAGTGCACATCAATCAATTGTTCCTTATCCTTAGCAGAAGATCCAAGTTTTTCTTTTAGGCTCTGAGCTGCAGTAGTTCCATTGTTTGCATTAGCACTCATGTCCTTATCTTCCTCATCTTTCCCTAGGCAATAGCTTTTGGGGAGAAATCTGGAACGCTTTCTTGGCATTAGGTATCCTGAAGTTAGAACTTTACGTTTTATACTTGAAATAATCTCATTATTTAAAGATTTTTTTGTGCCTTCTTTCTGTGTATTAGATACCTCTAAGCATTTTATTGAGATGGCAGGTTGATCCTCCTTTGCACTTTCCCCCAAGTTTCTCAGGTCTTGTTGCTTCAGTCTGTTGCTGAGGGAATTACTGGATGAGTCATCCATTACATCCACTTTTAAAGTACAAGTGCTGAAATTCTTTGTGGTGGTATTTGATTGCAAATGCCTTCTCTCAGCAAGAAGAAGGTTGTCTACTAGAGAAGATGTTACAGAGAAAAACAGGTTAATAGCCTGTTTTAAGTGAGTTGGGCTGCCATTAATGCTATCAGGTACAAAACAATAAATCAGTTTTTAGCTGTAATGAAATTTAAAAAGATGGGCTTCCATTCCTTGTGACTCAACTTAAGGATTTTTTTCAAACTTAAAGTTTTAACTCCTAATACTAAAATAACTCTTTCAGCAAGAATAATGGCTTCTAAAAACAGGGGCATGTGTTTGTTTTCATTATATTGTTTTTTAACACTGTGTACTTTTGGAGGAAAGAGATGTACAGTCTTAAACTCCCTAATTTTAGAAAATAATAATACAGCTTTAACATTCTTTATGATCTTTTAGAAGCTATCAACTCAGATAAAATGGCCATTGACACTATGGATGTATAACCAGCACTGACAAAGATAATTAAGCTTGTCAATTATAATAATGCTTAAAGGTGAAAGTTTCTATTGCAGAAACTAATCTGAGAGAAGTTAACAGAAGATTACTTGAAAATAATGCTATTGTTATCACTGTGTAACAAACCAATTCCATACACGGATACCCAGTTGCAGAGCAACCTTACCATAAACAATTTACAGGATTTTACCTTAAACGTTTACATAAAATGTTCTTAGCAAATAATAAATCCTCCACAAATAATGAAAAGCTTAATAATATACCTTGCTCGACATCACTGGCCACTTGACAGTCTCTAAATTTGTATGAATCAGATTCTGAAAGTGGTAATATAGGATGAATAGGTGATTCAGAGGTTACTTCTTTCTGTATTTTTTCTTCTTGATACAGTAACGTATTATTTAGAGTATAAATAAATCTTCTGGATCTCTTTCTCAAGCTGGATAACATATTCAGGCTTTCAAAGTTAGACTTTGTAGGAGTATTTTCATTATTTATTAAATGTAGGTCATCACAATTATCTGGAGATGTGGCACTACCCATAAGTGGGTGAGACAGGACATCAGTTATGACAGATTTAGAAGCTGTTTTTAAACACTTGGAAAAGCTGCCATTGTAGACTACAGAATACTCCACAACATTTTTATGTTCAATTAAAAAAGAATTACAGTTTAAGAAGCTCATTTTGGAAACCTCAGCCACACACCCTTTTACTAACTTTGGATCCTGAACACTCAGAGACACAGATTTTACTGGAGTTATTTCCGATGTTGGGTTGTTTTCAGCATTTTCCATTTCATAGCACTTTTCTGACAAATTGACACTCCACAGCTTTTGTGCTGTTATCAAGCCTGAAGTATTCAGTAAAGATGTTTCCACAGCATCATCCTTGGCCATTTTTACTGACTTCTCTTCTACATTTTCCTGTCTATGTAAGTTGGAGGGTGGAGAGCTACATATAGACATCTCCAAGTGAGTAACATCAAGGTCAGATAAGTTCAGCTGAGACCACTGGCTTGATGAAGGTCGCACAGCTTCTTTCACAGGCTTCTCATTTGCAAATGACTTGTGCATCCTATAATCTTGTGCATCTCCTATGATCCTAAGTGACTCCAATTCCTTTTCTGTTAAACAGCCATCTTTACCATCTGGATCTTCATTGGTGTTTTGGAGTAAAGAACCGTTTGTGTCAGTAGAATGGCTTTTTTCAGTCCCCTTATTTGTTTTCACTTCTGGTGAAATGTCAGTCTTTTTTCTATTAGGCTGGTCAGGGGGAACATCCTCCTTTCCTTGTGCTTTATCTGTGTTTATCTCACATTTCTCGACAGCATCCAGAGCATGTGGCATCAGCAGAAGAGTTCCAATGGACTTAGCAGGCATGTTGAATGTGTCCTCAAAGCAATCCATCTCACCAAGTAAGCCATCTAACATCTCCGACTCTAAAGATGGGGAGGGAAAGAAGTAAAAAAATTAAGTCTTAGGAAATAACTTAGGAAGACCACTGAGGTTTTTATAGGTAAACAGAACTTTCAGTTTTAGAGTCATTACCTTTACTGAGGAGCAAGTTTGTAAAGATAAATCTAAGCAGCTGTTAGAGGCAACAGAAGGCAAAGGACATACATGCAGATTCCCCGGCCTACCGAGGACCATAGTGGTTAAGGTTTCCAAGATGAAACATGGTTTCTCAAAAGAGGGTTTATTTTCCCCCAACGGGCAGGAGAGGAGACTGAGTAGTAAATTTGACAAGATAAATGTCTAATGTTTTTCTTCCAAAATTTATACTTGATGGTAGGTATCAGACATGTTATTTTTATCTGTAGCTGGCAGCTAAGGAGACTGGTTTCTAAGGATTAATTTATTAAACTGTCTTCTGCTGTGATACAGAATAGTACAGTATCTAAAAAGATTTAATCTCTTAATTGATTAGAAGGCTTTTAAGTAGTTCCACGATTAGCACAAATACGAGAAAAATGAGAATTTTTTGTTTGTGCTTAGATATAATATGCAATGGGAAAAAAAAAAAAAAACAACACACCAAAGTCTTACATGCTTATACATACCAAATAAAAATATTACCTTCTCAAATGTATGAAAAGAGACCCACCTATCAAAACAGTCCACATTCAAAAATATTGCTAGATTTTATTTGGAGATCACTTTTTAAGGCTTCTTCATAACCAAGAAGTCATAATGAAGTAGCTAGAAAACATCTCTGTCCTCTGTTTTCTTTGGGCATATAACCAATTGCTTAACTTTTTCCATAAGCCCTTTTTAGGTACAACTTCTGTAATTTAAGACTCTATAACTTCCTCTATAACTTTGTTAAAACTTTTAAATACCCTAATATCCAAAAGATTTTCCATTTGAAAGTCCACAGAACATTTACCAGTACCTCATCACATACATCCAATTATTTGTAATACATCCATTATGGGTTCATGTTGATGCCTGTAGGCACAGAACAGTTATTCTCTTTACTTTCTATTTTTTGCCTGGGTGGCAGAAGGTATTGCTAAAGGAGATCTCAAAAAAGAAGCCTTAACACTACAGATTGAGTGTTCAGGTCCTTTTCCCTTACTAAAGTATGTTTCTCTGAAATAGTTTCTGTGTACATATACTTTCATCCTGTAATAATTTGCCAATAGAGCTTTCCAGAAAGACATAGCTTATTTCTTTTTACTTAAACAAGAGACATTACTTTTTTGGATTCAAGAAAACCAGGATTATATGAAAGATTGCACAGAAAGTGTTGGTACACTCAAATACCTCATGCTGGGATAAAAAAAAAATCAGGGAAGCTCACTTTGACTTCTAAATTCACTGGAAGGTGATATTAATTTGATTATTTGATATATTATGATCTTATTTTCTTGAACAGAAACAAAATATACCCCTAAAAAAACTCATTGTATTTCATGATCATACAACACTATCCCAGAGAAAACCAACATTTAAAATCCCCAAATATGGAGGCTTGAGCTGCCCTTTTTACATTGCATCTTCAACCACCAAGCTAACCATTATCAAAAAGGTAAGATATAGGAATTTGCAAGTTGTTTTGTACTTTAAGAGAAATGGTTTTCTTCCTCTTATTTTTACTCAGACATTATTTTAACTGGCTTTCCTTACTCTAGTATGCAATGTAATAAGCTGTACTGGAACACAGACAAAAACACTAATTTGTCCTTAATCTCTGAAAGTATTTCACTGATTACGGGTTTGAATAGGTTTATTACCAAATACATTTTTCTCAGGACATTTGAGCACACAATCTAAAAACAGCACTATGTATTGCTCTGCAAGCAACAATCCCAGAATTTTCAGCCATCCTTGTCAAATTCTAAACTGATTCTTTGCCAATTCTTACATGTACCACCAAACATATTTTTTAGGGCAGTCCATTCAATTCAGATAAGAAGACATACAATCCTAAGGATACATTGTCCTGTCTAGCCTGTGTGAAACCCTACAGCAGCCTTTTGCACCGATGCATGCTGAACAAATTTCTCTTTACATTCTTCCCTTCTGCTAACATTTCTGAACTAAAACCAAAAAGCTCCCACTAAAGTGTGCATTTTCACCTGTTCACTAACATGATCTAAAAACAGAATGAAAACATTTTTCCCCTTGTCTGCATATTTTCTGCATTCATTTAAAGAAAACCAAAACACTTCTTTTTCCTGAAGGATTTGTCACATTTTGAACTATTTTGAATAGGTGAAGTAAATGAAGAAAGGATGTAACAAGATCAAAAAAAAACCCCTCACCACAGAATAATGAATATTGGGGTGAAACTTCATGATGAAGCTAAATCCGTTCAACAGTTAGAAGTAGTCTTGCTCCCCCTTGAGCCTATACTACTTTTTTCTCAGCTCTCTCAAAGAGTCTCAGGTCTTCAGCTACAGTGAACACACTTCACAGTACTAATGTGGCTGACATCCATATTAACCAGAACAGTGATTTAAATGAATGACTCCGCAGACATTCCCTTTTTTAAGGCTATATTAGTTTTACAAATTTGAATCAATTCATGATGTGGGAGTACACAGCTGGCAAAAGTAATAAGCCATAACAGCAGCCCAAGACATACAATGTAGCTTCATCTTCAGTTTTGCTTCACAGTATATAATGCATACCCAATTCTTTGAAGTCATCTTCAGCATTTAGCTTGACTGTCTCTGGTACTGCCAGGATACTTGTATCACTTATCCCAGGACATTTATCATGGCTGGAAAACGAGTTGTGCAAAATCTGTAAACAAAAGACAAAAGCTGTTCTATTTGGTACCAGTGAGTGTCACTTTTAACAGTAAAACATGCAACTCAACATTTACCTGAATAATGCTGTAACTCTTAAAATGAAAGATAACCTTTTCACAGGTACATTTGAAAAACAAATAAGTAGATAACCCCTATTTTCGATGCAAATAAGGTTCTATTCGACAATCAACTTAAGGGCAGTTAACGGGCTCAGCACTTCACTGTAAGCCTCTCAAAAGGGAACAAAAGAGGTATGAGGAAGGGCAAAGACGTTTTGCTTATTTTAACTGGTTTGTTAACTGTGAAGTTTTCAGGTTGTTAAAAATCAAACTTGTAATCGAATCCTTTTAGTGCCATCCTCAGTTTTCAGTCTGAATAATCATTTAGCTTTCATATACACAGAGTGAAATTACAATTATGCAAGAACTCTCCCTAACACTATCCAAGACTGAAAATTAAAACTCAGTTTCAACTCTTGGTGTAGAGGTGGAGCACAAGAAGATATTCTCAAAGACTAACTTCCAAAAGTTTGGCAGAAGTGGTAGAAAAACAAATAAACCAACCCTCAGATAAGCAGCATATTCAGTTCTAGGTTTGACTTCTCTCTGAATGATACCCACTGCTGCTGAATCCAAGTGGTTTTAGGTTTTTTTTGTTTGTTTGGTTGGGGGGTTTTATTTATTTTTATTTTTTCTGTTTGTTTTTTTTTTGTTTTGTTTTGTTATGGGTTTTTTGTTTGGTTGGGTTTTTTATAAACACAGTAAAAATATTTCTCAGAGGTTTATCTGTGAGAATACAGTCTATAGCCACATTCTGCAAATTTATTTTTGTCAGCATTAACTTTTTAAAAACAGCAAGAGAGGAGAGCTTAAAACAAAAATGACAAAATATTTTACTCTTGGCTCAAGGAACATAAACATGTAACCCAATAGTTTAACTGAAATTAAAGAAGAATACAGCTCTTAAAACTACTTACTGTATCATTTCTTGCATCCTGTTGCTTTGCTTCAGAAATAGAATAATTCTCTCTAGCTTTAGGAGAAAGACAGAGAAGTCAATTTATTTTACCCCGAGTGATGTGCTAAAAGTGTTCAGATACAGTTGTGCTTTGGGAGGGTTTTCATTGGATTATTTTAAATGCCACTCAAATCTGTAAACAACAACAACAAACTACTAAAAAATAACTAAAAGTTCTAACTAAAAAGTCTTCCAGGTGAGGTTGAGGGACAGTGTGCAAACGCAGTTTCATAACAGCACAAAAAAGCTCAAATCATAGGTTGTGGTTTCTGCTATGTAGGCTGACTAATTACCATCCTGAGAACATCACTGCCATTTCCCTTTCAAACAGTTATTCCTGACACTACTCCCAATTTTTTTCTGTCCAAAGGTTGTGGTGAGACTTTCAAGCCTCGGCCAGGAATTTGGATTTTTTCCTGTTTCCTCCTGAAATAGCAGTATTGTCTTCACCTATGTTGCAAAAAGGAGAAAGTGGACCCTACTTTTAAAATGCCAAAAGAGTAGTATATTACAGTAACACATTTCAAAGACACAGCATCTAGGTTCTCAGTAGCAGCTCTTTCTTTTCACATGTGTCATATGGAAGAGAGTGGCCACCAGTATTATAAAATCCTAGGCTGATCCTAGAAGTGGAAGAATGAGAGCTCAAACCACAGCACAAATCCTGGAACATCATCATTAAGGTGGGATAATTCCTCCAGCCTTTCTTTTCAGCTCACTCCCTTCTGGACCAATCTACACCTAAAATGGCACATCTCAGTAGTCTTGTGAATAGTACTACTCCTTCCCTACCTTCCAAAAGAGATTCCCAACCCCAGCATTCATTATTCAAACCTTTTATATGCTCTGTATGTTTTATACAGTGATAGTTTAACAACATGAAAAAGAGGAATGTCAGGAGATTAAGTAGACACACAGGTCCTTCCATTTTCTCAAGAGTTTTCATCAGCAAATCATACAGTCAAATTTCATTTTGCTTATCACACGCTAATGAAATGCCTCTTTCAGCAACACCTTAGGCTGAGGCTTGATGTTAGTTACCACTGCAAGAGTTATCACCCATGCATTTGTGCAGCTGCGCAATAAATGAGGTCCAGGAATTGCCCTGTCCAAACAATCCAGGAAACACGGTCTTGAACTGGATCGGTATCCCAGCATGTGCCACTTCATCAATATAATGGCAGGCACAATGAGAGTGGTTTAAAACGCTGAAGCCAACACTGCTGCTGGGAAGTTTATTCCAGAAGCTACCTCCTCAGACTTCATAAACATACTCAATGACTTAGCCCAATAGTATCAAGTTTTGTGATAGTGCAAAGCAAACAATATCTAACCCTCTTTCTATGCTTTCTATGTTATTTCTAAATTTATATTCTCTAATCCCTCATATAAAGCAGAAAACTTGGGAAAAGTTTTCTATTAGGGCTGCTTATTTGAAGTCACCCACTAAGCATCACTGTAAGAGTCGTCTTTTTTAAGTAAAAAAGCAAACAGTTAACACTGAGTGAACTTACAGTGTCAAAAGCAGAATTTTTCAACCCTTAGGAATTGCTCACTTTCAGAATTACCTATTATCACAGTTTCACCCAGTGTAGGAGGTGTGGCTAAAGAACTTGACCAGGACATATCTGGATCCACTTCTGCTCCCAGACTTTCAGAAATACATTTTGGAGTTCTGACCTAGAAATACATTTAACAATTATATATAGAATTTCTATGCAGAATTCTAAATGTACTACTCAGGAAAAGGAAACAAAATGCATAAATAAAATATGTACCTCCAAAAGTTTTGGTGTGCAAAACAAGCTTCCATATAGTCCTAAAAATATATATAAAAAGGACATTAAATAATAGCTAAAAAACTAGGATTTTTATCTAGCAATATAAAATGTTTTGTAGAATCAAAAAGTGAAAATACAAACCAGGCATATTATTTCTCTGAGGTGTTCTGTAACTATTCCTTAAAATAGCTGGACTGCAAAACAAAATGAAACACAAAATATTAATTTTACTTCTCAAGTTTTAAAAATAATTCAATATTTCAATATATTGAAATTATCACCAACATGTATTACCATCTCCATTATCTTCTTTCTTTACAAGAATGGCTATTTCCCTGCCTAGATAAAATTCAGATTTCTCCCAGCCATCAGTCAGTATTTTAAACCTTACCAAACTGTAAAAAGATTATTTTGTGAAATATGTTCATTTTCAGTCATGCTTTTTCTGACAATTCATAAATTTCAATACAATCATGCATTTTGTAATATGCTGCATGAAACTAGGGAAATTTGCTTAACTGATTTTAATTAAAAACTAGTTTGTTTCTATTAGCAACATGAGTACTTTGGTCAAATTTATCCGAAATATAGACATTGAAATGTCAAAATCAAGGCTACTACTAAAAAAAACCCTCAGTAGATATTTTAAGTAGCTTTACTACTTGCAAAGCACATGGTACATCACTACTATTCTTTCTTTGGATGCTGAGGGTTTGGGAAGCTGAAAAAATGTCAACAAATGACATATTCCAGCTGTGAAAGAGTAGAAAAATAGAAAGGAAGATCACTTGTAATCGAGGAAATGTTCATAATTATCTAGTGTTTTATTTTAACTCACCTGGTAACCACAAAGTATCATAAACATACCAGACATTAAAGATTATTTACTGCTATAAAAAAGTTTAACAGTCAAAATGGTGGATTTAATGTTGCTTTTTGCTTAAAGTCCAGTTTATTTTCTATTTAGGTAGACATATTTACCATACCTAGCAGCAAGGCAGTTGCGGAAGGTACCAGGAGGAGAAGCAAGTATTTCATTTTCTTGGTCTACTTTTCTTCTTGTGTTACTTGGGCTTATCAAATTCTCTCTGTCTACAACACAGAATATAATAATCACCACAACTTAGCAAAACTACAAGCAACCGTTTCAACTCTGAAGTCTGAAGACAAGTTTTTAAAAAAATTATGCAACATGAATTTTAGTTAAAAAAAACACCCCCAGAAAACAACAACAAAAACAAATCCAGAAAACAAAACTCCAATGCTAATATCTGGTATTTTAATTTTGTTGAAATTTTAAATCCAAACAATGCTGAACATGTTTCAATTGCACAGCCAAAAAAAGCTCTCATTATGTCGCCTTATTCACTTGATATTATTCAAGTTATGTATTTCATTTCAATTTTAATGCACTGTACTGTGCCCTTGTCACTGCAGAAGTTATTCTTCGAGGAAACACAATACATGCAAACATAGGATTGTACCAGCTTCCCCTCAAATTTACTAAGTCATACACTTCTTGATTCTTAAGCAGCATAAAGCAAAAATTTTTCTTGAACTGTTGGTAAAGTCATTATCACTGGCTGAAGCAGATATTTATATGTGAAGCATTTCCAGGCAGAAGTGTGTGTCCACCAAAGCAACAGAATCCTCTGAACAGTGAGCTCCTTACATGAAAAAGCATCTACCCAAAGGAACTCCTACTTAAGAATTTCAAAACAACTTTAGCATCAGAAATTACACTTTGGTTTCTGCATTTCTATGTGCTTTTGAGTTCCTGAGCCCACGTGCGCAGCACAGCTGCATTCCAGTACCACAGCAAGGTGAAATCCATTAGCTTCCATCCATGCTCTAGTTTCCACACGAGGAAAAACCTGGGCTACATGAGCCATCTGGCTCAGACCATGAAAAAACTGGGAGATCTCAGGCCTGTCATAGGTAAACTAACCATTTTGAAACAGAAGAATCATAAGGTTCCTTTGTCTGAAATTTATAAAATACTACCAAGAATTCCCTGGGGAGTTAACACTGTAAAATCCAAACAGCTACATTTAGAAGAAACATGTTCTCAGCTGAGAATACAATGAGAAGTTCAGCAGTAAACTTCAGAAAAACAAAGAGGGTAACAATATTCCATG
The DNA here is from genome assembly GCA_013399695.1 of Formicarius rufipectus. Classification (NCBI taxonomy): domain Eukaryota; kingdom Metazoa; phylum Chordata; class Aves; order Passeriformes; family Formicariidae; genus Formicarius; species Formicarius rufipectus. Next base: position 120,660 of record VXAU01004934.1, read on the forward strand.
GAAGCACTGTTATAAAGTATATTTTAAGAGCGGCACAGTTCTGCCTTTTTACAGAATTTAGCTTAGGATCAAAGAACAATTCTGGTAATAAAGGGAGTCTTGTGTTTGCCTGTAACCTATTTAGGAAAGCTTATCAGGAGGGCATAGACACAGGAGCTGTACCAATCAGGTGCTTCTAGAATGGGGTTAAGACATTCTCCAACAGAACAGATAAACAATCTTGCACACATTCCCAATAGAAAACAAATAAATCTCTGTCCAAGGAGGATAGGTACCTTAAAAAGGAGCAGAGAGACATGTACTTTCATTACATCCTTGGGATTTGGAAATAATGTAATAAGAAGCAGATCATGAAATTCCGTTTTTTTCAAATGCAAAAATGTCACTTCTTTCCTTAACAGTTTTAGTAACTCAGAGAGCTTAGTGCTTCTACATCTTTCCAATAAAGGTTACGGAGTGCCCTAAGATCACATCACACTTCAGCATGGTAAGGAAAATTCTCTCTTGAAGGGATTTTCAGAGATTTTTCCATAAAACAAAATTACATGGCTAAAAGAAATTCACAATGATTCTCAGTCAAAAGGTTACACTAATAAGCACTTATCTCCTTATATTAACAGTATTTAAAGTACTTGGACCACAATAGTATCTTTTATATAGGGAATTTTGCATATGTATTACCAGCTTATTGCAAGATTGAATTCATTAAGATTACTTCTGTATTTTTATAGATGGTCTTCAGAAGACTGCTAAAATAAGCTTTTTTGTCACACAATTCCTACAGTAGCATTACCTATTATTGTAGCAATCATCAGCTACAACAACAAAAGGTAAAAAAAATAAAGTATCTTGCTTCTGAAGGGTACAAGCAGCCTTTAAGGACCACTTAAAAAAACCCAAAACAAACAAAACAAACTACTCACTCATTCCTATTTTTTTCTGATCCAGATCTTTTTCAGGAGAAGAACAAGGTGGCAATACTGCATTTTGTTCTTTAAAGATCAGTGGAGTTGATGCCAGCTGACTGTATGTAGAGGGTTTTGTCTTTGGAGTTTTAAAAGATGCTTGATCAAGGCAGCCATAGGGAGCATCAAGCTCTCCAAATAATTTAGGCTCATATGGAGGTGCTTCTGCACTGAGTTCTTCAAACCAGTTGAGACTGATAGGCCCTAAGTCTGTAAGAAAAACATACAGAAAAACCACATGAAAAGGAAAAAGGATCGTCTCTGCAGGATGTGAATATACATTAAGCAAAACACGATGTTCCTTCCATTGCCGTACTTCTTTGGTTTTAGATGGCTTTAAACTCTGATATCCACAAAACACAAAAGAATGTCTAACTGATTTCTCAGTCCATTAACAAAACTAACCAAAGAGCAGAAACATATCCAGTTTGTTTGAAATTAAAAGTATTCTCTGGTTTTTAGTGTCTCTCTTATTTTGCTCATTAGCAAACTCATTAATTAACATTAGCAACTCATTAATAACCACAAAGGTGCATTTGACAAAAGACTAGACCTGGTCTGCAAGTGGGTACATATGGAGGTGGCAGCTAGAAAAGCAAGTACAAAAAGTAGCAAAGCAAACATCATGACAAAAAAACCATCCAAATAAAAATTTAAAGAAATCTACAAAAAGTAGATATTAGCATATACAGATTAGAGGCAAGAGCACCAGCTAACAAGCTGCATGATGCCTTCCTGTGGAACATACAGCACATGTGTATAAAACACGGATGCACAGAAAGCAAACCTAACTAAAATTATTTACTTTGGAGAAGCTGTACCTGATTCACTGCACTGTGCCTTAAATATTTCAAAGAAAGTTGGTCTTTCCACAGGTTTGCAATCCATTTTCTCATCCATAACATTTCCTGAACAGCTGTTGAAAAGCCTGAGAAGAAATAAGAAAACACTTTCATATACTGCTGTACCAACGCCATGATGCTGCAAGTCCTAAGCCTGTTTTCCTGCACTTCTTGGTGTGTCATAACCCAGCTTGTTTAGCTTTAATACAGGGTGTGAAAACAACAGACAAGATGAGCAGAGGGAATTATACTAGAGGCAATAAAAATGCTCAGCAAATACAAGAGAAAACCGAGATGGAAAGGGCAGAACACTTTTGAACAGTTTTAAACACCAAAGCTCCACATTCACTATTACATACCAGGGTGGGATATATACTATCTTATATACACTCTTGCAAACCTTATGTGTCAAGAATTTGATTCAAAGTCGCTTTCAAGTGGAACAGACGTTGCCAGCTTCACAGCTCTGTTAAAAACCAGGTGTAAGTAAGGCCGACATGGAACTTTACCGTCCAACACGTTTATTGCTCCCACAGCAGAATCACTTTCCCTCGCGATGACCGCTGCCTTACCAAAACCACGAGAAGGGCGGGCACTTGCAAGGAGGGGCAAGGCTGCCCCGAGACAGCAAGCCAAGGACTTTAACACTGCCTCAGCAGTACACTGTGACAAGGCGATGTGTGACCTGCGCAGGCCGCTCCCCGTCAGGGAAAGGCTCCCCCGGGCCGAGCCCCACGCACGGAGCGCGGCCTACGCCGGGGCCTCAGCGGGCGAGCCCGGACCCCCTTCCCTACCCCACCGCCGGAGAGCGCAGACCCCCGGCGGGCTGTGAGGGGACGGGAAGGGAATGGAGCGGACGGACCCCCGCGGAATACCGGGGACGCCCCGGAGACGGGCCGGGCCACACGCGGGGCCGTTACCTGCGGGCGGGGCGGCGGCTGCAGCATCGCCTCACGCAGGGGACGGGGGCGGGCGGGGGACGAGGGAGGCAGGGGGGAAGGAAAGCAGGGGACGAGGGAGGCGGGGAAGGAGGGGATGGAGCAGCCTCCCGGCCCGGCCGCCCGGTTCGAAGCTTGGCGCCAACACGCCCCCTGCGCCTGCGCAGCGGGAGCATCCGCCGCTTCCCCCGCACGGGAAGGGCGACCCGGACTGACCCTTCCCGAATGTCCTGGCTCGGTTATCCTGGCCCCGGCTGACCCTTCCCGAATGTCCTGGCTCGGTTATCCCGGCCCCAGCTGACCCTCCCCGGCTGTCCCGGCCCCGGCCGGGCCCACACAGGTTCCCGAGCCACGGGCACCGGGCTCAAGTGCAGCACCGCGCCCAGGGCTGGCAGGGCCCGTCCTGCTGACACAGCCTTCCCAGGAAAAGGCTGCCCCCGCCGAAGGCTCGCAGCGCTAGTACGGAGCGTTGTGGCCTGTGCCAAGGCTCGGCCTCGGCTTTTCGGGGGGTGGTGAAGGCCTCGGCGCGGGAGATGTATAATCGTCGTGGTTGCTGGTGGTGCAAAGAAGAGAATATTGTTAGCCTCCACGTACACGTCCATCCCTGTCCATGCCTTGATAATCAGGTTTTGGCTTTGTCAGTGAGTCTGGAATAACTTCAAGTTGGGTGTGATGTTCTCCTGGTCATCAGCTTTGAGTTTGCTGTCTTCATATTACATGGGTGTTTGTCTCCTCTCATGTCATGAAGGGGGTTTTCCCTACCTGCTTACACCAGTCCTTATTTTGCCATGCTATCACATCACCTATTTACTCATCTGGCACTTTCATCATGTTCTTGTCATAAAGTAATTTTGCATAACCCTTCTCCTTCCAACAAACCTGTTTGACCTTCTAACCTTACAGTATTCCGGGGAGCTGCAGGAACTGGTTCTTCCCAAAGCATTTCAGAGGAAGCTATAAACCATTACGCTGAATCTTGGCATGTAGTTTCCAATTTAATCTCCATCACCCTTCCCAATGCATCTAACAACTTAGTTCTTCTGCAGCCACACTGCAGTCATTAAAATTTAACTTGGCCATTTTGATACCCTCTTTTTGCTACAAGTTGATACCAACAGTGCCTTGAAAACCCAAACACAACATGGAGCCTTGAGACATCTTTTCTTTTAATTATGATCAACATATTTCCTGAATCTTAACCTCTTTGTGTCCTGTAAAAATGCTGTTACTTACTGATTTATTTCAGACGCTTGAAAGGTCTTTCTCAAATACACTGTGAACTTTTAAAGACATCATCTCTACCAGATCTTCTATAGCCCCGCTCTTGCTGGCCCATTGGATTTTATAAAGCAATGCACAAAAGATGGTGAGGAGTCATACAAAGAATGTATTTCACATCACAGCAGTTCCAGGGATTTGAGAATTCTCCATTCTCACATACACAGTTTAGATGATTGAATTATATGACTTTAACTATATTACCTTAAAATGGAACTAAATGAATGTAATTATAATTATGAAAGAAAAACTATTAGTCGAATATGTAAATGTTTGTATTACTAACATATATTTAATTATAGAGGTACTGAGCCACTATTCCTGGTATAACTGTTTCCCTTTCAATTTTTCATGACCATCACCATCACCATGGCTAGGCTTCACAAACAAAGATTTGGGAGGGTTTTACCCACGCTTGCTGCAAGCACGCTGACGGCTGATAAGGCCAGTGCGAGATAGGCAAGTCCAGCTGCAAAAGGCACATCAGAAAGTTTCCATAGGTGGTACTGTCAAGGCACGGTTCTTTCTGTGTTGTCTTTTTTCTTCCAGACTGATTCTGCGTGCGGTTTCAAAGGAGACAGCAGCGTTATAGATTGTGTGTCTCCACGTCTCCCAGTTGGAGGCCAGAGTGGACCAGTGATGGTGGTCAGTATGGCCAAGGCTGAGGTGTTTCAGGGATTCCTTGTATCTCCTCTTTGGGGCTCCTCTCTTGTGGCAGCCGGTGGCGAGTTCACCATAGTTGTTTCAAATTGAGTTCCTTCAATTTTTATACACAAGTATATTCCATCTTTTCCTAAAGCAGTTCAGTTCATAGAAAAACTCCAGGCAGATAATTCCCGACTAATGGAACAACGAGGATAACTCGGACCCTTTAATACTGGTAAAGACTTCTGAGAGATGTACTTTCCTTCATCCTCTGCTCACCTCTCCGGGACACCCAGTTAATCCCAAACATCCTCTTCCTTCGTTTAAGACCGTGGTCATAACGAGTTGAGAGCAAGCGGACTTCCCCTCACTGCGAAGACCACGGTTGTCCCAGAGATGGCTGAATTATATCTGTCCATCATTGCAGGGTCTTAGAAGAGGCAAGCCGGCCTCCCCTGGCCATCAAGCCCTCCCTCCCGCAGCTGGTCCCAATCCCACTATCAATTAGCAACCATCAGCTCCCCAGATAAGATAAAGACGGGACAGGGCAGCGGGTAGTGGTGACTCTCATCATGGAGGGCTTTGTGTGTTCCCCCTTCAGCACATTCCGGGGCAGCCCCTCTCCGCACCGCGGCCCGGAGGCCAAGCAGCCCAGCTGGAAGCAGAGCAAGAGCGGCAGCATCAGCCCGTTCCTCGGGGGGCCGCTTACGCCGCTGCCGCCCGAGTACCTCGACAGCTACCGACGGGCGCACCTCCAGGCGCTGCTGTCGCAGGTGAGCCCCGGGCTGGCGCCGCGGCCACTCCGGGCCAGCACGAAGGAGGCGGCGGTGCAGGTGAGCCTGCGGGCCGACAAGGCAGTGCAGTGCTCGCTGGGGCCGCGCACGCTGCCGCCCGCCCGCACATTCGGCACCGCCGCCCTGCGCGCCCCGGGCCGCTTCGCCCTCTACTCACCCGCGCCCGAGCGCTGCCTCTTCGCGCTGCCCGACCCCGCGACGCCCCGCAAGGAGCCAGCGCCGGCCGAAGCTCCGACCCAGCAGGCACCGACGGCGGCGGACGGCGCCGACAATAAGCAGAAGGGGCCGTCGGGGGCTGCGCCGCCGCGCCGACAGCCGGCGCGGATGCGGAGGAAGGAGAGCGCGGCGCCCAAGCAGCGAGCTGCCTTCCAGGTGCGAGGGGTGGGCGGGGGCGCAGGAATCCCCCTGGAGCAGCACCGTGGTCCCCAGCCGGGCAGGCTCTGTGTCCCCTGCAGCAGCAGAGCCTCCAGCATCTGTGTGTGTCATAGCATCACAAAATAGTTTGAGTTGTAAGGGACCTTAAAGATCCCCTAGTTCCCCTGCCGTGGCCAGGAATGCCACCCACTAGATAGTGTTGCCCAGAGTCCTATCCAACGTGGTTTTGAATGCTTCCAGGAATGTAGGGTGTCCGTGACTTTTCTAGTCAACCCGTTTCGGTGTCTCACCAACCCTCGGGGAGTAGTAGCGAGGGAGCTGGGCTTGGGTGTTCTTGGGGTGCTGGAGGATGCTCAGTAAACTCTCTCTCTGCAGTTCTTGGAGCAGAAGTATGGCTATTTCCACTGCAAGGGCTGCCAGACCAGATGGGAGAGTGCTTATGTGTGGTGCATTTCTGGAAGCAACAAGGTAGTTAAAGTAATTTTTTACTCCTGAAACTTCTAAGAATGGCACCAAATCTGTGACAAATAGGGTCTTTTAGCACAAATGTAGGTCCCTGTACTTAACACCTTGACTAAATTGCTGTAGTAACTGAGAACTTGCCTCTTTTAAGGTGTACTTCAAGCAAATGTGTCGCAAATGCCTAAAGGGCTTCAATCCTTATCGAGTAGAAGCAATCCAGTGCCAGGTAAGTTCACATTTGACAGTCTTACCAGGATACAGTTATCATATACTCTAATAGTTTGCAGTTGCTGAATTTGATATTGACTTCATCTGGAAGAAAACTTATTTCATTGAAATACTACGAGACATCATTTGGGGAAAGTGTGATGGGGTAGGCCTCCCTCCTCCTGTGGATGGCTTACATGAACCGCATGTTGTTCCGCATTATGGCTAGTGAAAGGGTATGGTTTTGCTCTTCTAGGTGAGAATGCTCTTAAAACTTAACTCCACAGGGTTTTTACCACAAGTGCTTTTAAATGTATCAGCTCAAATGTGTTGCTATGATTAAGGAAAACTAAGTGTCAGTCTAACGTGAAACAAGCACTTTTGATCTACATCTAATAACATGTCTTGTTTCTTAAGATCTGTTCAAAGACTCGTTGCTCCTGCCCTCAGAAGAAAAGACACATTGATCTCAAGAGACCACATCGCCAAGAACTTTGTGGCCGCTGCAAAGGGAAGAGGCTGTCCTGTGATAACACTTACAGCTTCAAATACATTGTCTGATCTGTGTGCTGCCTTCTGTTTTGTGTTTTGCGCTGTCAGTCCTCTGTTTTTGACTTAAGGCTTTTGACCTGGCATTGGATAATGGACAAAGATATTTGTATTATAAAGTATGTAAATATTGTATATGTATGCTGTAAATAAAGTTCAATAAAAGTTTGCACTGGTTTGATACCCCTTAGTTTCACCTCGCTTGGATGACAGAGGCAAATATATCTGGAAGGAAAGAATCTATTCGATTTCTTTAAAAAAAAAAAAAGGGGGCAGACTTTGTTTTCAGTCTGCCTTGAAGGCATGTTAAGATTAAAGCTGGAAGTTTTTTCCTTGAGTGACTCAAACTGAACGAGGGTGGAGCATGGAAGTGTTCTGGAGCATAAAGTCTAGTGTAAATGCATCTTTCCATTGCCTCTGTCAAATGTATAGTTAAAAAAAAAAAAAAACAACAAAAAAACCCAACAAAACCAAAACCAGCTGTTTGATAAAAGACTAGCTGCTGGAAGACTGGCTGTAAGATGTGAGGGGAAAACCTTTCACTATGAGTATCTGTGATGGAATGCAACAAATTTTCTAGACTTGATGTGTCCCTAAAGAGGTAAAACAAGTCCCTCTGCCCCTGATTTAAACACAGGCTCATGCCTCAGAAGCTTCCTAGTCATGTAAGCCATGTCCAGAGTAGGTGGCTTAAATATAACTGAAGAGAGTACCTGAAAGTATTTCATGGAGAGAAAATACAGCAAACAAGGGGAATCCTGCTTAACGTGAGTGTACCAGTGTAATTGAAGCACAGGGAGAGTATCATTGTAGTTCATGTTATCTTAGGACATCAGTGAGGCTTTGTGAGGAATATTCTGATTTCTCCTCTACCTAAAGTTTAAGAATTATGCTGAAGAGGTAGACAGTTACATCATGGATTGTATTGTATCTGTGAAGAGTCATAGGATACTTTAGGGAAGAAGGAACTTCTGGAGGTCTTCACTGTCAGAATCTGCTTCTGTTACTGTACTCTTCTAAGTTGAGCTGTAACTACAGCCTGAGGAAAAAATCCAGTTTCTCACTGTTTTCTGTCAGTGTAATAAATGGTTTCAGCATAAATGGTGAGAAAGGTGTCTTTTGGGAACTGCTGATCATTGATACCATCATGAACAGTGTGGATTCAGACTAGAACACAATTTTCACAAGCACATACTCTGTTGTGATTATATATGACTTTTATATTTCAGTTAAATGGATGTACTAATCCAAATTTCAAAGTTACTTCACAAAAATGGTAAGTGTATTTACAGTGTGAATAAGTTACATAGTCAGAAAAAAGTGTCTCAGATGTGCAACAGATTTACATGCATACATTTAACACTGGACAGCAGTTAAATGTAAGAAAAAACATATAGTTATGACTTTTATATATACATTACAAATAAAATAAGACATCTCTTTAAAGAAACTTAACAGGAGAACTTGCATTTCACTTTAATATTTTTACTTTTTATACTCAAAATTTGTATTAAATAAAAATATGCATGCTTAACAGTTCAAAAGATTTGACTCTGTGATGGGGCTTTCTCCTACAAAATGGCAAGTTAAATTAGATCAACCATCCTTTAATAGTATAAATATATTCATAAAAGCAACCTTCTAGTAAAAAGCAGCCAAGGTCCTTAAAAAAAAACCAAAAGAAAATCTACCAAGACCATTCATGATCCTTGGCGGGCCTAAGAACAGACCTCTGCAATATGATCCAGTACCTTCAGAGACAGTAGCCTAGTAACATTGGGAAATGTACTCATAGCAGCTCGTTGTTTTAAGATACAGTAACCGTATTCAAATTACAGTGTACATTAAACTGTAGTCCATTTACAATTTGTTTCATATACACAGGCTCTCAGCTTTCGACCAACAAGTTTGCAAGATTCCATGGCCAGCTTCATTCTGCCCATCTTTCACTCAACTAAATAAGAGAAAAAAGGAAAAAAATGTACAAAGTTTGGGTTTTTTTTAACAAAAAATACTATTTTGTGAAGGAAACATTGCACTTTTGCCAACCTAAAATTAATTTGCTATAAAGGAAGTATTGTTCAGTGTAGTAGGCTTTGGTATGCAATGGAAGTCACTTCTTCAGTAGTGAGTTGCAGTTGCTCAGTGAAATGCTAACCGATTTTTGTGCAACACAGAACAAAGGATGTTGTCCCAGGTGCTCTATGCTACCTCTGTCCTTACAGTATTGCTACACATGTGAAGTTCAGCCCATCGCTTTTTAGAAGAAATCCTAAATGTAACAAGAGTGAGTACAGTTTGACCAAACCTTTGTAAGGCTGAGAAGATATTGAGCCACCTCACTCCCACAGGGCAGCACTCCCAGCTTGAAAGAGGACACAGTAGTCCTGTCAGAGACTTGTGCCGGAAACACTGGAGTCTGGAAGAAAAGTATTGATGACCCGGTAACTCTGAGCTCTGCGAATCATGTCGCGGATCTCTATGTTCAGTTCCATTAATTTGGTGCAGATTTCAGTCAGGCTCTGGTTGGAGCCCACCAGTGCATAGGTGCCTGTCTGACCCAAGGTTTGGTGGCGGAAGTAAATGTTCAGTAGTGTCTGGACTTCGTCGTCAGAGCTACTTCCAAAGATATCATTGGGCCACAAAATCCTGCAGTCAAACAGGAAAAGAACGTATGTATCACCATGGGTTTATTAGCACAGACAGAAGCTATGTGATAGAGATCTCTGAAAGGAGAAAGGACTCACACACTTAAAAGCCAAAAGCAACACTCTGTTTTACACTACTCAGCTGTTAGTCAGATTCTGGTATCAGGCACTGAAATCACATGCAAGTGCAACTCCTATTATCTAAAAAAAAATGCTTAAAAGAACTCATTCAAATAAGTGGAAGTGAAACTGGGCTGAACGTTAGCTGATGCCAGTGACATGCACCTGTAAGGAATTACCTCTATAAAAAGACACTTAAAAGTGTCACAGAACTTTTCATCTACACCATATAAGCATGCATGTTTGACAGGTATTTGTGGCGCATCCCTGCCGAAGTTAATAACATCAACACCCCCATGTACCTTGTTGAAACATATTAATTAATTATGCTTATTCAGTGCATTACATTTAGCATAAAGTTAGGAAGATAATAAATGCACAATTTTCTAAAAACATGAAAGTCTAATATGAACCATGCAGCAAAACTTGCCTGCATTCTCTTATTTGTCGGACGGCTTTAACAAGTTCATTGTTTTTCAAACACTCCAGCATGGACTGAATGGCTGCTTCAGTAGAATTGAATGAGGGCTCAGATTCTGTTGTCAGAGGCTCAGCTGCGATTGCAGCAGTAGCATCCTTCAGATTTTTCTTCAGTTCACTCAGTTCTCTTGACATATTTAACAGCTATTCCAAGGAGAAAGATCAGAGATAGGTATTTTCATTCTCCATAAACCCCAAAAGGAGTAGGTATTTCAAGTCTGCTCTTACTACTACACTGGATGTACACATTATGGAAAATCTAACACAAGGACATTTCTTGATCTCTGTACAATAAAGGGAAAACATATCTTTTAACTTTGAGCTTCCTTTAACCTTATGCTGTAGTTTTGGCTTGCTAAAATGCAAGAGCACATCAAAACAAGCTTTTATTCCTCATCCTTGCTACTTTTTTCATATCATAGTGGAAAAGCTTAAGAAAATGTACTTCTCCTAGCAAGATACTGTTATTTACAAATTTTTACGAAACATATGCAGGATCTGATATGATTAACGGATGTACAGGAATTGTATAACCCTCTGTCAGGCTGAAAAGTTAATATGGCACAAGATTGGAAAATAATAAATAAATTTCTAAGGATCTACTTTTTCATGATCGTACATGCTAAAAATAACCACATGTACATCAACTAACAATGGAACTTCCTTTAAAATAACAGCTTATGGCTCAGACAAAATATGCAAATTTCATGGTGAAACAGCTATTCCTCATACAATTGTTCCACAGGCTACATTATTTACAACAATCTAAAAAGATCATAACTGTGAAACACAGTTGCAGCAATCAATTATACACAAAGTATTTCTAGAACTTAAGACTATTCTAGTAGTAGTGGACTAGATGCCTACTGTCCTATCTTCTCTTAAAAGTGAGCAGCCTGGTCACATTCTGAGCCAGCCTTCATAATAGTTCCTTAAGATACAATAAGTACTCAAACTCTTTGTACGGCTACAGCATAACTGATAAAACAAACCATTTCAATTTACAGACCATCTCTAAACTACTAGAATCTGTCATAAATACGTGCCATAGTTTCAAGTTTTGTTTTACAAAGCAAAGTACAATAACTCTCCTCAATAGTTTAAAAGACAAACACCTTACCAGGAAAAAAATACATATGGCATGGCAAGTTAAATCTTTCCTTAAAGGATGATCATGCAACTTAAAGTGATCACCTCAAAGATATTTCAAAGTATTACGCATTTTAAGGAATTGCTGAAAAATAAACATAACAGACTTGTTCTTGTGAGGTGTTTTTTAAAGTAAGATAAGACATAAATTTATCTAAAAACAAAAGGCTACTTGGGTCAAAAGTGAGAGTGTGCTGTGTCTAAAATATTTCATGAAAAAAGCTTCTAAACATTACAGAATTAAAAAGACATGACATTAAGGTATTTAGTTGATTATGTATGCTTGTAGACTTATATTTAGGGTGAAATACTGTAATTTTTGGTGTTAAACCCATAGAAAAAAAAATAAGAACATGAAAATAAAGTGGTATTTAAGTATATGACTTTGTCATTTGTTACATACCTCTGGCATGGAACTCACTTCGTGCACTTGTCCAATAAGTTTACAGTAAGACTGAAAAAGCAGCAGCAGCTGGAAGTGCAGTTTATATAATCTCTGACAGAGTTCCAATTGCTAAGGAAAGATTTGTAGGAGAAGAAATAATTAGTAAATATTAGTGAGTTTAGATAACTTTTGATAACTAGCAAAACACATTGAGATAGTTCTGTTCTTGAAAAACATTATTTTACTGAAGTGTGATCATATACTATTTCAGAAAATAAGTAATGCTTTTTCCTCTGCAGGTAAGTCATGTACGATGTGGAAAATCAAAGTTAGGATGGCTAGCACTCAGATAGCATCAGTTTTAAAACATTTTATATTTGTTAGCTCCACTGTCTCCAGTTTGCAGCTGGAAAGCAGAGAATATGGAGGAAGTGATTTGCTGCATACAACATGAAACTGTAAAACTTCAGACATGGTCAAAGACCTCTTCTGAAGGATGGAAATCCAAGAGAGAAGCTATGAAATAGTTGTCCAAGACAGTCAAAGCTCTTGCCTGCTTCTCTGAGGAGAGAGGAAGAACAATGCAAATTCTGGCTAGGAGTGAGAAGGAGGAAATGACAGCTCTGGAACTTAAAACTCTGCTCATGGATTTTCCACCATCTTAAAGAAACTATACAACAGATGGATGGAGTGTAATGTATAAGAGGATTTTTGGCTTCTCTGATGTTATAATCCCAGAATATGTACATACTCATTTTTAAATATTCACTTGTTTCTTCCAGTGTAATGTGCAGTATGACACAAAAGGTGTCAGACACATCAAAAAGGTCAAGTTAACATGTTGTGGTCCTGGCATTCTTGTGTGTATTAGGAGTGGGAATCTTATACTTCCACAGCTGGATCATGGTGAAGAAGGGAGGAACAGTTAATCTTTGGCAAATTAAGTAAGAAGTGAAAATTCTGCAAGTACAAATTCTGATCTTGTACTGACTCTTGGGCAGGAAAGCCTTATAGACTTCATACCATATTTGATTTGTCTACTGTTACAGATACAATGACCAAGGGTGGGCTCAGTGTTCTTTACATCTCTTTGGATGAAATGAAGCAGAGTTTCATGACAAACATGGCAGAAAAGAAGAAGCTATTAATGAATTTGCTTCTTTAAAGCACTTCAAACTTTATTAGCTACCAGTTGTAGCAGTACTGCAGTTCTTTGGTGAACTGAGGTCTGTGCAAATGTCAGCACAAATACTATTAAAAAGTACTGTAAGAACACTATAAACATTAATTTGACTGAAATATTTATTTACATATGGTTCAATATTTAAGCACCACATTTTTTTATTAACAAGCCAAAATTAGAACCATAACTCTTGCATTCCAGTTCCCAAAATTTATGTACCAGCCGGACAAGGCTGAGGGACTGAGGCCAAAAGCAAATTTCAGTTTTGTTCATCAGGGTGGGGTGGACATCAACTACCCATCTCTGAACAGACAGACAAGGGCACTGCCATAATGAGCCACAGCTACTCTCTTGCATGAGGTTTATGGAGGAGAGTGGGAGCAGGAGGAGAGTGCCAAGCCAGTGGCTGTCAGCCTAGCAGGGTTTGTCCTGCTGAAGGCCAGGCAGACAGGGCTGCTCCACCTCAGTGCTGACCTGCCACAGCAGCAGAGCTCAGCACTGTAAATTTGCCTGGACTGAGCCCTGTGCCATTATGGATAAACTGTCTCTCCTATCTGAGTCACTACATTTAATGTCTGTTACTGGTGGGCAAGGTCGGAGTACTCCTGCCCCTAATAGAAAGGAGGAATTTCAGCAAGGAGAAGCCCCTCAGCAAGGTTACAGATGACACAAAGTTCAGCAGTGCAGGTGACAGCAACAAAAGAATGGGACACCATCCAGGGGGATGTGGCCAGGCTTGGGAATTGCACTCCCAGAACCTCAAGAAGTTCAAGTGTATGTGGACCTGTTGGATTGAGTACAGAGGAAGATGTGGAGCACCTCTCTTACGAAGACAGACTGAGAGCTGGGATTGTTTGGCCTGGAGAAGGCTCCAGAAAGATCTTATAACAACCTTCCAGGAGTTAAAGGGGCTTATAAAAAAGATGAAGAGAAACTTTTCACATGGGCATATAGTGATAGAACAAGGACCAATGGCTTTAAACTAAAAGAGGACAGATTTAGATAGAATTGTTAGGAAGAAATTCTTTACTTAGAGAGTAGTGAGGTACTGGAACAGGTTGCCTAGAGAAGTTGTGGATGCCCTATCCCTTGAAGTGTTCAAGGCCAGGATGAATGGGGCTTTGAGCAACCCTGGGCTTCTGGAGGATGTCCCTATCCATGGCAGAGGGATTGAAACTATGTGATCTTTAAGATGCCTTCAAACTCAAACCATTCTATGATCCCACCAGACCTGATACCATGAAGACCCATAGGAGCTGAAAGAAGGCCCAGCAGATCTGTGGTGGGGAAAAAAAAGGGGGGTGGAAGAGCTGTGCTAGGATAGAACTGGCTTGTGGGCAGGGACAAAACCTATCAGTGGCCAACAGAATAAAGAGGTAGGGCATAAGGGACACTGCTAGTGAAATAAACCTGCTCAGAGGCCATTCTCTGTAACTGAGGGCACAGAGCACTGCCATGTTTGCATTTGTGTGGCTACGCATTCTCCTCCCAAAATAAAGACTGCCTGTTTAGATATAACCTCCTGGCTTCTGTCTTCTCTTGAACTATGCTTGGGCATGCCAGGGGGCTGGCTGGTGGCCCAGCCAGGGAACTTCTAACCACTCACGCTGAAGACCAGCCCCAGGACACACACTCCTCCTCATCCTGTTCATCTCACAAGTAGGGACACAGCCTGAGGTTCTTCAGCAGGGATCAAATTCACGCTATTCAAATTTTGGAGACCTGGCAACACTGCACAGCAGTTACATACACGTACCCTTGAAGTTGGCAGGAAGTTAAAAATTAATTGAAAACCAGGATACAGCATAACAGCATGAAAACAACTAAAAATCTCATGATAGCTTGGCATGTAACACCTGATTTTTTTCAGTCCTTTGAGAACAATAATTCAGTTACACTGTTCTGGCTGCTAACCTGAATGAAGGCAAACTAAGGTCAAATTGATGATTCTAGTTTGACTCACTTGGTATTTAGTTACCATATCAAGCAACTCAATTTTTGTTCTTCCTGAACAAGTAGTGGTGAAACTGCTCATCAACACATAAACAAAACCCATTTGAAACACAACTGCCAAGTATAAATTGTATTTTTTCATTAGGACAAAATGACATTATTTTTAAAATAACAAAAAATGCTATTTTCCACTCCAGCATATTACATCGGTTCAAAGGCTTGATTTTTAAATATGTGTGTAAATGACCACTTGAAACAGGATTATGAACATGTCAGAATTTTGCCACAGGATTTTTAGATTTCACAGAATACACATTAGTAAATTATTTTAGTCACTGCATTTAGAACCACGTATTCTATAGGAAAATTATAACGAAAAAGGAAAACATGCTTAGAAGTAAAACAGTAAAACTGGGGTGTATTAGTCCATCTACAGATGGACAAAAAATATGAAAGAACTTCAACTTACTGCAAGAGATTCCATTTGCTACACAGCAAGCATGGCACAGGAGAAAAGGAAAGGAAAGAAAGTATAGTGTCAGTGTAATGCATGCAACAGGAAGCACAGCCCATCTGTAATAGCATAACTTGTCAGCAGTATTAGCAATGCTCGCCTCAACCTGATAATTGGTTGGAAATATCACATACAACATGCACAGCATACTTAATAAAATCAAGCTTTAATTCTGATGGTCAATTCCGGCCTAAATATCCTTAGTTAGATCTTCAGATTTAAAAAGTTTAATTTATCCCACTCAGTAGCTCAGGAACTTAGGAGTGAAATTGTGCTGCAAAACTCTTGAAATAATACTTTTATTTAAATTTGCTTTCTTTGTTATTAAAAAGACCTCATATTGCAAAGAGTTTTCAAGTCCTGAACAAAACTGAACTTTGCTATTTCTAACTATTTCCTTGCTTATAAATATTTCTCTTTTTTGGACTTAATGGATCAAATGAAATTTTCAGAGTAAGCTTTGTGCCTGCTGAGCCTATTACTTGGCACATTACAGTGGAAACATTTTGCACATTAACCTTTAAGTTATGACTATCATAAGGAAAAAAATTCCATTGAAAATGCCGGGTTTGTTTAACTACATGGCAATGTCACAAGTTAAGATAGCTTTGTATTTATTCCTTCCTCTCACCAGCAATGAAGCACTGATTTGAATTTTGGAGCTACTAGAATGTCAGTGTAATTCCTGTTGCAATATTAATAAAAATAATAATTGACCTCCATTAGCATTTCAACGATTAGGGGACTAACTGCCCTCTCCAAAAAAAAAAATGTTCCTCTTTTTTTTTTCCAAGAGCTAACATTTGCACTCTGTGTACATGTAATGCAGTTTTCTTTATTT
Source organism: Formicarius rufipectus (assembly GCA_013399695.1). Classification (NCBI taxonomy): domain Eukaryota; kingdom Metazoa; phylum Chordata; class Aves; order Passeriformes; family Formicariidae; genus Formicarius; species Formicarius rufipectus. The sequence continues at coordinate 136,988 of VXAU01004934.1, forward strand.
TATAAATATTTCAATCTCATTATATTTTACATGAACAGTCATCATGTAAATGCCATAAGTAACAAATTCAATATCTGCCCATTTACAGCCTGATGTCAGTGCATATGCATGGTGCTAATAAACATCTGGAATTCTTATTAAAATTATTTACCTTATCATCAGTCCAACAGCAGAAAACAGAAATGTGAAATAATGCTAACTTTGACGAGCCTAACAAAGTATTTCAGCCTGTTTTCTTTCTGTTGGCCTTACTATTAAAAAATATATGAAAGGTATTGTCCCAAATCCTGCACTTTTCTATAAAACCATGACAAACTAAGCTTTAAGCTCCTGTGATGCTTAGTTTTATGCCTTTAACATTGGTTGAATAATTTTTTCTTCTATTTAGTACTCTTCAAAGAAACCCTTTATATCTTGGCTTCCATGCAGTTCACATAAATGAAGCTTTATAAAGGTAAATTCAAGATAAGAAAAGGACAAGAGCAGACAGATCACTGTGTTCCAGTAAATTCACAGGTGTGCTGGTTTGTGTTTTTCAAATCTTGTTTGTCTCTGTCTTAAGCTCCTCTGAAGTTTAACATGCCACCAAGTCTTCCTTGGACTTTCAAAAATATTGGAATCCACATACAATATATAATTTGCCATGGAATTTACTTTAAAGAAGGGGAGAGAGGGGAGGAAGCAGCAAGTAAGTGAATTCCATGGTCTTTTTTTTCCAGAAAACACTGTCTCCTCTGTATTGCTTCCAAAACCAGGGCAAGCCAAAAAAACCAACGGGTGAAGAGGAGGTTTCTCATTACATGAAAAACCCTTCTTCACTGAAAGAAAATATACTGGATACAAAATTTCCCTGAGCTACTGATGCTCAACTCCATATTGCTCTACAGTATCATGACTGTAACTTGTTTTCCTCTCTCTTTCAGCACAAAATGAAATATTCCTTGGAAGTTTAAAAGACATAAATTCCTGGCCTAAGTGATATTTCTTTTATTCCCCCGCAGCAAGGGCTCAGGAGGAATGATAGTTTCCCACTTCTCAATTTCTACTTTAATTCCTGTCGTAAGGGAAGTGTTTTAGATTAGTTGATAGACACTACACGAATAGTGGTTTTGGCAGCTGAAAATATCAAATGTTTATAGAGCATTTGGATCACTTGTACCATTCTTTATGCAGCTACTAAATGGAGCATCTAGGAAGGACAGACTCCCTAGTAGCAACACTGATTTAGTTTTTTAGTCCTGGAATTACTGTTTTGTACTGTTAGCAGACCAGGAAGACAGCAAAACACTAATTTTTAGGTCACGGATCTTCTTGCCTTTTCAAGGAATCATTTTTACATACTGACACAGTTACATAATTATTCCTTAAGACATTAACATTTTGCTGGCAACACAGTCTTCAGTCACTTATTGGCACAGGAGAGTCCCAGCATAACAGAATAACTACTGAGTGCAAGAGTTCATTAACTGCAAGTGCATTTTATTAAGTTATTCTATTTGACTTGACATGTCAGTGCACAGAACCTTTTCCCATGACCTAGGAAACTGAGTATATACACAAACATATATATCTATCAGAGATAGAAAAGCATAAGCCAAGATCCATTGGACTTAAAGGATAATAGAAACTATTCTATCTGAAAAAATCTATACGCAGCTGTGTTCCTCCTTTGGAAAAGCTACCTACCTAGGCCAATTTTACCTCATTGTCAATCCACAGATCTGTCAAACAGCAGTCAGATCACTGATTATTGACTGCTACGAATGTCTAGCTTAACAATGGACTCACTGTGTCTTGAGCTGTGCTGTATCTAACTCAATTCCAGATGACTATGGTCCCAGGAGGTACACCTCCAGTCTTATTGGTGGCTTACAGTGATTGAACCTTTAGCCACATGGAAACTCATAACAGCAGGTACATTCTGGTTCTGGGGGGCAAATTTTTATGGGATACAACATGTTTTAAATATCCATTACCAGCATGAATCTGCAAAGCCCAAGTCCATTAGCTTGTGGTGAACTTTGGGATGTGGAAGGTTTGAGAAAGTTGTATACTGATTTTGGACTTATAAACAGAACACCTCATTAGGAGATAAATACTTATTTGAATTAGAAGTGTGAATTTACAAGCAAAAGAAGATCTTCTGGTATCTCTTTTCCAAAAAAGCAAACAAAGAAACAAACAAACACAGTCTCTGACTAGACTAAAAAAATCCCTGTTTAGGAGGCTGAAGAATGTACTGATAGATGTGCTTATTAAGACTGTTACATCTGAACAGACAGCACAATATTTTCCATAAATTGACTCCTATGTCACTGGGACTCTTGCTCACAGTACCAAACACACACATCGAAATCATATAATCTGTTGCAATAATAAGCAGGGGAAAGACATCATGGGACATGAAATTTTTACTCAAATTTCAGAAAAGTTGCCAGCTCTAGCAGCTGACCTAGACAACTTCTATTTCAAACTTCTTTAATGTCAGAATAGGCAATGTTTGCCTTTGTTCATTTTCAGGAAGAGTAACAATGGTCAACAAATCATGTGCAATTATTTTGATATAAGATATGATTAGATAAACTGGTGCCAAATTATTTACCAGCATCAGCAGGCATTTGTGACACAACTGCTTGTGATAATGCTGAATTTGATGTCTGTTTCATCTGTTTTCAACTCAAGCTTTCTCCTTTCTGTAGAGTAATGTGTTACTTTTTCTTCCTTACAATTATTTCTGCACCTTTTCCAGAGTTGCCTGGTTTTGTGCTTAGCTATGCAATTTTTTTTAAGCCAGAAGTTTTCAGCAAGATTTCAGGCCCTAGACTAAACCTCAGTGAGTTTAAGAGTTTAGGCAGGTTCCCATGTGACTACAACTAAAAATTAGCCTTTCATCTTAAGGGAGAAGTGGAGAGGCAAGATAAGAAAACAAATACTTGCCACTTGAGGATTAATCTTTCCTTGTCCTTTCCTAATCACATTTCCTCAGTTTCTCTGGCCTCTTCCTCCCATTACACTTTTGTTGAATAAACAGATTGTTCCTTTGGGAAAAGCTGCCTCAGTCAACATGTTAATGAGTAGGGGAAGAAAAGAAATATGCCTGTTGATCAAAGACCTACCATCCTGTCAACTTCCAAGGAATAATGCATTTTGGGCTGAAGGAGTAACACTGAGGAGAAACCAGGAACTCTTGAAGGAATGAGAAACCCTTCTTTTTAGTCTGTCTGATAAGCAGTATAAATACTCTGACTTCACAAAACATACATTTAATTCTGAAACAAAGAAAACCTAGTTAGAAAAACCCACAGAAGTGGAGCATAACATTTAATGACTTTTAGAGGTGTATAGGCCAGCTATTTGAGCTCAGTTCACAGTTTATTCCTTCTCCCCTACTTTAAAAAAAAAACAAAAAAAACCAAATCACCAAAAAAAAAAGTGGTTGATCAGCAATATGTGTCATCCTCTATCCCATTCTATGGGTTTCCAAAAGAGGTATGAAGAAGATAAATTATGCAAGATATGTTAACTAGAGTCTGAAGTCACTGTTCAGGGTATTGTGCATGAGAGGGAAGAGAATGCCTGTGCACATTCCACTAGTGATGGTATACTCTGCCTCTCTCTCCTCATGTGTTTGCAGGAGAGGTAAGTGGCACATATTCCAGGTCTCTCTTCTTTAGATTTGAGAATAGTTAATTTGTAACTTCCCTGTACAACATCATAATTACAGAAGAGACAGTATCTTATCTAAATGCATTGGAAGGTGTCAAACTTTTGCTGGGGCAAATGCTAGGTGGGGAAGATCGAACAGTTTCCCCACTGCCTATGATTGCAGCCAGAGGATTTATTAGCAAATCGGATTTGCTAATAAGGTGAAGGGAGCCAAAATTCAGGCATGGCAAGGATTTGGGATTCTTGGGAAATGGCATAAAAAAACAAAAATCAAGGGAGTTCAAAGACAGGAAAACAAATACATAGAAATAGGAAAGAGAGGTTAAGATAAAGGCAGAAGTAAATAAAGTGAATTGGGAAAGAAGACAGAGAAACTGAAACCAACATAAGAGTAAAACACGGTATTTGAAAAAAAATGGTTTTAACAGGCAAGTCTGTATTCTGAAAATGTCATAATTATATTTTATAAGTTTAAGATACAAGGAAAGAGGAAATGTCACTTTTTTCTATATGCCATTGCTGCTTCCCAATCTCAGCTGATTTTCTCCAGCCCCCTCTTCTTCCCATCCCTGCTTTCTTTTTCCTCCAAAAGGAAAAACAAAACAAAACCAAATAACCTTTCTCAATTCATTATACATCCCCAATATATTATGTTTCCTATACTCAGTATATCAAATAACAGTACTGTCTGATGATGGGGCTGATTTTTCAAAACATAGTTTTCTTAACTGGAATCAACAAATATAAACAAACAAACAAACTTACATATACATGTGCATATGAATTTTTTGTTAAAAATTGATAAAGAGCTATTTTGCCTTAGTTCTAAATAGTTATCTACAGCATAAATAATTTCACTGGCCATTTTACAGTCATTGTTTCATGACTACGAATCTAAGTGTAATTCAACCAGGCAGGTCTTGCTGCTGGGCAGACTGTGTCTGTAACAGCTGTAGATAAAATGGGAATAATATGGAAGGACAGTACACCAGGAATAATTTTCAGAGACACTGCACTGTGAAAAACTGCTACTGCAACATCTTTCTAAAAGGGAGAGGACACCCAACCCAGGAAGAAGTACCTCCTCTAAATATTTCCCATTTCCTGTGGCCAGGACTGAGGCAACAACAATAACTTCGAGCCTCAAGTGTGAAAACTGGATTATGCCCAAGACCAGCACAGAGTTGAGGAGGAAGTACAGCAGGCTCTTGTGGGTTCGAGAACAAGATATATCACACATGTCAGTGTACAGGACAGAAATAATACTGGCCATTCATTACCTTCTCCTCTGAGTCCCCTGGCTGGCAGGTAATAACTCCATCTCGGGAGCCTCCAGCAAATGTTGCTTTGCAGTTTGCAAGCCACTGTTTTCAGAGAGAAATTGAAGAAGATATGAATAACACCTACTGTTTGATTCCAAGAAAGGTAAGCGGTATTTTAGTTTCACAGCACAGCATGTAAACAAAAATTTGCAATTGCACTTTTTATTAACACAGACTGCAAACATTTGCTTTGACTGTAACTTAAAAAGTGTAGTTGTGATTTCCATTAGTACTTCAATTGCATAAACTAAGAAAATTAATTAATGAATGAATAGGACAGAGAGCAGGAATATTAAAGATATCCATGTTTCTAATATTAAGGGATACAACAGTTATTTTTTTTTACTTCTAGTTCATATGTCCAGGAAGAAATATTCAATGAATCCAGTATCTGAAACAAGTTTTTGTACTGAATGCTATTTTAGACAGATGTGAGTGGATGTGCAGTTTCCTGACATAGCATAAGTATACACGTATACAAAACCAAGAACATAACGTAATTCAGCATACCGAGAGTGTTGCCTCTTTCCTGTTGTTGTATGTGTCCAGGTACTCCTGCAGCTCTAAAACACTGAACTTGAGCTTTTCAAGAAGGCCACAAGAGAGCAGCTAGAGAAATTAAATCAAAAGGTCTAGTAAATGTTACTATAAAAGAATAGTAGAAAGTGTAATAAAGATACTGCAAAAGAATATTTAGATTTACAGATACTAATACTGAAAAATATTTATATTTGTGCAAAAATCTACATAAATAGAATGCTATACTGAAAAGTCAATTGCAAAAGTTGCACCTAAAATAATGCGGAATTGAAATTGTGTTTTGTGTTTAAAGGATTTGCAGAGGACTTCCCTAAAATAAAACAGTACCCATAGCTTAACCAGTTACTCTCTGCAGCCCTCTGATGATGTAAGGCACAGCTCTTCCATGGTCACAGCAGTAGGCCCAAGATTACACTTTCCAAGTTCCTACCTCTAGACTTCTGTGTGGGAGTTCACACTATCCTGCTGCTATTGGATAAATGTGAGCCAGAATGAAGACAAAGGGATAGGCCACCTCATTTATTCCCTAATATATACTTACATAGAATCACAGAATCATTAGGTTGAAAAACACCTCCAAGATCATTAGGTCCAACCTTTGAGTAAATACCACCATGCCCACTAAACCATATCATGACGTGCCACATCTACTTGTTTTCTGAATGTTTCTGCTGCTTCCCCGGGCAGCCTGTTTCAATACTTATACATTCTTTCAGTGAAGAAATCTTTCCTGATGTTGAACCTGAACGTTTGCTGGGACAACTTGAGTCTGTTTCCCCTTTGTCCTATTGCTAGTTGCCTGGAAGAAGAGGCCAACCCACTCCCGGTTACAACCTCCTTTCAGCCAGTTGTAGATAGAGATAAGGTCACTCTCCAGACTAAACACCCACAGCTCCCTCAGCAGCTCCTTATAAGGCTTGTGCTCCAGACCCTTCACCAGATCCACTGCCCTTCTCTGAACCAGCTCCGGCACCTCAATATCCTTCTTGCAATGAAGAGTCCAGAACTAGACACAGGATTTGAGGTGTGGCTTCACCAGTGCTGAGTACAGGGAGTCAATCACTGCCCTGGTTCTGCTGGCCACAAAATTGCTGATACAAGCCAGGATGCCATTGGCCTTCTTGGACCCCTGGGCATACGCTGGCTTATGTTCAGCCAGCATTATCCAGCTCAAATCAAAGCTGACTCAAATGAAACCACTACACATATTACCATCTTTCATGTAAGCTATGTAAAAAGACAGCTTCTCCTTTTTCATTTGGAGAGCCAATCGGGTCTGATAGGCACCTGTTTTATACTGAGTTTTGGCACAAAGGCTCAACCCATCACAACTATTCTATGATTGTATGATTTTATACTGTCATTCTGTCAGTACTTACCTAATAAAAGAATATGGAAGTTGAATGGAAATACGGTTCAGAACAGAAGATTAAAAAAATAGATAGATGAGTTCCTTTTGACAAATCTGTTCAGGAGTTGTTCAAAAGTGAAACAACCAGTAAAATAACACACTGCAATGAAGCACATGCCTTTTGAAAGGAATATACTCACTGTTTCTGCATCTACAAAAAGGGTGGGACATTCTGAACATGATGTCAGCATCTGAGAAGACCTCACAAACTTGGAGCCTATTCCTCGCAGGTTGTCTCCCAAGTAACTAGCTGCATCACAGGTTAGGAAGCAGAATCTTTTCTGAATATTCTGGAAAGCAAAATACAGTTTATTACATTATTTACTCAAATATCAGCTTCTTTTCTCTGTGAACAAATGGCTTGGTTAGTTTTCTTTGCACAGTCATATAGAAAAGAGACTATCTCCTTGTGGAGAGCTGAACATCTGCTCTAGGATACTGAAAAATAGTTATTATGCTGGAGACAGTGTACAGCTGGGCAGCTGTGAAACTAATTACAGAGTTCATCTACTACTGAAATACACTCCTTCTTGTAAAAATGAATCAATCTTTATAAAGCCTTTTACCCATGCATAGCTTTTTTTTTCTTGTTTGTGTACAGAGTTAACAGAGTTTGATCAGCACATTATCTGTTCATTCCAGGTATTGTTTTGTTAATATTCCATGTCAAGTGGCTAATCACATAATATAATGAACATCCTAATGCCAAATAGCAGCATGGAAGAATCAGAAAAAACCTTTGTTTTCCCCTGTGGGAAACAACTTCTTACTAAAACTTTCCTGTTGCTTGGGAGGACTCCAGAAATACCACACAGCATCCGGGAATTATTCTTCTCAGTAAATTTTTTGATGCTTTGAGTCCTAAACCATCTAGTTTTCCAGAAACATTCTAGTGTTTTTCAGTGACTAATTTATAAGTGGAAAATAAATAAAAATAATATATTAACCGTACAGGAACTGAAATAATGATATTGATAAATACACAGCAGGTTTCATTGCCCAAATATATGTCACTAAAGCCTAGTGCTCAGCAGGTGGGAGTAACATGAAAGTATTTTTAAAAATAAAAGCACGCAACATTTTTATTTGATTCACTCCAAGTTTCCATAGGCATTTCTCTGAGGAACATAGTTTAAGATCTGTACAACCATAAGCATGGCTCATGGGAGAGAAGCACTTCCCAAATACTAATCTGGATAGTAGACACGGAGATAGCCTGTTACTGCTCCTGCACTGGTGCATTGAAGTTAACTGCCTAAAATCAGTGACTTGAATCCAGACACTATTGATAATGGAAGCTGTTGGAAGACATGTAATTTGAGGCAACACAAAGAGGCAACCACAAAGATAATCCAGAGCTCTCTAACCTATGACTCGCTTACAGGAAAAGTACTTCACTTATTTCAGGAATTTTTAACAAGTTTAGCATGTTGTGGGCAAACATCCAAGATACCATTAACTTGATGCAGACAGAAATGTAGGTGCCCTGGAAAATGCACTTCTTTCACTTCAAGTATGTAGGTGACAAGCTCCTCCAAACAAGTGGTTTGCTTCACAGTTAAATATTTTGGCAGGACTTCGCGTTGCAAGCCTAGCACATGTTGGGCTTGTTTCTGAAGGGTCAAAAGTCAAAGCTAGTGGATGAGTAGCAAAGTTTGATGGTGCAAACACAAAACAGTTCCATGAAAGCTGGGATCTTATGAAAAAAATATGAGAAAATAATACTCCTATGATTTAACCCTGAAGAACAAAGCTATTTTTATAAACTGAAAATATGGCTGTGACACCAGCTAAAATATTGTGGCTTGTTGATATTGTTAACATATTTTTCTTACTCCTCCAATATCAACAGAAGAAAATGAATAGGGAATCTTCTGAATATAGGGCAAGCACTACAGCGAATGCAGTGTGTGCATACTACGATGTCGAGTTAAACAGGTACTTTACAAGTAATGTTTAGGTCTTTCATTACACAGTACTGTTTGTTTAGTCATCAGAAGTGTGACACCAGTTCATTTTCAACTCTTCAAAGAAAAGAAAAAAGAACAAGTAACTCTCAGAACACACATACAGGGCTATTAATCTCTAGGACTGGGGTAAGGGCAGAAAAGTAGACAACATGAAGAAAGACAGGACTAAAATGCAAGTCAGCACTAGGTTTTATTCCTTCCAAGTAGTTGTCAGTGCTTAAAAGAATGCTTATAACACAGCCATATTTACAGTGGTGTAATGTTTAAAGGAGGATAATATGCAGCTAGAGAAGGCATTTAACTCCAGTGGAGCAAAGAAGAAACACAATAACGAAGAGATTCTTACTGTATGATGCTTCTTTCTTATAAGGATAGTCTTAGAGATATGAAAAGATCTTGAAACAGTGTATTAATCAGCGATATAATAACTGTATTAATTGTGAATAAAAAGTTGTGTACCCTGAGATCATGGGTACTTAAATTCTGCACAAAGTTACCTGGCTGCTATGTAAACTCTGCTGGAGCATGCTAAACACCCTGCAGCTGCAGGAGAAACCACTAAAAAAGGCTTTAAAACTAATTACAGGTAAAACCAGTCAGTCATTCTTTAGAACATCTTGTATATTTGACTCCTTGTTGTTTTTCCTTACCTTCCTGCAAGGTTCTTATCTTTGCAAGCATACAGTTTTAGAAAGAAGAAATGTATTTCTAGTTTTCAGACTCAATCTCTGTAATTTAGGTTACATTATGGCAGGTGGATATTTCTATTCAGATGAGTAGTAACAAAACATTTAATAACGTTGACTTTTACACTCGGATTTCAAGAATTGGAGATAAAAGAACAGATTAACAATAGTTTGAGATTAGAAAGTTTATTTCCTTGTCTCTTGCATTTACTGTTTCAGGCTGTTTGTAAAGTACTGAAGAAAACACTCTTTCAAGTGGATCTGTATTTTGTAACTTGAAAGTATGAGACACATACTATTTTTATGACAAAACAGGTCATGGAAGACAGTAGTATGCCAATTCTGCAGTGTGCAAAATTACAATTTTTTTTAATCTAGTAGTTTATTACTGATACTGCTTTCAAGAACTCCTAATTGCCATACACAATATAAACATTTCGATTTCATATCTTAAACTTATTTTCTCACCTTAAACAGGGAAGAGAACACATGAAATGTATACACTGCACAGGAACCATCAGAGTCACACATGAGCTGATTGATATGGCTACGCCAGGCTTCTTCTGCATCGTCACATGCTGCTGGCTGAAATGCAGCCAGGATGGCAGAGAAAAATGGGGAGGGAGGAGGCGAGGCATTTCGGTCAACGTCTCCAAAACTGAAGGAGTTAAAAAAAATGTGATGAAAGGAGAATACCAAGAAGGTGGCAGATAAAATATGGTCTAACAGAAACATATAATCACAGGATCAATTACAGCACCTTTCTACAAATATTCATGAACTTTCAAATTACTTTTGAAGGTTTACAAGATGTCGGCTACAATGAAGAACACATCCAAATCAGAATCCCTATTTTCAGGCCTTTCTTCCTCCATCCCAGAACACTTGAATTGTTTTACTGTACAATCATTTGGAGGAAGAAGGCTGAAACTTCACAGGAGGATAAAGCTCATGAGGAAAAACTCACCTCTCTCCCCTTCTGTCTCATGTCCTTAAGTACAGGCTAATTGCAATCTAACTCAACATCCAAAATCTGAAAGAGCTTGCATGGAAAAAAATATGGCATAGAAAAACCTTAATGCCTTTTTGTAACATACACTGGGGTGCAGCCACACCTAACAGCAGCCTTAAGAGTACATAGTTGGGATCTTTGACAATATTGAGACTTCCTTTCATGAGCAATCAAAAAGATGAATACATGTCTGATCTGTTGAACAGGTAGCTAAGTAACATCTCCATTACAACAAATCTTTTAAAATCCTTGTTTTTATTTTGGTTAAATAAATTGTATACATAATGACCTACTGCACAGATGTATGTGAACACTGTTTCTTATTTTTCCCAGAAAGAAGAGCTTGGTTTGGTTTTGTTTTTCTTTTCGGTTGTGTGAAAATTATGCAGGTAATTATGGCATTGTCTTCTCATTGCTCCAAACTCTTAAGAATTTTATAGTTCCTGTAGCCAAAACAGTCATTCCATTTACAACCACCTTGTTATCACTTTGTTGTACAGTGTAAAAGAACTTGTATGAATAATAGCATATACAAGTACCTAGCAAGAGCAAATTGTTCCAGCCTGTCAACTTTCTCTTCAGTTTCTGTCATATCCAGACTAAGGCTATCACTGCATTCAAATGCTCCAGGGAGTTCATTTGTAGACCCTGAGAGGTCATCCTCGTGGACTGCTAAATCTTGTTCTTCATGCACAACTTCAGCCTAGGGGAGTGAATGATGATGTCTTAGAAAACAGCAAATTAGTAAGTTAATTCCACTAATAAATAAAAAGCATTTAATGAAAAGAGTCACCTGACAGTATGTTAAACTGCACAGATATAAATCCACATATTATAAATCACATGAATCAAATTACAATTCTTCAGTAATTCTGTATTTGCTTAACTCACTGTCTTGGATAAATATTATTTTAAGGCATTTCTTTAACTTTTCTAGCAAAGAACTTCAGATTTCAATGCATTTGGCAACATAGCAGGGAAGGAATTTTCCAGGAAAAACAATAGAGTTCTTGTCACTGTCAGGCTGGACATGTCACTTAACACTTGATAATGTCCAAGAGTGTATTAAAACCTCTCGAAATGTATTGAAAACAATCACAGTCTGGAAGACTATATGAATGTTTAGAATTAATTTTAGTATGGCATTTACACCCAAGAGGAATAAAAAAGATTCTACAGAGCATTAGAAGGACTATGCTTCTCTCAGTTCCTTCCTTTTTCATCTGTTAGCACCTAAAGCTCTTGATTTCATTTTTAAACATTCCAATTTCTCTTGCATTTTTAGTCTGAACAAATTTCATGTCATTTTTAATCTTTTGGCTTTTGTCTGCATCATCCACAGCATCCTGCAACACAGCTCCTTTAGGGATGACTGCAGTGGACAGCTCAACTGTTTGGGCACAATATGCCTATGTGCATGTGCATGCATGTGTTTGGAACTGGTAGAGAGGGAAATCTGTGGCAAGTGGAATTAAAGGAGAAAAGTAGCCCTCTGCACTTCATCAAATGTGCTTGGATCCTACACATAAATTCTGGGGATTTGCACTTCTAAAAATTAAACAAGACTTGTATCAGAAAGGACCATATCAGAAATTAAGTAGGAGAATGCTTTTTTAGTTTGATTTGTTTTCTAAGCAAAAGAGACAGGAATAGTTCTGAGTTCAGGGTGAAGGAAATGAATCAGGGCACAAACAATCTTGAAAGGAGAAATAAAAGCTACATGGCTGAAATATCAGAATAGGAATGAGAGCAGCTGCTAAGAAATGTAAAGGTATCACGCTTCTTCAAGAAGCTATTGGTTTTAACTACTTTTAATTATTAAATATTAGCTTGAAAGAACCATTGGTTGCTTCACTGCAATAATGTTTGTATGAGGAAAACACATTTTGTAGGGTAGGGGAGGAAGAAAGAGGAAGGAAACACCTCTTACCCACTGGAATCCAATATGATGCCCCCAAAGTAAAATAAAAAAGTGGACTCTATAGAGTACACTTCCAGAAATCTGTTAGTTTAGGTAACTTGAAAAATATAAAACATAGTATCATCTGAATCTTTGTACCCCTCACAGCATTATCCATTTGCCTTCTAATCCCTTGTAAGTACCATATTAATAATCATGATCTCTTTCTTAAATAGAAAATAAGTTTAACTAGTTCCATGCTGTTAACATTAATATCTGTGTTTTGGCACTGAAACATTTGAGAAGAGGCCTATATAATCAGTCTGTTTCTCTCATTTGCTGCATCTGTTTAAAGGTTGAGGTGATATATTTGGTTTTGCTTACAATGCAACATCTAACTATTTCTGTACAGTGCTAAAGAAGTAAAACAATTTTCCTCTGCACTGCTGACATACTGACAGCTCTCTGAAAAGAAGAACTGAGGAAAAAAGAAACATGAAAGTGCTCAGATTTTGTGTTATCAAATTATGTAAAAATTACTTAGGTTAAGTTTCAAGTTTTCTGACTAAAAACTGGGTAACTTTTTCCTTAAAATAAATCTAAACCCAGACATTTTAACTTTGTTTAAAAAAATGTGTTACTCCAATGTGATTTGAGTAAAAATGCAGAAGTGTGCAAACTAGAAGAAAATACCTTTGAGGCAAAAAACTCACTAAGAAGGCAATTTGTTCTTACCAATTCAAACATCTTTGTAACACTGGTAACCTGGGTTACCAATATCGAACCTGTACCAGGACTAGCTGAAGTTGCCAGTCAAACCCACAAGAAACTACTGTGATTTTACATCCCTCACTTACTTTTTCCAAAGCCTTAATTTTTTTTGCGATGAACATTGGCACATGGAACATGATAGAAATTTTGACAGTATAGATTCTAAACCTCAGACATGTGAAACTCCTGAACTGTGATTTGCAATTCTTAATGCACACACCAACAGCTGCTGCAGCTGACTGCATGAGACAGCCACAGCCACCACCTGCAAACATTTGTTCTGACTGCTGCTTCCTGAACAGAAATTCTGCCAACTTCTGGTGTTTATGGTTGTTATGTGGTTACTTGCCTACCAACAGGTGTTTTGATGAACGATAATGAGTTTACCTTCTCCACAACCACTATTTGGAGAGGTTCCCTTCCTTTCCTATCCTTACCCACACTTCCCTCCTCCTGCCCTTTCTTCCTCCTGCAGAGGCTTCTGACACAAACAATTTGATCAATATTCAGCACAGTTCCAACCTCCTTCTCTGTGAGCTCCTCAATAAAGTTTCCATTACTTCTGTTATCTGCAGCGCTAGCAGTACTGTATCAATTTTTTGTGTGGCTGCATTTGGAGGGGACCAAGGGCAAGAAGCAGAATGAAAGCCAAGGATTACTCAAGACATATTCTTTCCCTGCCCCAGTCCCATACGCTGCTCTTTCTTTCTGCAGAAGTCACACAATTTAGATACGACTGAGAAGCTTTACTGACATAAGGCAACAGTATCATAAAACCACTAATTCACACAGAGACTCCACCCCAGACTGTATTTCTGGAGGGACATCGAGATGAGTAGGTTCACCTGCTCTCTCACAAGCAAGTATTGTCAAACAGAAAATTAAAGAAACCATCCCCTGTTGATAATAATTTACCAACCTTACTCTATGTTCATCTGCTGATCCAGTTCTCTGAAATAAACTGTGCTGAACATGGTTGTTGTATCCTTGCAAATTGTACCTCCCCACCCCCCCAGGATGGCTTAATATTGTGGTCATGAATTTAAAATTTCTGAGTGTCTGCCAAAGGGCACGGCCTGAATCCAGCATGCACAACGGCACAATAGGTCCCCACATACAAAAAAATGTCAGAGAATACACGCATACACCCACCACATGAGTTGGCGTATCATTCTTTTAAATCAGCATGAAGAATAAAAGAATACTGCCTTGGGGCTGTAACTTGTAGCCAGTTCATGAATTTACCTTCCAGTGAGCTTGTAGTATTCTGGTGTATGTGTAGCACAACACACTTAAGAAACAATAAATAAAATCTTTTGATGAAGAAAGTGTAAGTAGAAAGGAAACAGTATGAAAGTGCAGGAGCGCCTGAACGTATTTTACTATGACATTTACACAGAGGAAGCCAGAATGTACTTGATTTCACAGATCAAATCCTTCATGGAAGTGTAAGCAAAAAACTTTTGTAGAAGTGTTATGTAAAAAAGTCCCTTAGGAAAAGAAAGAAAAATATGTATTCACCTTGGCTCCTTCAGATACTTGGAGATTATTCATATCAGGCAAAGACACGTCAAAGCTGGATGTTCCTATATTAAAATGATGAGGGCCTGCTGAAGTTGTGTCACATGATGTAGAAAGCGAATCAATATGATTTGCATCCTCAGATGGGGAAAGATTTATAATCTGTTGAAAAGACAACAAAAGCATGGAAGAACTAAGTATACAGCTACCCTCTTCTTTCATGAAAATGCAAAGCAGATATTGTCATGAAGAGCAGTGATGATGGATGGCTCTCTTAGTTTGTACACAGACACAACCCTTCCAATGTTTCTGTCACAAAACTTTTGTTAAAAATATCTCAGAAGTGAACAAAGAAAAGCTGACACAGTTTACCAACTTGGAGTCTTGTTCTACTTCTTTAAGCATTAAATACATCAGAAAGATTTACTATTGGCCAACTTTGCAAAATTATCACGTAGTTAAAAAGGGCAAATAATAAGATATGTTCTCTGTGTTTCAAACTTTGCATTAAAATTCCTGTTTACTTTAGGAAATAAGGGAAAACACTCCCACCAATGTCAGCCTATGAGATTGCACCTGGGCAGAGCAAACTAGAAGCCCAGTTTATTTAAAAGTGCAACACTTTTTTATTCCTTAAATTTCAAGTTTGCAACTTACTAGGTCTGAGTTCTCCAAGATCTGGCTGGTGGTCAGGTCCTCCTCCTCTGATGACTCATCGGAGTCCTCATGGTTCATTTTGTTCAGGCTGGGTGTGCTCCCTGAGAGCTGACTCTCTTCCAGCAGCTGCATGTCACACTTGTCCAGGCTGTCCAGGGACCGTCTGCGCACTCCCCAGTTGAAGTTGTCCATGCTTTCACCCTGAAATCAGACACAGGCTCAGCTTTCTTGATTTAAAACCAATCAGATATAAACACCTTATCAAAGTTATGCAAACATAGAATAAAAACTTGATATAAGCATTATTTTGTTTGTTCACCTGGAGATGAGAGCAGAAGCATGGAAATGGCAGTTAAGTGAGCATTCAGTCTTTTCAGTATTAGCTGTTTTTCATGCATTTGCTAATTTAAGGATTTGATTTTGTAAGTCCACATATACACTCCTCAATACCAGTAGAGCAATGACAGGCAAAAGAAAAGTTTGGAAGCAATTTTAGAGGATTTTTCCACGATGTTTGAAAGTATTAGGAGCACAGTTCATAACAATGGTTCAACTGCAAAACTTGTATTAAAAAATTTAGATTATTTGCATTATATACATAACCATAATGGTGAGTATATTTGAACAAACCCCTCCTTTATGCACAAAATGTAAAATGCTAAAGCAGCACACCTTTTATTCTAGGCCCGTATTCCTTCTTCTTGTAACTTGAATGTATGTGAATTATTTGAAACTATATTTTGAGTAATAAGCATTCCCTGAGATTTCAGATTTTAAAAAGGACAGTCAAACTGACCAACTATTTTATACTGACTTTCAGTTCTGATTTCACACGCAGTTACAAAAAGCTGAGTACATTAAGCAAATTGCATAACCATTTGTTAGGCTGGTGAACTGATGAAAAGCTCACTTGATTTCTTTCATGTATAAAAATGACAATTAGTTTCCACCATTTTTCCATTTGTGTATTTCATATGTTTTCCAGTGGACTGTATGTCTTTTCCCTAATTCTCACTCCCTGCCTATGTCTAGCCAAGTTCCTCTCCAACAAAGGCAGGACCATGTTCACAACTGCTCCTGCTATGAACCCACAGAGGCAAAAGGGGCCTTACACAACATAAAAGGTCTCCCCAGAAGTACTTAGCTGCAGTTTTGGGTACTTTAGCAGGGTGAAAGCCTTCAATCCTGCATCAAAATGTGAAGGAAATTATGGAGAAAAACGTTTCTTTGTAAGGTTCAGGGCTGACTTTAAAACAAGACTCAGTGAGTTGCAACACTCTTAAACAAGTAAGTCAATTGAGGAAAATTCAAGGTGACAGTGATCTTTTAAATATTAATTTGACAAAAGTATAGTTCTGCCTAAAAAATAATCAGTGACTATAAGCATTTCCTGGATTTATGCAGATCAAAATTACACGCAATCACAGAGAAAGAGGTCTCAGTTGAGAAGGTCCCTTAAATAGAATTGTAATTTTAAACACTTGAGTAATCTCTATTCAGGATTACTCAGACAGTTACTGAACAGGGACCAAACTGCATAAAGTGCAATGAATTAAATTGCAATCTTACCTCCTTAACAATCAATAAAATTGCACAAATTGATCTCACTTTGCATCACTACCCTTTAATGTGATGAACCATGGAACATGAACAGAAGGAGGGGAAGTTCAGTTTTGTGACACTAAGCTCACTGTTCATAAACAAATATGATGAAAATAGAAAAAAAATTATTTTTTACGAAAAAGATAACCCAGAAATGCAAGAACTGTGATTCACAAGTACATTTAACACTAAGGAATCCACTGTAATAAAGAGCAAATGAACGTGAAATTGTTATGAAGCCTGACATATTATTGGATGAACCCAGTTTTTTCATCCTGGGACTGGTATTATATAGTAGTTTTGTATGGAAAGAGAACAGAACACAACTAAGATTTAAGAAATTAGGCCTCATAAAAATCACTGTTCAGTTCCAAGCTATTTATTTTAACAAGTCCTTTCGTTGTCCATCCTCCCCCCATAATGGCTGGAAGACACATGCAGCAATGAGACATCCTCCACAAACACACCAGTTACTGAACTAACAAATAAAAAATGACATAAACAAGCAAGCAAGCAAAGACTGTCATCACACCCTGATCCTCACGATGCCTAGTAAAGCTTTCAGTAAACTTTACAGCCCATGTCTATAGGAATATTTCATATTGCAGTTTTATTCTGCAATGTCTTAAAGAAGGAAGACAGCAAAAAGAAGAAATGTGAAAAGCAACACTCCCAAGGCAGGCAGTTAGAAGGGGCAGTGAATTAAAAGTGAGGAAAAAAGGTAAGGGAGATGAAGCAGTATAACTCAAATACCCATAGTATTTGTAATAGCATAAGTTTGCTACAGGGGCACCCATGATCATACTGAATTTAAACAAGAGGTCAACGGAGAAGGACTTGTTTTTGCAATCTGTTAAGCAATCTTTCTTTCACAGTTAACAAGAGCAAAGATATATTTGAGAATCTGTTCATTTTTATCTCTAGCATGAGCAATGCTCTCTCCTATCTGGAAAGTCACCAGTGATAAACATCAATTCAGAGGAAAACAGCCACATGTTGTAAGTGTGTCTGGCCAGCAGTGAGCAGGTACCACAGAGAACTTCTCACAATCCCCACTCTCTGGCAAAGGACCAGATGTGCCCTGGCAGCTACTCTAAACTTTACAACAACCCAGGAGAAAGGAGAGACAGGAAGGCAGCAAAAAGGGAAGTAATCCTACGCAGGGGAGAGCAGTAAATCTCCTCCACAGACCCTGTACGAATCATGCAAAACTTCTTTCACACAAGTTTTCATCCTTACCATGTTGTGGAAGTATGCAAAGTTCATGGAATCACTCAAATAATGTAGGGTATAGGCAGAAGTGTTGTGGAAATGCATGGTAAGGCAGGATTTCTGTATGGATGTATCTTTTAGAGCACAGGCATTTTGAGACAAAGATTTTTTGGGGGTTTTTTTTGCATAATAACTGATGTACAGACTACCAGAAACCAATATGCAAAACGCTGTGGCTGCTGATTTTGTCTCATTTGTACAACTCATTAGAATTCTCTCTCATTTTAGTTCTCTCTATACATGATATACTGCAAGTTTAGGTCCCAAACTGGCAACCAGTGAAGCGTACTTTCAGTTCTCTTTACCGGGTAAATGAGTCCAGCAAAGTTGGTAGGATCATACAGCTGAATTAAATTAAGCTGTAGGAATTAATTTATTTATTCAATTGAATTCAGTCTGGTAAGCTACTCTCTTTAGAGGTCTAAGGCATCATCTTTAACAAGATACTAGCAGGAGGCAGTATACCAAAACCGAAAAGCTAGAAATTATATATAATTTGCCCCTACAAATAAATGGCCCAAATTTTACTCTGTTATAAATAATGAAGTTTCAACATATTCAGGCACAAAGATATCAAAAGGAGAAATGGCTTAATTTGAAAAACACAGATAATAGAATTAATGTATTTTAAATTTTGTGAAGAACATGTTAAAACAACCAACTTAAAACGAATCAGAATTTTCGAAAAAGACCTCAAAAATATTTCTAATACAAGACAAAAAATGAAGCACCTGTCAGAAATGCAAGCACCTCCCCCCCTTCCACTCCACACACACACCGAAGTGGGGAGGCAACAGCAAAACTATGATGTTATTCTACAATACAAATTGCAAGAAGGCACAACATATGCTGGAACATCTGAGTTCAAGTAGCACTCTTACCTGAAGTTCCTGGGTAGCAGATAGATAGAAAAACAAATAGAAAGAATCTATGTAAAATTACTGCATTAAAGACATCATAGACAAACATTTTCCTACAGTTTTAACAAATATTATCACAGAAATTTCAACTCTTCAGCCTATCCTTTAAATTTGAAAATACCTATTACTTGCTTTCACATCTCTATGAAATTTCCAATAAGTACATCTTATAAGTACAAATAAGTACATCAGTGGTCTGGGGGTGATTTAAGCATCACTGGCCTGTTAAAATCATAGTTCTTGGAAAGACTGATGTTGCCCTTGCTAGCTCAAGTTTGATAACACTTTTTTCATGTTTATGAATATAGCAAATCCAGATATGATACAAATAATAACATCTTCAACTCAGTCATTAGACAAGTAGCCTCTTACACCAAGTCTGAATTTGGCTAAAGTACCCATTTATTTTTAAAACAGTAGTAAGTCAGTCTGGACTGACCCCTGGAATGCAAGGTTTCAGATCCACGGCAATTTAAAAACTGTATTAGGTGAAAGACTACATTTTTCATTTTACTTCACATAAAACTAGAGAAGCATAATATCTGTTTCATGACCAACTTAAGACAATTAGGATATCAATTAATTTGGGCTGCAGTCTTAGAAGTTAGCCACATGTATAAAAGAAATCTTTGCAGGGTCACAATCCATGAAAGTAAATTCATTTTGATAGGAATTGTTCTGCACAACTATATATACTCTCTATATGGTTTTAACTGGTGAAGAGAAAGAACTAATCACTGAATTTCAGTGGACAAAAATTTATCAAGTGATATTCAGTCAAAACTGCAGCCTCACATCCTTGTAGTATCTTGAAAGCATTTAAGACACAGAAATTACTGCAGCCAATATATTTTTGACAAAAAATCTGGTATTGTTGTTTTGTCATTTATTGGTTTTTTGAGCATTAGAGCTCTCTCATAGCATTTGTCTAATGTATTTTAAACCACTGCTGCCAACTACNCCAAAATTACTGTATTTTGATACAAAAATTCCTGACTAGGAAAAATAAGGACTTTGAGACTTTTTTTTTCATTCTTTCTCTTCATTGGGGGAAAAAAAAAAGTTCAGATGTACATGAGTTCATACCTGAGGGGTCTATTTACCTTAACATTATTTTACTACTGTAATAAAAATAGGCAGAAAAAGTATTATTTCTACTTTTACACATGTTCTCAGGGCTATGAGTGGTGCCTGAGGGAATTCATGTTAGAGCTGAGTTCAGATTATGACAAGACAATTTATTAAACTGTTAGGTTTGTTGAATATCTGCACCTCACATCCTTCAAAAGAGATAATTATTTTTGAACTTTTAAATAGCAACAGAATTGTTAGACTTGTTTGGAAATGAATATTCATTTTTGGCCTTTCCCAACCAAATAAAAAGAAACACTCCAAGTTTGATATGAGCAAGGTTTAAAAGATGTAGCCCCCAAAAATTCAGCAGTTCCTCAACTTTTTCCCTTCAGCAGCCTCAGCTCAAGGTGAGCAGACAGGCTTCACCTGTCAAGACTTGATCTGGGCCCTCAGGATTTTGTTGAGCTCCTGCAGGAAATGATGATATCACAGACACCCAAGCAGAGTGGAAGGTACATCTCTCTAAGCATTAGTGATTTCATCAGCAATTGCAGGAATAACAGCAGCCTGAAGGCCTGAACTAATGTTTCAGAGGGTTACTTATGAACCAACAGATTTGGAACAATTTAATTTTATAGGGTTTTAATGAGCAAATATATTTTTGCTAGCAATTTAGACCTTTTAAAATTGTATTTAAAATGAATCCATTTAACAGTAAATTCACTGAAAAGGTCCTGGAACAGAGGCTTCATTTTCCAGTAACAGTTTTGCAGTGTTTCCTTAAGTAGATTCAGAAAGGAAGGGTGTGGTAGCCTTTTACTGTTATGCTACTCAAATAAACACTAAGTGAACACTATAAATAATCTGAACTCAAAACTAAGTTTATAGTCTACCAGTTAAAGTTTTATGTTGCAAGAAGAGCAATGTTTAGTACAAGTATAAAAACATTCTAATAAAAGAACTGTTTCAGAGAAAACATACTGTACCTCTCCATCTTCCAGCTCAACATCTAGGAAATCAAAGTCCCTAAAGACTCTGAATTGTTGTTCACTGTTTGAATCATCCATGTTCTCCTGCTCCCTCGTTCCGTCTTCTGAAGATACCAAGCTTGTCTGGTGCTCAATCAGATCCAGATCACCACAGGAAGAAAAAATCACCTACAATTCAAAGGATTTCTCTTGTAACAAACTGTTCCCTCCGGTTGTTTCTTCCTAAAAGCTGTAATTGGTTATTCAGAAGACTGTATTTCCAGTACACACCTAATTCCTTCACTGAGTATTTTTAGAACACTCTTTATTATTTATGTTGGACAGGTGCCTTCAGATTAAACTTGTACAAAGAAACAACTTCATACTGTGGGAATGCATCCAAGAATATTACAGCTACCTCCTAATGGCTAGAGATTGATGTTGCCTGGATGTTTGCATGCACAGATAGGAACAAAATTCAGAGAACTTAGCAGAGAAAATACTGTCAAGGGGGTGAGATAGTAAGTTCATAAAAAAACCTTTCTAGTTAAAAAGGTGTTCAAAAATATGTCCAGATTAGGATATATAAACAGCTCTAATTTTTTCTTTCCTACTGAATATACTTACATCTGCAATTCAGTTGCAAAAATTAAACAGTTCCTGTCTTGCAGAAATAAAGGACCTGTTTTCCATAATACAAGTTACATACACCATGTTCAGAAATATTCAGAAATTTTCCTTTTTCTGTAGAAAATACTTAATAACTATTTTAAGAGGTTCCCACCATGGATGATCTACTGCCCATTTCCTGGCAGCAGATAATATTAATTTTTAAAGAGTAATATCAGAACTACTGTTTAATGGAAAAACACATGCACTCTCCTCCCATTTTATTTCTGTAATTTAACTTCTTAGTTTAAAAAAGTCCTATATTGGTAATACCAGAGGTCATTACTTTCTACCCACTGAGATGGAGTAAATAAAACCTAGAGCATCACAGATGTCTCACAGGAAAACCACACACAGAGCTCTGGAAGTACATCTTTAAGTGTGAGAGCCATTCGCTCACTGGTCTGTGTGCTGAGACATGCAGCCTGTGCCAGTACAGAGGACAGGGAGAGTAATGTGACATGTAAACCAATCAAGTCCAGCTCTGGGAAACACAGTTCTTCACTTTTAAAGTTTTTGCAACAATGAAACAAAGAAATGGTCAATACAAGACTACTTACTGAAGGGTTTTTACTCAGCCCAACTTCCTGACCACACAGGGAAAGGACATGCACCAGCTTTTCCTTTGTTCTTTTCTAGAAAACAAGATGTTTCTCAAGTGAGTATTTTTTTAACCACCCATTCTCCTGGTGGCTTGTAACAAATATTAGCAATTTTTAATTAGGACGAACCCACCAAAGAATTAGTCCTTAAGTGCTCAAAGGATTGCTCTCAGAACAACTATGCATCAAGGAAACATAAAAATAGCTGTTAATGACTTTGCTGTTTATTTTATTTAAATTAGTCTATGAATTCCACTGAGCATAATAAGGAAATATTGGATGATATGCATCACTTCAAAAAGACAGTTCAGAAGCTTAAAACTAAGCACATAAATAAATATTATTTTTTCAGAATTTTTCACTGCTCTATTACCTGCTATATTAAAAAAAGAAAAGAGCAATAAATACATTTATTCTGCATGGTTTTATTCTAACTGGCATATAACCAAAATCAGTAAGGTAAACAAACATCACCTTTAGGAAAACTGGTCTTTTTACTCACTTTCTCAACTAAAGAACACTTTCAAAGTTGCACACGCTATCTATCTGCGCTCCTTGCTAGTATCCGAACTCATCTGTCATTTTTAGTTAAATCTGACCTAGACTTAACAGGTCTGAAAGAGAGGCATTTCCTGCAAGCTCAAAGAAAACCAAAAATGTTGGGATAGAAGACAGACATAACTCGGTCCATTTTTGAGTCCAAGAAGGATGTTCAGCACACACAGTCAGATGTTGTGCTGCTCCAGCCAGCCAGGAGCACTGTGTAGGACACAAGCATTTAAGAATCTAACTGTGTGTTAATTCAGCTGCTCTAAATGCAACTTGCTAAGGAATAGTGGGTGACCTACCTGGGAGTACTGGGGTCTCTTCCAGCTCACAGGAACAAGGACATTGGAGTTGGATCCTGATGAGGTTGAAGAAGTGCTTCGGGTGACAGCCATGGCCCTGGGTTTACCGTCCCGTCCAGAAGAACCTTGCAGCTCATCATACCGTCTCCCAATAATTGGAGTCTTAAATAGAGATTATTATTCATCAGTACCATCCCTCAGGATGAATTTACAATAGCCAAACTGCTTCAGGTGAAGGTAAAGATTACTCTAAAGATCATATACAGGGATAAAACAAGGAGTGCACCAAATTTCACGTCACTTGGTAAGTTTCTTATTTTCTGTGGTGAATGTCTGAGTAACAATTGCCATATTTAGTAGCTACCTCTTATGTTCATGGATAGATAATACTCAAAGCAACTGTCACACTAGTTTCTGACATGAGAACCAGTAAAAAAAAAAAAAACAAACAGAAAGTGTATGAATTTTATTATAAATCCTCATTTCTTGCACATATTTTTTAACGCTTTTTTCCTAAGAGTGCTTAAGACTTTGACCCTTTTCCAACAAGTATTGAAATGCTTTCTTGGATTGACAATAGGATGCTCAGCGATTTCTAGAATTATACCTACATGAACAGCAAATAGTACCAGATGTCTTTTTAATTTCCTTTTAACCTCAGTAGCTCATTATTACCTACATGAAATAAATCTATAATGCTGCCAACAATCCTGCAGCTTCATAACAATATAAAGTGAGTTGCCCATTCAAGTCTATAGGACCACTCAGTTCTATAAAGTTACAGGGAGCACAGGGTTTGTAGGATAAAGTCTGCTGTAAGAAAGTTGAGCTAGCAGTCAGGCAGTACTCCCTTAAAGGATATGCTCTGGGTTTAACAGTGAGAACACTAGCACCCAAGGATAGTGTTTGAAGGGGAAATTCATATATATATAGTGTGCTTATCTACTACTTACATAACTGCAACACAGCTTTTCCACCAGGTAATTATAAATGCAACTAATATTTCCTTCACAGAAAAAATGTAGTAAAAAACTGGATCACATGGGTCACTAAGTATGTCACTTTGAATCAAAAAGAACTAGAGAGACTTTCAGTTTAGTAAATTTCCTTTCCAGATTTTTTAACTTTCTGAAGGAGTTGCAACACATGTTTTAAGATTATCAAATAACAAAATTAAGGTGTTAAGTAGCAAAATTACAAAACGTACCTCTGAAATATCAAAGTGAAACTCTAAAGTCTTCCCTGGTAGCTCCTTGGAGGCACTGTTCCACACTCGGTGTATTTCCATTTTTGAAAGATCACTATGTTGATAAGAAGGTAGAACTAAACTGGCAGAACGAGAAACTACCAATTTCAGGATATTCAAGGCTTCTCTCCAGTGAATGCTCTAGAAATAGGTATATTTAATCAGCAACAGAAAGTAAGATTCACACACATTGAAGATTATTTACATTTTATAGTAAAATTTTTTTCTACATTATAAAAATGTAGAATTGGAATATTCTTCTTCTTCTTCTTCTCTCTTGGCCAGTGACAAAGTAACTTGCAGAAAAATTTCAACAGCAGACACCAAGACTTCACCAAGGTGTCACTGTTAGGGAACTGACCTGCAGCCTGAGACACCTGTGGGCAAGGCCAACTTGGCAAAGGATTTAAAATCTCCTACCTGAATGCCTTAATTAGTACAAATAAATATAAGAGCCATTGCAGAATCCCCATTCAATGAATAAACTGACTTGATACAGGTTCTTTACAACTGTGAATTCTGAGTAGAAACATTTATTTTTCACTTGTCAAGAATTAGGGAACAGAGGTCTCAGAAGGGAAATTCTTCTGCCACATCTTCCTCAAGCTAATGCTTAAACAGTGGTCACCCAGGCTCTGCATGGGGTTAATCTTGCTCCAAGGTACTGTAGCTGAAGCTTATCCCTTCCTACACAGCTGGGCATCTTATCTGGGAACACAGGCTGAGGCATCAGGATGTCTATAAAGTAGGTACCACACTAGACAGTTGCAGCCCTCCCTGATAATCCAGTCTTAAATTCTTATAAAGAAAATCAATTTATGATAGAAAATACTGCTTCAGTATTAAATTAAAAAAAAAAAAAAAGGTATTTACCTGTACATATTTTTCAATGGTTTTTAGCACTTCCACGTTAAACTGTTTCACAGGAATAGCTGACAGGTCCATATAACTAAGGAGACTGTAGATCATCTGTAAGAGGGACTGTTGCATACTAGGAAGGCCCTTTTCTAGTAGCTGTTAAAAAAAAAGTTAATGTAACTGAATTTTGAGACATTTCTTCTTGTGGAAAAACCTACTAGTTTCATGAATACCCTTTGTACTGTTGATCTCTCTTCACTCACTGATTTTGCCATTTTACAATCATTTCACAACTGATAATGATACAGGTGTGAAGTAAAAAAGAGCTTAAGTTGGGAAAAATGCTAGTCTGTTCAATTTTATATATGCCTGCCTTAACTTATCCAGAAAACACATTCATCAGTTGAGTAAACTGTAGGTAAAATTTATACTGTAATTGGGGAAGCATATCCAATGAAAACAGGAAAGTATCTTTTTATGTCTACATTTGCTGAAAGTCAATGAGAAAAAACATGCTGAAGAAACAAAACTACTACTATTCAGACACCAATAAATATTTATCCAAATATACTTCACTGCCAGTGCTCACTGGCTGTAACTGCTAAAGAAACATTTTCCTTTAAGGAGGAGATGGAGTCCCCGGGCTCTCTTACTGTAGAGACTAATACAAAGAAGGCTTGATCTAAATCCCAGAATTTTGGGACACCTACGTGTAGATCCTGGAATACCACAATGAACCTTGGAAATGCAACTGTGCTTATATACATACATGACAGTAATTCCAGACATGTATGGACAGCCATGATATATTTGAGTATGTGTGAAATATCTCATCTGAAAATTTTCTGGAAGGCAGCATGTTCTTTCATTGGTGACAGGCACTGTCCCACCCCCCAATTTCAGAGGCAATCAAATGTTATTGCTGGAGATAACCAGAAGCTCAATACCATCTGACAAAAAAACGTTCTAACACTGGCTAGTAGAGTTATTAGGACCTAGAAAACAATTACTTATAAAAACTCTCTGCTGCCTTATGCCTTCCATCCGAGAAAAATTTCAACTAAGTGGACTTCAGCAGTTTTTTAGCTATCCTTGCTGTTCTGAATGACAAGGTTCCTCCTTCTACTAAATGAGAACACTTCATGCCAGACAAAATGGAATGATCAGCTGGGACACACCTATATTATCCCACTATATATTTTCTGATATCTTTCATCAGGAAAAGCAAGTAGTAATTAGGGATTGGTAAGACAAAGTGGGCAATTCCATTAACAGCACAATAAATGGAGCTCACCATGTTTCATTTATTCTTCTACAAAAAGACAGCTAGAATTTTTAAATTAAAGGTACTACATGGCAACCAGCTTCAGCCCTCAGATACCTTTACTGAGAGATGAAATGTGCTTAGCCACTCTTCTTCAAAACAGTTATAGATTTTTTTCTTGCCTTCTATTAGGATCAGTCGGAAAAAAAAATTTTTTTGTTCTCTGACAGAAGCTACTGCATCAGACAATCCCTTTGGGGATAGGAAAAGGAATTCTTGGGAAATAATGGGAATTTTGTCTCTATTACTGGTTAGAAAGCTGTTGTAGGAACTTTATTTCTGAAAGTTTCTAATTATATTAGTTAAACAAACATTTTGACAACATAAAGAAGGCATTTCACAAGCCATGTCTGACAGACAGGCCATTAGTGGAATAATGACTGGTATGCTTTCCCTTGCAATATAGATGTTTCAGTCTCTAGTCACTCCTTGGTTTTGAGCAGGTTATGAATGCTTATGCTTCTGTCACAAGCAAACCTCTGTCTAACAAGGAGGAGGTGGAAAAATCTACCATGAGCATATTACCAGGCACTATGGTTTCCTGTCCCTCCTTCTGTATTAATAGCATTAGCTACTGAAGTCCAAACACAGCCCTGGACATAATGAATCACTAGTTTAGCAAGTGACGCTTGTCAATTCAGATATGCTCTTAAAATGAGTGTGCTCTCATGATAAAAGACTGAATTTTAAAAATTAATATGCAAAACTCTAACACAAAATCAAAGTAAGCTTTCAGTAACATGTTTGTATGCTGATTTTGGTAGTGGAGGTTCAAAGTTCTACTGCACTATTAAACAGCTATTTTTGCTCATGTGTACATTGAGAATGCACCCATGTTTTTCTAGAATAAATTATAATTTTCCATGATCGGATCAAATGTAAGACTGAGAAAAGAGCACAGCTTGTCACTGCAAGGTTTGGATAATAAGACATTTTAAATGTCTTAATTTATGCCAGAATCATATCCCTTGATGACAAGCACTTACCTGCCATCAAATAGGTTAAATGCACACTTTTGTTTGTTGAAACTTCTAACTCCTGCCGAGACCATTTGTTCTCACAGCCTTAATGTGTGGTACTACATCTCCTCCTGAAGGTACACCCGTGTGTTCAGAGGGCTCACTGCTGCAATATAGATTTCCTTTGTTCTTCTTAAGCACTGCATGTCTTATAATTTCCCTCCTGCCCAAGCACTGGGGACTGAACCAGGACTGTTAAAGCCTGAGTTTGTGTAATCAATGTCTATAGCGTTCAACTGCAGATTGCCCAGGGGGGCTGTTAATCTATTTGGCTTTAACTATTGACAATATATCCTACAGCTGGTTTATAGGGTCAGTGGCACATTGTTTATACTGGTTTGGGGATTAACTAAGAAGAAAAGATGAAACATTCTGAATGCTGGAAAAACAAACTTTCAGGGCCACAGCAGGCCAAACAAGATGGTTTCTTGCCTCTTGCTACTCCACCACACTGACAGCTACGCTATGCCCATATGAATATTCACCAGATATGACTTAACAGAGCTGCAGGCAATGTAAATACAGAGAAAGTCATGCTTCCTACTCTGTCATCCTGCTGCTGATGGTGCTATGGGAGGACTCTCTTAATTATGGTCCAACACCTGCCTGACTTCTTGTTAATACGGTAGCATGGTGCCAATCTACAGCAAGGGAGAACTGCACAGAAAGAGTCTCCATGTGCAAGTCTAAACCCATTTTAAGGGGAGCAAGATCACGAGCAATGGCCTTTGTGGAGGTGTTGCAGCACTAGTGACTGTATGTACAGCACTGAAGGAAAACAGAGGGGCAAACACTTTCCTAAGACTGGGAAAGCAAAGGAGAATGTCAAAGGAGAATGAATTTTTCTAGCACTTCTTTACTAGGAATACAAACTTCTGCTGTGAAGGAGACACTTAACTCCAGAGGATTCAAAGAGCTAATAGTTCTTCAGAGTCTTTGAACTTGAAAAGAGATTGAGGAGATTTTGTAGATCTTTTGGCAGGGGGGAAAAAATCTACTCCAAAAATAAAGCTGCTCTAAAGAAGTTAGTTAATTTATGTAGAGAGGTAGGTGTCAAGTCTCTTTTCCAGAGTAGCAAGTGATAGTACAAGAGGAAATGGTCTCAAGTTGCCCCAGGGGAGGTTTAGACTGGATAGTAGGAAAAATTCCTTCTTGAAAAGGATTGCCCAGCATTGGAACAGGCTGCCTAGGGAAGTGGTGAAATCGCCATCCCCTCAAGGGCTCAAAAACATGTAGATGTGGCACTTGGAGACATAGTTTAGCGGTGGACTTGGTAGTATTAGGTTTGTGGTTGGACTTGATGGACTTGAACAAACTTAAAGGTTTTTTCCATCCTAAATGGTTCTGGGATTCTATGAATACCGAACTGTTTTCTCCTTGGATGAGAGGGGAGATTGATGGCATCTCACTTAGCAGTAAATTGACAAATCCGAGAACCCTCCAAGAAAATGTTGTCCTGATACTGATCTGACACAAGAGGAAGAATATCAAGAAGTCTTATGTTGGAAGCATAACTGAGCCTTGGATTCCATGAACAACACTGTATCAGCTCTATAATCCAGGTAGGAAAAATGTTAGGAGCAAGTGCTGAACACAGGGAAAACCTTGGCAGCAATATGAAACCATTCAGTATTCAAGGAATTAATACAAACTTGTAGCAAAAACCAGACCACTCTATAGCAGATGATATCTAATTGTGCTGCTAAAACCCTTGTGGAATTAGTCCTTCCCTTATCCTCAGTGGGATATAAATAAATGTCCAGTTTCCTTGCAATTTCACAGTGGAAAATCCAAGTGTCTGATGAAGGAAGATGCTTTAAGATGCATCAGCTTTTGTTTCAGTGCTCAATACTGATTTTTTATGGCATTTATTTCTGCTAATTTCTGCTTTCTATTTTTAATTATAAATAAAAGCAACAGAGAGCCCTCAGTAGACTTCATCTCTTTGGGCTGTTAGGCAATAGAAGAGTCAAAACAGTAAAAGGATTTTGAAAACTCACCTCAGCCAAATATGTAACCATGCTCAAAGTAATATCAGCAAATGCTTCATGAAGGTAACGGCAAACCACATTTACCCAGGTAGCACAGTCCCTTGTATAGCTGTGTGTTTTATAAAGGGTCATGACATGTGCCAGGTTTGACAGCTTGGGGTTTTTCTCCTCCAAACAAACCTGATTAAATATAAATGTCAAAACATATTAAAAACAAGGCCAACTGCATTTAGAGGGTTTGAGGATCAAAAACAGTAAATGATTTTGATACCTGAGCAATCCTTTCGGCTATATCTTTACAAAACTGGTTTGGGTTGTCAAAATGCTGAATTAAATGGGGCAGGAGACACAAAACATTGAGTGGAAACCCTAGGACAGGAAAATACAGAACAGAATTTATATTTTGGATAGCAAGAGCTACAGTGATCTTTAAGTTTTATGTTTTGTGGGAGGTCACAATTTTAATATTACATTAGCTCTAAACTCACACAGACTGTCAAGTTGTTCACACCGGTGGCCATACACCACAATGTAATGTCTTAAAGGGGTCTTAATGTGTGTATCAATTAGGCAACAATACTGTTTCTGCAAACTACTGCAGATTCCTGTTAGAGATCATGTTTATCTTTTCCACTTAACTGGTTTATTGACAGTTTTAACTGGTGGCATTTTCATTACTGCTTCTAAAACACAAAAAGAAATTCAGTGAATATTGATCAATAAATAACTGGTTTGGTCAGGCTGCCAGGTACAACTTCCATTGTTTTATACTGTTCAAGGTAATAATAATAATGAATCAAACTTCTGATATAACAGGTCAGCTAAGACTACTCACAGGGGTGCTTTTGAAGCTGAGTGATGGCTCCTGCATCAAGCACTGGCTACTGTCATTAGCGTTAAGTGCTGTCTGGAACTGGGATTCAGCTCCTCTGCACCACCTGATAGCTCAAGGCAGTTGATGAACCACAGGCAGGAGCTGCTCCAGTTCAGGTGGGAGCTTAGAAGTCAAGTATCTGGACACCATCAGTTTTTCAAAAAGAAAGTATCTGATCTATGAAAATAATGTTCTAACCATTCATTCCCTCGTGTTGTACACATTTAAACAGGTTGCCTGAATTAGGATCACAATTTCCCTAGTCTTCCTCTGTACTCAGGGAAAAAAAAAGATACCTCCAGAAGGTACTGTCACAGCCCATGTGTGAATTGCCCAGCTGAAGTCTGGAACACAGGTAGCACATGGGTGCATAGAGATGGACAGGCTGTTCATGGCATTCATTCTTTTAGTCCATGTCTAAGCTTGTTATGACATAGTTATGAAGCTTGGACAGTTGCATTAATACCTGTGTTTCTGATGGAAAGGGAGGAGTAAAATCCTGGAACAACACAGAAACTCTCTTCAAGAAATATATTCAAGATGTGGTCACCTCAGTTAAATAATTGGGAATTTCAAAATGTTGATTTATTTCCTTATAAACCAGGCCTCTCTTCTCACTCACTATTGTGCTATAGTAGTTTATCTAGAGAGCATACAACAGTTTTTGATATTTGTATTTCTAGGGAAGCCACTAACTTAAAATCAAGTAATTTGATACAGTCTGAAAAGAATTCAACAGAAAAAGTGACCAAAATAAGTTATAGAAGATTTTATAGCATCTCCTTACATGTTTACTTTGTCAGCACTCAGAAACTTTATATGCTGCTTAGCCCTAGAAATGAAATGTTAAATGATACATGATTGCCCTCCTCCAAAACCTTATTGTGCAATAAAGTCACTTTTTAGAAACATATTATTGTATGAAATAAAAAATAAAAGCCCACCTAGCTCAAAGCAAAAGTACATTTTTTTTCCTACACTAAAAGAGAAAGCAAACTTGCCATTTTTGGTTTTGTTCAGACAGTCAAATGAGGTCTGTCACCAAATGCCAATGCAACACAAACTGGAAGAGAGGAAAGCATACTGGTTTTACCTATGGCTTGAGAGGAATCCACCATGGATATTCGAGATACCGGTGTCAGCAAACTAAAGAGCTGTAGTGTGAGATCAGTGGTAGTAAGGGAGGTGAATCCTTTCAGGAGTAGCTGCTGGAGCCCTGAGAAGTCTGCCCACTTCAGCTGCCCTTGCAACTTCTCTAACTTCTCCCGGTTTTCAACTTTATCTAGTGGCAAATGAGCCAGAAGTTTATTCAGTAACCGCAATGCCATTAGGTACTCAAACTCAAAATCTGATTCCATCAAAGCTACAGCAACCCAGAAGATGGTGGCCAGTAGGTTGGTTGGATTGTTAATATGGGATGGATCAGTGAGACTGTCCTTTAGAGAAGAAGAACTCCTTGTTTTAGAGGACAGGCCTTGCTGGGTGCATGCCTGAATTCTGTCTAGTGTGGCGCTGCGTGGTGGATCGGAGGACTTGTCCACATCTCCAAACTTTTTGGGTACAGAGAAGCTCCTCTGGTGCCTGCTCCGTTCAGCAGTGGCTGTGTTGCCACTTGCAGGGTTCACATTCAGCTGCCCTGTGCTCTTCCGGTTTGCAGTCAGTTTGGTGTTTGATGTTAAATCTGGTGAAGACGAACTGAAACCAAGATATATAACATGCATTACAGTATGTGAATGCACAGCTTGAAGCTTGTTCATACTGGATGCAAGCTAAGTATTTATCAAACTGTAAATAAATATTTAAACACGAAAAGTAAAACACCACACTGTCTATTGCAGCCTGTCTTTTTTTTTCAGAAGTGCCCACAGACACGACAGAAATGAGGTTCACATGGCACAGCACCAAACCAGAGCAGAATAGCTTACAGTCTAAATAGGCAAGAACTACATGGGGATAAGAAATACAGAGTTGTGCAGTGACAATGGGACAGTAGCAGAACTGAAAGTAACTGTGGTCTTTAAAATGCCTTGATTAGTGGAGCAAGTCCTGAACTTTTTTACTTTTTACAGTTGTTTACTGGTTAATGTGAGAACTGTGGGCAGAAAAAACAGCATACATTAACAAATACACCGCATTATCCTCAAGAAACCTGTCATGTGACTGCCTATGGTCTTGCCAGTACAGGTCCTTCAGAAACCTTGTTGTCATTGCATCCTCCCCTGCCTATATCCTAAGAGCTCTTCAAAATTGTCTACAGAAAGCATAGGTGTTTCAATTTCGATGACTAATGTCTCCTCATGGGTTACCAAGTGATGATCCAGACAATACCTATCTATTATCTGTACGGATGAACATGTTGTGTTGACACATGCAAGGGAAGTTTGTTCTTTTTTGTTCTGTTTTGTTCTGTTTAGCAGAGCAGCTAATTCCCGCCTCCTTGATTCCATTCCTACCTCACATACTATGAGTCCCTGCTGTCTCTAGTAATTGAAGAGAATCTAATAATAGAATCAAGTGTCAGGGTAAAGTATATTGCATCCCACTGATTTCTGGAGTGCTTTATGTTCTCTGTTCCATCTTGCTCTTTCCTGAAATGTGCACTAAAGAAAGATTAATAGCCTTTAGTTTAGAAAGTAGAAGCATATTTCTCCCTCTTTACTCTGTCACAAGGCACTGCCAGTGTTCTGCCATTGCACAGCAACTTGCCTACTACCTTCAGAAACGACAGCCTTTGTGTTTTTGTGCTGCATGTAAAGAATGGTAGCTCATGGACATTTAAAAAAAACATTACCTATTCTGTTGTTACTGTTGGGACGCAGACAGTAATCCCCCTCACTACTGTCAACAGTCAAGTTACAGAAGGAGCCTGCAATTTCCTTCCATACACAAAGTTCTACTTTCAGGCCACAGGTTTCATAAAGATGGTCTACACATCTGACAAAATCCATGTATACATGGCACAAAATTCTCACTAGTTTTACTGAGGAGAACTAACCACGGACATTTACTTCTTGGGGAATACTTCATCTGAGAATGACAGATTGTATGAAACCAGTATTACAAAAAGCATGTTCCTTCCCAGATATATTTTAAGGTATATAATACAAAGGTGCAAAAATACAGTCTTTTTAAAGGATGTTAAAGTAGGGTATAGCCAAGGTTATATGGCAATATAGTAGGTTATATGGCAGCAAGGCAGAATTTACAACACATTGTAAAGTTCCATTAGTTGTATCAACACTATTTCAACTATGGCAGAATTTGGCTGAAATGTGCTCATAGTCTAGTTCTCTGTAGGTTACAAATGAACTCAGTCTCAAAAATATTACTTTTTGCTGTTAGGCTGCAGAACTGCACACTTAATCTCATGAGACACTAAAAAAGAAAGCACAGTTAGGAGAACGGGCTCTTACCGTGATAACACTGTCAAAAGATCACTGTTCTTCAAACAGTCAGACAGATTATCCACTGCAGCTTCCAAAGTAAGTAGTGCCTCCATTACATAACCCTGTCAAGGCATGAGGTTAACCATTACAACAAAGACATTCAAAAAAGCAACATTTAAAAATCTTTGGTTCATAAAAGGAATAGACACCTACCGAAAACTCTTAATTTCTCCTGAGAAAAGAACAACATTCACATCAAAGCCACTGCCCTGAACATTAAAATGTCACGACAAATGTGTTTTATTTTCTGCCTCTGAATGATCTATGAGGGTGTGCAAGAAGAGTACATATCTCATCAGCAATGGCCCACTGAACCTCTGACTTGCAGTTCACTGATTTAAATTCTACAAAAGCAATTGTGACAGAATATTGCTATCATCTTGTGGCAGTTTCATTACCTAAGTAAAATATGGAGGTGATGTTAGTCTATTTCTTACTAAGAGCTAGCATTTCTCTTTATTCAGTCCTGAATCTTGCAAAAAAGTCATTGATTGTAAAATTTCTGTCTGTTTAGCTAAACTGAGAAAACATCATAATGCAGTTAAAGGTCTGTATCAAATTAAGCCAGTGTAAGTTTTGTATTATTATGGATGGTGCGAGTTTCTTTATTTCAAAAGATGTTAACATTTCAGGAATGAGAAGGTGTCTACTTCATCTTGTCAGATTACATCAGCAGGTAGATGATGGATTCCTCATGCTCAAATTTATGATGTTGAAAGGGAAAAATGGTCATCATGAAGATTTCATTTTGAGTGACAAATACTAGATATTTTCTAATTGTTCTTTTTAGAGCTATGCAAGATTGCAATAGCCTAACGAGGGCTTAGGTAAGGTACACATACATGCAGTAAGCTCAGGTAATCTTTTCTAAGGCCACATCACACTCTTCATCACTTGCCTGCAGAATACCTTGTTAAAATGGTAATTTAAAATTAAGTATACATTGAATCAACAGTACTAAGAAGCATTATGTACACATGCATACCTGAATCTCATCCCCATGCTCTCCAATAACTTCCACCAATCTTGACAGGAGGTCAGACAATGCATGTGCAGAAAGGGGCTGCTTTAGGGCCCTGAATATCTGGAAAGAGCGACCTGCGTAATGTCTGGAAGAGCTTGAAAGAGCTGTTTGTAAAGCCACTTCACTCAGATGCTGCTCCAAATGAAAACCTAAGCAAAAGAATAGGATGTAATTTTTTTTTTCTTATGACAGACTTTATTGTGGGTCATAAACAGCTGAACCTACTCTGTGAGGAGGATATGCATGTTAGTGTATCCTGCAAACCCTGTGAGAAATGGAGGTGCAGAAAAGTCTGTGTTTCAGAGAATTTCTCACTGTTCCATTGATTTCACACAGATGCAAGAAAATAAACTGCAAAATAAAATTCTAACTCTGAAATTAATAATCTTTTTTTTTTTTTTTACAGCTTCTGGATAAACTTTCAAGCCATCCACTAATTTTACTGTCAGAAACACAGTAACTTCTGAAGACTCTCAAACCAAAAGCCAAGTTAAATTAGCAATCTTTCTATTAGCTTCAGGAGGCTTCGGATAAGATCTTTAATATAAATACTGATGCTGCATTCTGCTTTGATCTTTGACGATATTTAATTAGTGACTGTGATGGTTTTCAAAATACAATCAGTACGTTTCCTAAGTTCTAAAAACATAATAAATGAAAACTAAAGTTTTATTGCCAGACAAAATTTACCTATGTACATTTACTTAGTAGTTGTGATCTATTTTACCAACAGGACACAGAGGCAATTTTATCTGGCAAAATCAACCAAAAGGCATTCTACCAATAACCTTGAAGAAATATTCAATTTAACATTTAGCCACAGTTTAATCTAACAAAACTTTTTCAAGGCAATTCTTTCATATGTCATACATCCTTGTTAAGACATATACGTTGTGCTTCTGCATGAGCAGATGTACTAAGTCACAGGGTAAACATTAAGCATGGTCACGAGGGAATATCGTTTTAGTTACGAAAGGAAAAAGATTTATTACCTGACTTGGAATCTTTAAATACAGATACAACGTGGCGCAGAAAATTAGTGAGCTGTTCAGCACTCTTGGTGTTCTGGTTTTTGGGAGTGATATCTTCATGGCACCAAAGTGGACCAAATGCCCTTTAAGAAACACATAACAAAAGTGTAAAATGTCTTTGAGTTATCTGAAATAAATGTAATCAGTTAAAATAAATAATTTGTAAAGGCACTTAGGTATTTCCAGGGCCATGACCTGGAAAACTTGCAACTGAACAGAATTTTAATGTTGTATTTTACAAAACTCTCTTAAAATATAAACTATACCATTTACAGTGGAGAATAAACAAATCACTATTTTTAAATTTAACATTGTGCCTCGAATCTGCTGGCTGTAGTTAGCAGTTAATATTTCACTACTGCCTTTTACTATCCCCTGTACATAGTCTTCTTATTTAATAATAATAAAACTGTCATTTTCCATTAGTTCATTGTTGAACGTAATACTGTGAGTCAATTAAGCATTTTATTTCTTTTGGGCAAAATTTTTTTACTGTTTTTCCTGACACTGTAGTGTTTTTAACTACCTACTTACTACTGTTAGTACCAATAAAAGAGGAATGGGAGTCTGTAGTTACTGGATAAGCTCAGTCATTTTCCTTTGAGTCTTGTAAGTTGTTACATGAAAGTATGCATCTCGAGTCCAAACTTATCCTCTGCTTATCTCCATTACCTGGTTGTCAGGAACTCAATTAATTTGTTTGCTTTCTCATCTGATTCAGCAGCAGTGTCCATGTCCTCAACTTCTTGTGTAATCTGCGGGAGATTTCCACTGCTGCCTCCCAGACTGATACTGGAGGAGGTGGAGCTGGAGCTCAAGCCGGAGTCTGGCACTGGAGAGGACTGGTATTCCCGCAGAAAGTCAAAGCCACCTGCCAGCCAAAAGGGAGGAGATAAAGTTGGAATGCACCGTTGGCCCAGAGTTGCAGCTGGAAGTGTCTACTAAGCAGCTCTTTTCAGATTCAGCAACAGAAACACCCTACTGGGAAACAGGGAAAACCTGCCGAACACAACAACCCTCAAAAGCTGAAGGGAGTGAAAATGGTACTGTATTTCTAAACATGTAGAATCCAATAGAAAATGAAAAATTACAAAGTCAAGATTTCTTTTTTACTGCACGAGGGCTAAAGTATTGGAAAAACAAATGCTTTAGGGCATTTTACATTCAGAAATATGACGTTTTGTAAACTGAATTTAGAAGTCGGCAAAGTGCATGCAAAGTTCAGCTCAATTTTCTGGGCTAGTCTGATGAGAAAGAAAACTGCAGGGTGGAATTTTTAGGACAATGATGTCCTAATGTTAAAAATGTAATGGAAACCAGGGTACAAATGTTTAAGGCTTCAGTTCAACACCTTTAGTAGCTGTAAACACTGGACTATTCATACTAAATATTTCCAGCACTAGGCTTAAACATCTGAGTAAGAGTTTTGTTAGATTGACACACAGTTTCAGAGCTGAAATTAGAAACTAAGACCAGTTTTCTAAAGTTTAGACTTCTGGGTATCTTAGGTTGTACCTACAACAGAAAAAAAAAGGCCTTGTGAGAAGAATGAGAGAAGGACAAAATCCACTGCAGATCAGGACACTCTTAATTTAGTTGCCTGACATTATTAGAACAAACGTGAGCTGAAATATTTTCAATTAGGATTCTTTGCTATACCTACTCACCCACACTCTCACTCCTTATATTAGTTGATCAAAAGAGAGTCAAACACCAAGTTTTGACAACTTTTTGGACTTAAGAGGCCCAGAGTCAGAGTACCCATTACATTTTTCAGACACAGGGATGAAAACAGTTTTTCATTTTGACAGAAAAGCAATAATATAATGTTACTGTAAGAATTTTATTCTGTATTTAATAATCCATAGACTTGCACTGAAAAAGAAATCTACCCAGCTCAAGACAGGAAATTCATGTGAGGTAATTTTGCACAGATGTTATTCAGAATTAAACCTTTTTGGCAAATCTAATTTGTTAATCTGAAATACCTATCCCTTCTGCTCCTCACTTTAAAATAATACTGTCCAGAAAAAAAATTCTTATAAAGCCAAATTACTTACTACTTTGATTATATTCCTAAAGAACCATGGAAATTACACTAATTTGATAATGTTTCCTTTCCATTTTTCACTGTATGGTAAAGTTCTTCACTCTCTCCCAGCAACTGATCCTACATCCATGACTTTATATTGGTTCTGTGATTCCCTCACATCTCAACAGTACATTTCCTATTGGTAGTATTATATGACAACAGTAAATCTAGCTAGCAGCTTTCTACCGACTGGTTCAAACCAACCCCTTAAAAACAAGTAAATTGCTAAAAGTTAATAGAACACTGAGGTCTGAAATAAGCCTCCTTGTGTAGAAACAGATTTCAGGACAGAAATGAAGTGTATCTGTGATATAAAGGAGAGCGTATATCAGGTGAAATTTAACTTAATAATGGAAAATTCCATCTACACATTCTTGCTGCTCTTTCTGTGTTGGAATTATTTAATAATTTCTTCTGAAGGTTGAGGAATGATTGACCTCATTTACAGTAGTCCTGGCTCCCTTTGGGGGGGAGCCCAGATGTTAATAGGCCTATTAGTTTTAAAATACTGCATTATGTATTTTGCCTTACATTGGATAACTTTCTATCATGAAAAGTTATCCAATAATAAATAGCATGCATTTCTAGGATAGTTCACATGGAAATAATATTAATGGGCACTGTTCATATTTTCCACTTTACTACTTTGATGTATCAAAACTTGTCTTTTAGGAAAGTAATCCTACTTTCAAAAACATGACTGTGATGCAGTGTTCTTTCCTTCTTTTGCTTCATTACCTGTGTAAAGATACTCAGGCAAGTATGCTGGTTGTACTGTCAGAGTCTTGGTCTCATTCATCTCTCTGGTCTGAAGAAGTACTGATGCGATGGCTTGATAGTTGTTATTGCAAGATAATGCAATCAGAAGGTGAAGCAGCAACTTTTTACTGTGTTCAAAGACCTCTGGGCGGTAATGGTCAAGGCCTACAAGAAAAGGTTACGGCACCTTCTGAATATGAAGTAATAATAAACAAGTTCACATTCCAGAAATAGCAAAAATTCCAAGGCAAGTTCATGACAACAGTACAAACAAACAAAAGATCTAGGATTTCCAGACACAGTTAATAGTGCTGTTACTTAAGTGTAGGTGGACAATCATTTTCCAGATTGAGGTCCCACACAGGAGGTACAAACGAAGAGTAACAATACAACTTCATGCATTCTGTCTCACTGCAGTGTTAATTTGTCAGCATTGGCAAACCTCTGAAGATGAGGAATTCCTGATGGGGGTTGTAATGACAGTGATTACCACAATATGTGACTTTCTTGCACAGACATCAGTTTTAGAGTGAGTGCAAACTGTAAGAGCTAGACACTGATTTCTTAAGAAAGGAACTGCTGAAAAACAAATCACTTGAACTTCAGCTACCAGTGAGTGGCATGAGAAATTAGTCCCTAGCTC
This sequence comes from Formicarius rufipectus, assembly GCA_013399695.1. Lineage (NCBI taxonomy): Eukaryota > Metazoa > Chordata > Aves > Passeriformes > Formicariidae > Formicarius > Formicarius rufipectus. The sequence continues at coordinate 176,706 of VXAU01004934.1, forward strand.
AGGGTGCAGAACTGAAACTTAAGGTTAGGACTCTGATCCAGTTTACAGTACTGGTGTTTGTAAGATTTCAAAATAGCACGAATAATTCACAAATTACAAATATGAAGGAAACAGATGTTTATAAAATAAACTGCATTCTGTTGCAGTAATCTCTTTGTTTCTCTTTCAGTACCTTCCAAGATACTTAAAAACGCTTTTGTCTGATTAGCAATAGTTTCAGTGCTGAACAACTTGTTTTTTCCCTTCCTTAGCTCCCCTCTTCTCAGGACATAATCATCTCTAGAAAGCAGCTCCTCCATTACTCTAAATGGCAGCAGCCAGCAGATCTTTCAAGTCAGGTGTTTTCTAATATATTCCAGTCACGCTGGTTCTTGTCTGGCCTGAAAAAATGAAGCTGCTCACACTGCCATAGCCTGAATAGTGTGCTTTTGGCTTCTAAGGGCAGGTCTTTGGAGGTCCTGTGATCCTCGGTCTTACTCATCTGCCCATAGCCTCTTCTAAAAAAACTGCAGCCATACCGTCTACCTCTTTTCCATCTTATTAAGGTTTCTGCTCCTATTCCCCTTTCTCCATTTCCTTCCACCTGCCAGGAGATAATGAACTCATCCTACCCTTTTCTAACATACATCAGAAAGCATATAAAAAGTTCTTCTAGTTGAAAATAAATTCTATATTAGCAACACTTGTGACTGAAATCCTATTAAACTCCAGGGTTTTATGAAAGTATTGGCACAGATCTGCTGACGATGAAATGAGAAGGACAGTTCAGTCTTTGTGCCTTTTCCAGTGCTGGGCCTTTCTTTAATTTGGAAGTGTTCCTGAGAGGGTAAACTTCTGTGACATGACCACATTTCCACGGGAAAGGAGCCTAGCTGTTTAACTCATTTCACATTGGTTGCCAAAGAGATTTTGAATAGCAGCGATTTTCATGCACTACTGAAATAGGCATGTTCACACCAGCAGTATGCCTCTCCACTATCAGTACTACCAACTATCTGTTAGCCTATTAAACACATAAATTTCAAAACTCTTTCATTTTAGTATTTTCCCACTCCTTCCAATAAATTAAAGGATATTTGCTCTCCAGCTGACCACCCTACTAGTTTCCAGTTTCCTTTTCAGTCAGATGCATCTGCATGCTCATATTCCAATAGGACAAAAATACTTCAATCACATTCAAACCTTTGGCTAACATATAGCATAACTTCCTTACAACATCACAAGAGCTCTACTACAAAACATAGAAAAATTTTCCATAGGAAGTATAACACTTCTAGAGGAACTAAAATCCAAGCCTGAAAGCTGTGATCTCACTTTAGTTACTACTAAAGCAGATACATTTAACTTTAGTTTCACATTTTAGAATTGAGAGATCTTAATCAAGGGATTGTCACAAACGGAATCAATAAATTTCTACTTGTTTCTTATTAAAAAAAACCCTAATGTTGAAACCTTATTGCAAAAACAAATAACAAAAGATATTTCTAAAATGGATTACTGATATCTTAACTGTTTCTGCATATATTTGTTTGTATGACTCCCTGATGGCTCCTTAAAGCTGCCTCAAGTGGTCATGATGCTGCATCCTACTCCTGTCTTAAGTCACATTTATTTTTGTATTGATACACAAGACCCTATTTCATAAAAAAAATTCCAAACAGAACAGCTGGCAACAGAGTAGCAGAAAAGGAGAATGAAGTATCCTCTTCAATTTACACTGTTTTCTACCACTGTGCTGTAACCTCCTAATTTAATCTCTTCTTGCCTGCTGAACAGCAGACTCTTCCCAGACTGACCATGAATAGACTTAGTGGTAACTATGGTGACTGAAGGAGAAGTGAACTGCAATCTCAGCTATAATAAATTTATTTCACAACTGTCTGGCTGTGGTGTTTTTTGTGAACACTATTCTTTATTAACCATTAAGGGCAAGGAATGTTTTTTTAATGCTAAATACTCTCATGTGCTAAAAAATTAGGCCACTCACTTCGTAACGTTAAACAGGAGGACAAGGAAGGTAACACCCTCCAGCTGAACTGTGTTACAGACAGGAGCAGACAGTGAGGCAAAAGCAGTGCCCCTATGCTGAGGTACATAAGAGAAGACATTGATGATAAAGTATTCAATTGGTAGTGCAATTTATGAAGTTTGTTTTCTAGTGGTCTGTGTCCTTCCTCCACTACCCCTGCAGTACAATAATCTTGGCTCTCTTACAGAGTATTTTTGCAAAGGTAGGAGACAGCACTAATGTGTGCAGCCAAGGCCTAAGGCATGTGTAGACTGCCATCACAAACTAGAATGTACACAGGCTTGAGTTTCACCTGCCTTTCTCGCAGCAGGGAATGTTACATGTTTTGAGAGATATTTTAGGAAGTTAATTATCTTCCAATTTATATACACCTCTCAGATTTGGGTTAAGTTGGCCAAAATAGTCAAAAGGTTCAAAGTTTTGAGACTAATTCACAGATTATAATTCTCTTGGGCTCTTTTTTTTTTTTTAAGGTTAAAGGGGCAGACATAATAAAAACATGTAAGAAACAGCACTACAGCTTCAGCAAAGCTAAAGTAAAAGGATGGGAGTGCATTTATACATTTGTTTCTGGTTCTTTAGGTCTTACCTAAAAAGAGAGCATGTAGCAATAAAGGAAGGTGAAGAGCCCAATCTTCTCTCACACTGTGATCCACTACCATCTCAGTCATGAAGATGACAGCAATATTGCACCTGAAAATTAAACCACAGTATCAGTTTCAAATGTCTTGGAAATGGGAAAGCAGTACAGTGATGCCTATTTCTGAGGGCATAAACAATATATAAATTTTCAAGTTTATTGAATTTCTTCCCAACATGATTAATGCTGAAGCATCTTATTACAGCATTAAGCAGAAAAGTACTCATTACTGAAAAAAAACCCTATTACTGTCAATACAAATTATGTAAAAGAGGAATTTCAGAATATGCATAGCCTAGTCAGAATAAAAGATCAAAGTCTGATTCTTATCAGTGATGTCCTACATTGTAAATAGACTTTCTGGTAGAGATCTGGTAAAGTTGTGAGCTTTCATTACATGTTGATTTTTCCACTGGAAAACAGCAGAAACTGAACGTATGGTTTTCAGATGTTCCGAGTAGAGTGGTGGGACAGCTGAATTGGTGCTAGCCAACCAGTGCAAGGAAGCATCTCACTGTCTGAAATATCAGACATGCTCACCTATGAAGGGGTCCCCGGGGTGTGATGGTTTCTGGGAGGTAGTCCACCAGTGGTGCCCAACATCCTCCATTGTAAGGCATCGGCAGGGGATGTGGCTGTTTGGTTTCAACAATATTCAATAACCAGCTTGTATATGGAGAAACAGGGTCATCTGCATAGAAAAGCATTAAAACACAGTGCATAAAACCCAAGTCTGGTTACCCATTTTTGAGAAGCACCAAAATAGATTTTATGCTATCAGTTCAGCTGTTTGGCATACTGTGATAAGATGCCATGAGGTTTGCAAATTCCTGTGTTTAATAACTAGTGATGCATTTTTAATCCCTCTTTCATGCTGCTGGAAATTAAAGAGATTCCAAGCAGACAGCACTGAATGGTAGGAGCGGCAGCTGAATCCCTGCTGTCACTCAGTAGCTTTGGATCCAGATCACAAAGCACCAAGCAACAGACTTTCTCTTCAAAAATGAGAGAAAAGTTCAGCCAACAAAGCTGCTGTCAGAAGCCATCTGCTGCAAGGAGCCGAGTACCAGTGACACATTCTTGCAACTCCTCACCAGTGCCCTGCTGAGCGATGCTACAAAGGCAAATTAAATGTTCTGAATTAGCAAGGAGGCAGAAGGAATGCAAAAAACATCTTCAGGGCAATTTTCTTTCAACAGGGATGAATTATTTCTCGAATTTCTCAAAGACATATTTAACTTTGCTTCACTATGACAGCTGCTGTGTGCTAATGAGCATTAGGGTTTTTTCTTCCACCTGTTTATCTGCGATGATGTGGGTCATTTCCAGCACTTTCTGTCTTTTCTCAACTGCATGGTTTTGTTCATCTCTTCTGTATTCTGTTCCCTCTCATTCTTTTTGATTTTCCCACTGGTCAGTTTTTACTTCTGAGGTCTGGCCGTCTGCAACATACTGCTGTGAAAAGTAGCTTTTCCAGGTTTGTTCTTGACATACATCCAAACACTGCCTTTTATGAATTTTTAATGAGTGTTATTTTTTGCTTTGCTTTGTTTGTTTTTGCTTGGTTTCTTTCGTTTGGTTTTTCTTTGCTTGTTTTGTTTTTATTTTGTTACACTTCTGTATTTTAGGTAGGTTTGAAACTCTCAGCACTTTCCTTTTTTTTTTAACAGCATGTATCTGCTGCTTGTCGGCTTTCCCACGGGAAACAAAACTGTTTTACTGTCTACCAAAGTATCAGAGCTAGCTTTTTCTAATGCACATCAATTCTTAGTTTCGAAAAAACATCTTCAGGTTTCCAGATCTTCAGGAGACCTTCAGTGCAGTAGCTGCTCATCCAAATATTTTTAAAACATCAACATTATAATTCTCATTCTTCAGTGCTGGTCTTCCAAGGAACATTTTAAACCTTTATGATTTAGACCTCTACTTAGATCCTCTGGAGGATGATTGATTAATTACAGATAAAGAGTAAACTGACCTAATAATGTAGCAAAGTTCAGCATTTTCACTATTCTTCTTCTAAGGATTAACCAGATATTTGCCAGATGCTTTCCACAGAAAGAGCACTGCACAGGCACTACTTCTTTCTACCAATTTAAATATGTCACAGCATAGCGCTTCATGAAGTTCACACTGAGACCTAGATCCTCACTCATGTTGTCACAGCTTTATGTGCAGACAGAGAAAGGAAACAAGAAGCGCTTTAAAGCTTAACATGCAATCCATGTCTGAACAAAAGCGTTTCTGTGCTGCAGAGCTGTGTTCCCTATTTGTATCCTCAACAATACATGTATGTTCAAGTAGACTGTAGGAAACAGAGAAGTCATACAACCAACTGCTTTGCAGCCTGGACTACCTGTCCGAAGGAGTAAGTTGTATTTTCTTAATGGGAGTTGCATTATGTGTCTTGTAGAATGATAAATGGTATAAGAATTACTCTGCCTGATTAGAATTCTATAAAAATGTCAGTAGCTAAGTAAAATGCATTTTATTTTCCATCTAAGTGTTCATGTGTTTCCTAAAGGAACCCCTGTAAGAACCACACTTTGCTTAAATATTCACAGTACTATGAAGCTTGCAGGTACACACAGGAAAAAAAATTGTTTGGGCACCAGCTCGAGGAGACATTCCAAAAGAACAAAGAAAATTTCAGTATTTTTTAACCTTTTATTACTCTAAGCTCTTGTCAAAATCAGCTACTTGTGAAGGTTGTTCTGATAATATAAGCACTGTACTGTTTTTAAAGATTGTTCATGCAGATCAGATTAACACCAGTGCTCCAGTTAACATCTAGTGAAGAATTTTTAGTAGCTGCAGCACTAGAAAGACATAAAAAAACAAGGCAATGTACTAAAATCCACTGACTTTAAGACGTTGCATGCTTTTTTGTGTATTTAAATACTGGAGTTTGTACATACACAATATTCTGTAATATTGTATTTTTTGTAGTATTGCCCTTCATAATTTTGAACAATAGTTACTGACACACATTTAAACATCATTTTGTATTGTGTTTGACAGTGTTTGCATCTTTTGCAGAAGAGTACTGCCCAAAATGACTAGGATTAAAGAATATGTAAAATCTTTACCTTTTATGTCAAAATACTGTTCCAAAATGATGTTTGCAGTACCAAACCAAGACATTATGGCCTACATATTATTTGACCAGGCTTTAATAAGCCAGAGATGAAAGTCAATAACAAGATCTTGCCTTACTACATTTGGTTAAGGCCTGACCAAAATCTCTTCACAACTCACTCCAAAAATGAAGTTAAGTCATCCCATTACTAAATTTTATACTGTCGTTCAACAGTTGACACTGGTTTTCTTTGGAATATCTGCTGAGCATCAAGTGTCCATTTATAGTCCATTTTGCAGAAATACATAAAGAACTACAAGTGTTCTCGGGAGCCCTGTCTTACTATCTTCTCTAATACACATTCACACAGTACAGCCAGAAGCTGGCTGCAAAGAGCTGATGAAAGCTAAAGAGGAGATAAGATCTCATATTTGGAAACTCCTGAATCTCTTTTCATGCTCATATAACAGCACTTGATTTGGATGGATATAATGGTAAATGGCACAACTCAAAGCACTTGCTGTAAGCTTAGCTCTTAGAAGTCTTTCACCTTGCCATGTGCGAAAGGCTCAGTGTGTTGCTGTCTGGAGGATTCTCTGCTGCTGCTGCCTTTTGTGAAGTTCTCTGACCTTCAAATAGGTTCAACTGAGCCCAGATTAAACAAAGTAAATTAAATGAGGTATGAAGGTAAAATAAGGACACTCCCTGTATGGTAAAGTTACATTGCTGTTTATACAGAACTTCAACAGAGAGCTTCTGCCAGACATCTGAATGCCTTCCTCTCCCACCTAAACACCAGAAATTTCATCGACTTGAATAATAAAACTTACTTTTGTCATCATCGTAAGATCCTCCGGAGCTATTACTGTATCTTGACTCTAGTCGGGTGTGTGCTCTGATTACATTACTGAACCTTCAAATACAAGAAAAAAATCTTCATTAAAAAACACAGACTAACATTAAACATCTGGACTATCTGCTCACTCTAAAAACAGAAAAAGCATTTCCTTAAGTATGCACTTTTACACAGGAGTTGACAGCTGCACTTTAAGACAAGAGTAGACAGCAATGTGAATACAATGCTGTTTCTCTCCATAAAAGATTTTGCAGACAATTTCTGAGAAGTTCTAACAGTGTGCTCCTGTGTCACAAGCTTTTAAAATTTAGCAAAGGGAAATTCTTATGCTGCAAACGTGATTTGCAAGAAACTGCCAAGGCTGAACTGAGATATAAAATATCCACAGCTAGTATTTTGTCACAGATCATGTTCATGGGTAAAATTTTGCCAATTTTTACTGGTGATCTCCTTTGACTTCGTTCACTTTGTGCTCTCAGGGCAACGAGGCCTGAGGTGGAATGAGAGGAGCCATACTGAAGGCTCACACACTAGTGATGATCTAAAGACATCACTGCTTCTACAGAGCTAGGAAACTAATTACAAATAACCATGTATCAAATGGAACAAGACTGAAGATTTTCTAGACAACATTCAATTCATTTTCTTACTAATGTACATACATTTTAGTGTAAGGTATGTCACTGTGCATCGACATACTACACTGTCTCCGAAGCATGTTTTTCTCATAAGGACACAATAAATTCCTTGTGCATCATGAGCCATCTTAATACACAGTATTCTATCTATGACTTTCATTATTTCATATGTTTTGATACATGAAGTCACTATTAATGGACAATCTAAGACTGACACACTGGTTTTTAAGTGCAGATGCACTTAAAGAGTTTCTGGTGTCTTTGGTAATATAAATGCCAGCATTGCGTTCAGGCAAATTATTTTCCATTTTTTCTGAGGTGTCTTTCAACAGGAATCACAATATAAGAACTTTGTGATTTTTCTGTCATTTTTATCATATGGTCTCTGGCAGACCTGAATGCTAAAAACCTTTGTGGAGTCACATTTAAAACTTACATAAGGCAAGAAACCCTGAAAAGACAGTTAGATTTGAAGTACAGTAGGAGATGTTTGCTCAACTTGCCTGACAATGAACTAAATAAAAACCTAACTTCAAACTATGTAGCCATAAACATGTATGTAACTAGTAAGAAAATAATTAATTCAGAGGAAAAACAGTTTTAACTTCCTTTTAAGTACATTTCTACTGCATATGCTGAAAACATAACTTAGAATCAAGTCTGCTTTACTATCAGTTTGAAACCTTATTTAGTACTGAGTGCTACTGTTTACTTACATTTAAATTAGCAAATACATACATACAACTAACCTGATAAAATGCTACTAATTTTTATAACATGTAGAAGGCAAGTAATTCAAAAGGTCCTAAAGTACTGAAAGGGTTGTTCACATAATCAACTCTGTACTTCTAAGCCCTGAACTCACAGAAGGTGGGTTGGACTACCAAAGTGATGCTAGTGACCATCAGGAACAACAGACTAATGTAATACTCATACACTTACAGATGAATGCTACTGTAAGTCATTCAAAGTTCTCTTACAAAACTAAGAGGGCTTCCATCAGAGAAAAAAATATATATATGTCTGTGCTCCACGATCTCATAGCCCTTAGGCTTTGCATGCATGCATTCATTCATTCATTCATTCATTCATTCATTCATTCATTCATTCATTCATTCATTCATTTATTTTTCAGTAGCCAAAGCCTAAACTGAATATATATGATTTCTAAGCAAAATATTTTACACAGCTTTCCTCTGTAAGGTTTTTTATCCAGACAAAGGCGGTGTCCTTGCAATCAGGGATACAAAACTGCATACTAGATTTTACTCACTGTCCATGAAATCAAAAGTGTGATCAAAACTCATTTTTCACAAAGATTTTAGTAGTCACTATTTGATAGACACTCTTGATTTTCTTTCTCCTTTGTGGATAATCCATAAACCTCCATAATCTACTTAGCACAATTTATTCAATGTAGGTTCAATAGTTGTTTCTTTACAATGCATTATTAAGCAACAGTCAGAAATGCAAATCCTGTGAATAGCATTTTTAAAAAAACTTATACATACTGAGATTACACCATTTAGGATCATCTTCAGCATCAGGTATTCTCACAACACAATGCAGAACTCTGTCCAACATCTCACCCTTGGCCTAGGAAAACACATACTGTTTGGAGAAAAAAACCCCAAACTACAAACCTTTCATCAGTCTCTTTCACAATTCTGTTCTCTTCTGCATCAGGAAAACTATCTTGGCCAGCTACTACAGTGTTACTGCTGGAGGTGGTTCCTGTATGAGAGATATCAGTAAGAACATCTGTTACATGCAGGAGACATAATCTGCAAAACAATAAAAGCCTGTAACTTAAAGGGGTTTTAGCAGCTACAGTCAAAGTAATCATCCTTTGAATACTTGAACATAGTTGCCTCTACAAACTGGGACCTGCTCGAAAGGCTGAATGGTGTAAAGTTTACATGTTTTGGGAAGTAGATTAACATAGTAATGCTCTTCCACTCCTTAAACTAAGCTCATTCTCAAGTGACATAACCTATTTTTTTCAAGTATTTAGCAAAACACTAACAAGGTTAAATGTGGGGTTGGTTCCTAAGTGTATTTGACTACTGCAGCTTGGAAATAGCATTAAGCCTTTGAAAGCAGAATCGCCACACAGCTGAGGCTCTTAGTTTTCAGGTAACCCTGCTTGGGGTATCTGCTGTGATCACAGCATTCATGATTTCTTGTTCTGAGAAAGCAGTGCTAAAAGAACCACGAGAGAGTGGAGTGTTCTGAAGAGTGGTAGAACTCTGAACAGCACCAAATATGGGTAATATGCTATTAAAATAGTTAAGATAATTAAGCGTATGTTAACTAAGCATATACAACATTAGGAATTAAAAAGAACTGTTAATTTAGACATGCAACAAGGCCCTGAAACTTTATATACACAGATCTGAATGGGTGAAAAACTAAGAGACTGTTTTTTCCAAAGGGATGAAGACTTCAAAAGAGTGGGAAAGCATCATGGGGAACACACAGAGGTCATACCAGAAGCTGCAGCTGAGGCTTTGTTGCTGGCAGCAAAGCGGTAAAATGGAGGATTATCGCAATGTTGGACTATGGGGTTCACCGGGTCAGTTTGCTGCAGCTCAAAAAGAAGCTCTTCCATTGTCTGAATAGTGTTATTGCGACATAGATATATTGCAACCTTTTTTATCTAGAGAAGAAAACAACCGTTATTAAACTCAGACTAAAGTGAATTTCCAAATAAATCAATAAATGATACACAGTGGTACTCAAAGGATCCAGAATGCAGGTGTTGCTCTGGGACAGACACCACAACCACATACATTTCATACAGAAATAAAACTCTTCACTTTGACATCAACACCATTTTCCCAGCAGAGTCAAACTGTGATCTAATTACCTTAAAGTTTCTGCTTACCATTCACAATGAGCTGTTTAGGCATATAACTATGTAACATACACAACTACAAAACTATAGCTGCAGCCACAAAGAATAAGTTAAGCTCTGAGTAGCTACTTCTGTCTGTAAGCAAAGTAATAGCAAATGGAAGAAAGGCAGAGCAATTATGTATACAGACTTCAGGGGTCCCAATTTGAAAAATCTGAAAGTATCATTTATAGAAATGTTGGAAATTTCTATAAATGTTTTAACAACACCTCAAACCCTATTGTATGCACTGCAGCAATGAGGACTGTTGAGCTACTGAGATCAAATCTGGCTGAATTCTTGAGGAGAAAAACCCTGATGGCTACTAAAAGCAGAGACTCTCTCCAACTCAAAAACATTTGATTCATAAACTGCTGGAGCTGGGAGACCATATAGGGAAGCATCTCTCTATGTTTGCCTACTTCTTTTTAAAGATGTCCCTAAACAGTTGTTATAGAGGTGCTTATATACTGGACTGAACTGCCTGTTGGCCTCATCAAGTATTGTTGTCCTTACACTCTTAAATGCTTCCATTAGAATTTCCTAATTGCCTCACTTCACCTCTTTTTTCTTTTTTTTTTTTTGCTTAAAGTAGAGAAAATGCACATATGCCAAGTTTCTTTTACTCTCCTGTTCTAAAGGTTTCCCAAAGACTTTCCAGACACAAATCCATCTCCCTTCTGACACTCATTTCTGTTTGGGCTCACAGTGCCCCTTTCAGATTCCCTCACCCCTGAAGGGGTCACACTAAGTCTTTGCTGAAGAGGTTTTTGAACTGTAAATATTCTAAAAAATCTTTCAGTACATAATGTGAAAGAATGGATAGCTCAGCAATTTGTACCAGAGCATTGGGAAAAAATGCTTACGGGAAACATAAGAGACAAAGTAATTAATTTAGCTGATGAAAAAAAATTAAAGTGAGTCAGGCATGTTTTTGGCTTGGAACCACACAGGGAGAACAGATGGCTGAAGGCAAGAAGCAGCTGGTGATTGCCTTGGGGAACAGGGTGCTCCAGGAGGAGATGGGTAAATTGGCAATCTTGCAACTCAGTGGTCTTTTGAGCCTAGGTGACCTGGAACAGTGCTGATAAACTGTTTAAATGTTCTTTATTTGCTAAGGTGTATCTGTTATCTACATGGTAATGGAAGACACATGTTTATGGTATCAGCAGTCTTATGTAGTTAGCAGAGCTGGGTATTTCTTATCTGTAAACTCCAGGGCATCAGCAAAACACTGAGCAGAGGCATGTGATAAGCCCGGTGTATTTTCCTACTCCAGACAAAGCTACCAGTGAAGGAGTGACTCATGAGCACATTCAGGCTTCCCACAGAAATTGAAAATTTTTTTCAGATTTTGCAAAATCTGAGATTCAGACTTCTAATTCAACATCACAAATCATGGACTAACTGGGTGGCAGAACACACAGGAACCTTGTCAGCTGCTGCCACCAATGAAGACCTGAGTGCCTTGTTGACAGTCACTGGAAGTGTGGGAGACCAGAAAAGTTCTGCTAGCAAACGAGGAGATGCTGAGCAGATGAAACTGGAGATGCTAAAACAGATTGCTCTACTGTCCTGGAGGAGGACAGAGCTGTGAGAGCCAAGACACGGAGGCAAGGAAAGAATCTGAAGAAAGAAGTGCTCTGGGTAGGAGGGAGTTGGAGGTCGGGTGCTCAGAGCTCTGGGATGGCAACAGCTTCGGAAAAAGGAGGTGCTGAAAGCTTTGGGTTGGTAAGTATCTGGATAGGAGGATAACACATGTGAGGGGCTCCTGGGCAAAAGGTGACAGGGTTATTAGGCATTTCCAGGCAGGCTACAGATTTAGGAGTGAGGAATGTGTCCTCAGCACAGGGCTACTCCTTCCTCTTTGAAAACTGCCCCTATTTGTTTTGTAAGCTGACAGAAATTCCAAAGCCCTCATTTTGTGTCTTATCTCTGTGATTTCCACTTGTTCTCTGCCAACATAGCACCTCCTGATGGAGACCACCTTTGGGCCTAATCCCAAGTCTGTCACAGATTGTAGGATCAGTCAGGTTGGAAAGAACCTGCAAGGTCTCTCATCTAACAACCTGCTCAAAGTATGGCCAACACCGAATGGAGAGCCTCTGTCACAACTGACAGAAAGATCTTAATTACCCTCAAGATACTTGGGATCAACCCCTCTGTCTTCCTCTCATATAAACCTTGAGCTTGTTCTTACACCAACTCCACTTAAAAATGTTTCCTCTTTTGACTAGCTAGGCAAACATATACACTAATTTGAGAATACAGAAGAGTAAACCCTACAAATAAAAGGAAACAAACAGGATGCCTATGGCACAATAACATCTTGAAAATTTTTACGGGATTTCATATTTTCTTTGTTCTATTATGCACAGCAGTCATCATAAGCACTTTAGGCAAAGTATTATTTCAGCAACTGTAAATGAAGAATGTTTTAGAGTTATTTTAGACAACCTTCATCACATTAATAATAATTTCAAATTTTACTTCAGGGAAATCAATAGAAAGAGGCTAACTAATAAAAGAGCATATTATAATTGTGCTGGAAAAATTACTAAATTTAGATTCTGTTTTACCCAGTAACTGAGCAATAAGGAACATGGGAATGAACTATCCTACTTTTCTCAGACAGCCCTGATTTTATTTTAACTGGAATAATAACAATATCCAGCACAGTTTGAGTTGCACATTACAGGAATGTTATATAATTTATGACAGCCATGCAAAGGCAGAAGTTGATAGGGTAAGGAGCTTATAAATATTAGCTGTCTTCTGTCTCTTGAGATGTCCCAAAAAAAAGCCTTGGTTGGCTCAAGGAGAACAAAATGTATCACTTTCTTAAAACTGCACGCATTTCTGAAGGAACAGGTAAATATTTACAATAAACAAGTCAATAAGATCATAGCATGTTACGTCTCATTCATATTACAACATCCACTGTTTAATGGACTTTCAAAATTTAACTAATAGATTTGTAAACTAATTGATTACTGAGAAAAAAAAAACCAAAACAAACATTTAGCATTTTTACTTCTCTTCGTTTTTCCTGCAAGTTATTTAATCTCAGAACAGCCATTCTGTATTTTTAATTCAAAAATTCAATATATATATATTTTGCATATTTTTATGCAAGTCTGGAACAAAAATTATTTCTAATATTTTTTTCAAAATCATTCTGATAATTTATGGCCAGTCTCTGTGACTGTCCCCGTACACTGACACACAAAGATGCTCTGCAGGTGATCATTGTTTTCTTTATTAAAACCTGTGTAATCAACAATAAATAAAGTGTAAACACTTACATAAGGTAAAAGGATGGTATCACTGCTAACACCGCACAAACTAATGAGAAACTGAAGTGTTATCCTAAGGTTGTTACTCCATTTTTCATTGTTGGCCAAAGCATTCCAGACATTTTCCATCTCTGGTCCGGAAATTTCATCTCCATACTGTAAAGAACCATAGGCATACATTTCTTGAAATATACAGACCTCCAAACAAAAGCATACCCTTTTAGAGCATTTTCCCATGCAGAACCAACAGTGAAATGATGTAAAAAGTTATGAGAAGTTATTTTCAAAATCTACCTGACAAGACTTAAGAGCATAAATTCCATTTAAAAGTATTTAGGTTCAAATTCACAGAAGAACGTAAAGGACTAAAAAAATAAAAAAAATCTTCAGGAATATAAATTTAGAAAGTGATCCTAAACTTAGAGCTGTCAAGTAACCAAAGTTCTGTTTCTGCATATCTGTACCTAAGCGCTGCAGTCTTCACAGTAGTGAACAACTGGGAACCTCTCTCTCAGGTAAATACTAGCAGAATTGAGCATGTTACAAGCCTTTGCTTTCACATTGGAAATGAGCAGCTTTTGCTCTCTTTAGCAAGACACAGTTACAGAAATTACTCCCTTTTGTCCGACCAGTTAAATGGCTAGTGCATACATCCAGGATGTGGGAGTCTGGAATTGAAGCAGTTCTGTTTCCTGTGTAAAATTTTTGCCTACCACTTTGAGAAGTCTGTTTTAACCACTGCACAGGCTGACATTCTACTAGCAGGGGAGAGGCAATCTCCAGGTCATGCTATTCTACTGAAAATGATATAATACATATTAGCTACATCAACACTGTCACTGATATTTACATCTACTGCCATCTACACTGACACTTTCAGGTGCCAATCCCTTTTACCACACACAGAGCCTCAAAACCAGGTCAATCCAAGTTTGAAGCAAGCATTCTTAGTCACTCTGGAACCACGACTTTGTGTGATTTTGGGAACAACTTACTCCAAGGACTGCTTGCTGATAGGCAGTAAGGGTGAGACTGCATCACACCTGTTCCCAACCCATAAAATTCCTCTACCAATATCCTAGAGGCTCCATACCATCAGATCATTCAAAGCCAGTATCATGCCCTTCATACAAAATGGGTATCAAAAAAACATTCTGGTGGGCTGAAGAGTAGTCCCCACATTGCTTCAGATGTGGTCACATGACAAAGCACACACAACATAATGATTGTTTTACTTAGAGGGCCTCAACACAAGGCAAGATTCAGAATCAACTGCTACGTTGCACAAACACAGACAGTCTGCTTGAGAGAGAATTTAGCTTGAGAAGGTTAGTAAATATGAACCACTCTGTCCCACATTACAGGCATTACGTTGTGGAGTTTGTATATTTAGCAGTTTAGACATATCTAGTGAACCCGGCAAAAGCAGTGCCAGAGAAGGCATGGCACATTTAGTAGGGCAGCCTGCAATTCAGCAAAGAGAAGGTAAAAATGGATTCTCAGTACCTTCTCCACCAGCTCCTTAGGCATTTTACATCAAAAAGTTATTGGACAAAATGAATCCTTCATCCTTCATCAGGACCTTCATCAGGAAAATATTTTCCCTTTTACCAAAAAAATGTTTTAACTAGCACTTTAGAAATTTATACTGATTTTTCTCTTTTTTAAAGAATATATAAGTGTTATCTAGAAAGGACAAGAGCTTGAGGAGGACAAATTCCAGGTGCTTATTCTCATCCCCAAATAAAATTTCATTTGTTGCCTTAAACATTAACCCAGGAAGTGATATATGAGGGAACTGAACTTAGATCCTCCATTAGATCCAAGGCCCTCACTACTAAGGTTTTTTCCTTAGTAGTGAGGGCTGTCCTTAATAAAAACTGTTCCAGTGCAAAATTTTTGGTATTAGAGGAAAGAAACAGAAGTTTTACAGGTTGGTTTCTTTGTTTGATTTGCTTTTTTACCTTGGCTGTCATATACATGAGATTATTGAGAACCAGTGAGGTGGCCTCAGGTGAGCCCCAGCCATTGCCTTTTAGTCCACTTGTTACTGCTATTTCCCCATCCTTGTCCTTCTGTTCATCTTCTGGAGTGGTAGGGCTTGAACCAGGGAGGAGCAGTCTGTTGTCTACAAGTTCAATATTATGAAGCCATGGTAGCAGATAGGTAAGCATGATCTGTCTTCCATTTGGATGTGTTGTTGGAAATCGCTGGCTTATCTCTAAAACAGTAAGAATTGAAAGACAATATATTAATTTATGAAGGAAACCTTAAATACACTGTTTGAATCACATTTCTGATGTTTCTTAGACTACCTGATGATTTTTATCTTGCACACCACTAGCATACAAAAGTGTCCTAGTTATAGCGGCAAGGCCCAGTTTATCACTATGTGGGTGTAACCAAAACTGTGTGTTCTACACCCACTGTGTCACTTCTGATGGACTGTTAATAATAGATCACTTGCAGCAGCTCCCCAGGGCTCATCTGACACCTCAGACTACAAGCTGGGTGTTAAAGAACCCTGCGAGGCACGGGAATGCTTCTGTCTTCACATCAGTGGCTCAGTTGTGATAACTCCCCTCTGGGGAGGCAACAGCACCTTCACACCCAGCCTGAGGGGTCATGTCTGCTAATGGGCCCTTAAGGACTGGTACAATAGGCAGTTGCAACGACATAGACCATCAAGATTCCAAAAATACCCCATGACTCACAGAGTTAAATCATCCACTGTGAAACTCCCCACCCTGGGGGAGGTACTGGGCATTCTCACCTGAACCTGAGAATAAATAACCTTCGGGTTTTGGAGACTTCAGTACTACTCATCAGATCCAGAGGAGGACAAGAACCTTAACAGAACTGCAATTGCCACTCTTGACAAGGCTGCAACCCCCATCCTCACCAACAGGTTTTCCTTTCCTTGTACTTTGCACTCAGGGGGACCATGTGGTGCTCAGAACAGGAACTAAAGAACATCATTCTGTTCGTGTTCCTGGATAATGGGTTATGCATCAGCTTTTTGTGAGTTAAAATCAGTTTTTTTCTGTATCATTGTATTTATTGTCATCTTTTTAGTAAATTGTAACTCTGACTTGTAATCTCTTGTTATAGTTTTCTTTTAGGAATGAGCGGAATTTTCCTTTCCTCTACCAACAAATGAGGGGCTAATGGCCCTCATTTTTCCCCACTGCAGGTATCAAAGGGTGGATCATGGTTGAAAGGGGGTTTCTTAGCAATGGTAAATCACTGGAGTGGGGTAGAGGAAGGGGACACTTTTGGGTTTTCAGCTTGTGGGGGAAGGAGGAGGACTACTGGGGAGAGGGGGGGAGAGAGGCTTCTCGGGGAACCTCTGCCTATGAGTTTGGTCTCTTTCCCTTTTTCCTCCTGTTTCCCCATCCCTGGATTCTCGAAGTTCCCAGTGCTTCAGAGGGAGGGAGAGAGAGAGACTTGTTAAATGGGGCCTTTTGCGTCTGGCTTCCTGAGAGGGCCAGCGGCTGCCGGCGCGGGCGTGAGGGGCTCCCAGCATTGGCGGCTGCCAGCTTGGAGTGACACTTTTTCTCCAACCATGGACTGAGAGAGAGAGTTTTGCTCATGGGAAGAGGATCCCAGCTCTCTTCTCCTTTTCTGCGTGGTGCCTTTGCACAGACTCTACAGCGACTATCTCAGAGAGGACATACCAAAAACTTTTCCACCCACCCCAGGGGGCANGTTATCCTTTCCATTATCACATCTTAATTAAATTTTCTTTGAATTTTAAAGGAAGTTTATTTTTTTTTCTTTGGTTGCTAGTCCAACAAATTCTAAAGTTCCTTTAAACTTAGACATCTCTCTTGAGTCAGGTTCATTTCTCCCATAAGTTTACGCACAAAAACCATGTACTTGAGCTTCCTGAAGAGAAACACTGATTTAATGTTCAATAATAGCAAGCAACTGGTCAGGTTTTCTGTATAAAATAACTAATATAGTCTGGGCTTAGACAGAGAAAATCACCCTTTGTTACTGTGCCACATTATATATTAAGTGAAGTGGATGCCAATAAAGAGGAGAAAGGATAACTCAATTACTGGTGGTTACTCTCAAATTCCAAGAGCTTCTGCAGAATTAGAATTAACATACAGAAGTGTTCTGCAAGATTACAAATGTAGCATTGGCCTCCAGGTTTCTAAGCTATAGTTTAAATATTAAGGCATTTATTATACTGAGTTTACAAAAAACCATCTTGCATCTATTGGGGTCTTATTTCCTGTGCGGAGGTCTATAAAATTCAGTTTGCTATCAGTCCAAGAGTGCTTTATACAGCACTTTACATAGTTTATTAAAAAAGAACTGGCACTGTAAGGTAGAGGGATTTGGAAAAATCTGGGATAAGAAATACAGATTCCTGTCAAAATGAACCACATTATCTCTCTTGACCAGAATTCTTCTGTAAAATCAGTACAGCAAACATTTCCCTTCTTTACTCACTGCCTGGTTTTTAGAAGTCTTGAAGACACATACTGTTCTCTCTCCATATGATTTGAGATGTACAGACAGGATTTCTGACTTGGACTGTATATCTGAGAGGTTTTTTTAATGACACAGTCACTACAGCAACATGAACAGATGATAACAGTAATAATGAACAACATTTGCTTAAGAAGCCATCAGTATTTCCCTGCACCAGCTATTTATAACTCCTAGTATCTCAGGCACTGAGGAATGGATGACGCATTGCTCCTTTACCCTCCCTCCAGCCCCTACAGACAGTAAAAAAGCATAAAGGGATTTTAAGAGCCAGTAAGAATTCCCACGATTACAGACATTTGAGTTCTGTTATTTAAAAACTAGAGTAATACATTAGATTAGTGAAAACAGACAGATATGTCTCAAAACATCACTGTTCCCAGGAATGGTCTCAGAGTGGGCATATTCTGAATGGTGCTCCTGCATATCTTGTTCTTTAACATTTTTCTCAGTAACTCTGAAAAAATGTATTTCTAATAAAATTAAAATAATGCTGAGAAATGCAGATGTGGCAAATAACAGAAGGTACAGATCACTCAGAGTGATTTGAATTATTGATAGAACTGGACACAGGCTATCAATCTGCCCAAAGTTAAAGTCATATTTATATAAAATGAAGAATTATATCCAAGTATCACCTATAAAAATGAATGTATAAAAAGAATCACAGGAGAACTCATTATAGCAGAACTAATGTAATTTTACCTCATTCAGGGCACTTGTAATTTCAAAGTTACCCTAAGATCTTGTAAGTGGCAGAGCCCCCAAACAGGTTTCTGTACTTTGCATAAGTACCTCTAGGAAATGTATATTGTATTCCTAAATCTGAATCAGAATAAAAACAAGTCATGCTAAATTTATAACTGGAATTGTGGTTCAAAATGGTAGTAGTCTATCATTTGTATGAAATATAAAGTAGATAGTATGTCAAATAAATATAGGTACCTGAAAAAAGTGGAAGGGTAAGTTCGGGATACATCCTTGCTAGTTCATATGAAAGAAGGGCAAGTGAGACACTGTAAAGAGGTGGGAGTGGACCATGTGTACCATACAAGATACTGCCCGGTCTTTGATCAGCTACCTTTTTTGAGTAAACAAAAAGCTTTGATTCAAGGATCTATAAAAGACAAAAAAAGACAGTAAAATTCATCAATCAGGAAATGTCAGCATTTCAAGCTTAGCTATCAGAGAATGTTCTATACACTTCAGACCATACTCTCCAAATATGAAAGACACCATAACATTAAGTACATAATCCTATAAGCATTTATAGGCAAGACAAAACTGATTGTTTATTTTCAAAACATAACTAAAATGTAAATAAACAGTACTTTATAAGAAGTTCACAAAAAAACTTCAAAGATAGGAGGACCAAAAAAGTAACCGATACATGCCTGCATGAGTTGCATGGAAATTTCATAAATCTCTCTGTTGGTGTCAGATGCCTTGAACAGCACCAAGTTTAAAAGCGTCACTATATCAAAAGGATAGTTCCTAGAAGAATAAACAATACATTTTTGTGAATGTTGGTGAAGAATGCAGATTAAATTCACTCTAATTTACTCTCTAAAGAGACTGGTGCCTCTCTTTCCTCTCTTCTACCATCAAAATATGGGAAAGGAGCTCTTATGAATACATGCTGCTTGATCAAAGGGCCATCTGGTGAATGGGAAGAAAGAAAGGATTCATTGTAATTACATTAGAAGGGACTGAGTTACCCCCAGTGAGAAAGGCAGTACCTGTGTCTATAACTGTGAATTAATTTTAATTTACTACATAAACTGTTTACAGAATAGGCCAACACACATGAAAGAAAAGGGGTAGCATGAAAATTTCCAGGGATGAAGTACTTCTTAAGACAAGCTGCAACTAAAACAGTCCTTTTGGACAAAAGACACCATCACTGACATGAACATTTTGAGCTGTTAGACAATTCTATAAAAATTGTTTTCAGACAGTAAACATGAAGAACTGATTGAAAAAAGTCTGCTATCTATAAAGTCAACATCAATTATAAGGTTAAACATATAAAAGGGTTAACAATGAGAATATTGATAGAAGATCAATTCCCATCTCACAGCACCTGGATTTTCACTAAAGTTTCCATTCTCCCCTGATGATTTGTAAATGCAACTGATTAAATTGTGAACCATTAATTTCTCATCCTAGATGTTAGCTACACTGCTCCTGGATGGCTGCAGAATGCCTATTTGGACTTTTTAATATGTCAGATACGTGTGTGGCATAGGACATTCTTGGTAATTCCAAATACTAGCTGCAATCCATGCTCTACACCAGTATTTCTGAAGAGTAAATTAAAAAAAAAAACACAAAAAAACCCACAAAAAACCAATGAGATACATTACTGCTCATTTTACAAGTAGTTTAGGCACTGGTCTCTGGATACATTTTGACAGATGATAAGATGAAAAACAACTAACAGCTTTCAAATATTAAGAAAACTTCTCAACTTGCTAGAAACAGGACCTTCCCTTCAAAGTAAATTATGCAGATCATACTCTCAACTTCTACTGTGAGTGTATGGGTAAGATATATTTTTAGAACACATGTAACAGAATATAGGTAACACAATGTGAGGAAAAAAGACTGGCTTAAACCCTGATATTTTTCTGTGTTTGTTAAATAAAGAACTCCTCTTAACTGAATTTGCAAACATAAAATTCCTTTTATATATTAAAAACCTCAGTATAATGCAGTCTCTAATCCTTCATGTAAGAACACTACAGTTTTAGAGATAAATTCTAAAACATTAGACTTCTTGTGATTTTCTATATCCCAAATATTTCTACACTGACCTATGCTGATCAGGCAAGAGTAAATTTTCATATATATTTTAATTAGATACAAGTAACTGCACTACTGAATTTCTCTATATATTTTGTCTTCAAAAAATTAAAAAAGGATAGATTTTTATGAAGCCCTGACCCAAAAGCAATATTTCTATTCATGTCTTCATGTAGCTTGTGCTTACTCAACACTAGCAGTAATGACACCAGTTGACAGAAAAGTAACTAAACAAATCGAAGTCAGTTAGAAAAAGAACATGATCTTGTAGATAACAAGTCAAAATAATGACCTTCAAGCCATTAATATTAAAAATATTTTTCCTTTCATAAATTAAATCAAAAACTATGCTAAATCTCTTGAAACCAGATTTACAACCTACTTTTAAACTAAAGTGTTGTGGCTATTTTCTATCTTCCTGATGCAAATAGCATCACAATGCTACAGATTCCAAATAGATATTATATAATAAGAGCATCTTCTACCAAGCACTTATCTTTGTTTTCATAATAATGAAAAGAAAGCAATACAGTCCCCAAGAACCATTTGAAAAGATATGAGTGTGACCAACAAGTCTTTACAACACAAGTTGAACCTTCAGTTTTCTTTACATTTGAAAGTATAGGTTAATAGATTAATCAATACCTGCTTCCACACACAGTTGCAATGGCTTTAAAACATCCAGAGGCAAGTTGGTATGATCCTGTATAACATCGATCTATAGCCCAGTTGAAGAGATTGATTTGGTCAGGATTCAGTTCTAGCAGCAGGACTACGACTTCACAGCCAAGCTGATGAACCTGAGCAAATGTCAAAACATGGCTGGTGGGCTCAGATATGTTCATTCTCTAAAATTCTTACAGTGACATAGGTAAAACCGGGGGAAAACAGAGGATTTAAATATGTCAAAAGAAATCAGAACATTTATAATAAATTTATTTTAGAGATAGCAGAGTTGGTGACTCAGGATTCAATACTCCTCACTTGAAATAAAATTGTATGTATAAAGACTACATAAATAAAATAATTTTTCCAAAATTAAATAAAGTTTCCCAAATTCAACACATAGAAAAAGCAGTCTTTGGAAAATCTAAGACATTTGACAGGTGTTCTTGGGCCACTTCCATTTATAGTGAAAACTGACTTCTAAACTGATTTCCTATTTTGTGAGAATTTCACAGTGACACACATTCATGTTTATCCTTCGTTGTGACTAATATAGAAGTAAGGCAGACAAAGAAAAATACCTTTTCCAAGTCTGAGTGTATGAGACTTGCACTTATTGTATTTAATTTATTTAATTATTGTATTTAATCCAACTACACCCAACAATCTAACAACTCTCCACACAGACTTTATCCTGGTACCACCACTGCTACAAACACAGCACAAGTAAGACTTGGACTGTACAGCAAGTGCAGCAAACGACTTGCAAAGACTGCAAATGAGACTTACTGTTAATGCTCCAGGTAGGATCCTTCTCATCTAACTCTGAACTAGTTGATTAGGCAATGTGGTTCAGTTACAGTCCTTCATTACAATGATTAATCAGGAATTGAAGTGATTAGTTTAGGGGAAACAAATTTGACCCATTTTTCCTAACCAGTTATCTATATTAGCCTATATCCTCTAGCTGCTTCACGCACATTGAGGTTTTGCTGTTTGCCTTTTTTAGCAGTATCATGTGTGCTGCTATCAGATTTTAGGGAGAACAACAGGTCAAGGTGCAAGATACCACAAACACTGTTCTCTCTCCCTCTCTACACTTGATGTTTATCTCCAGTCTATTCCTTGTTAATCAAAGAGACAGTCCAATTAACTATAAATGCAAGCTATGACTGTGTAGTTACCAAATCAAAGCCCATCTTCACAGATAAAGAGGAGAAAATGACAAGACTAATCTATTATATGTTGTTTAAAAAGAAAAAAGCACCTTTCTTTCCTTTCCTGAATAACTTCTTTTATCACTTATTTGCAAGATCTACCCATATAACTTTCATTCACATTTGTTTTATCAGCATCTATGTTACCAAATGGGAAGGGAGTTTTAGAATGTATACAATCATAGATCTTACAGTCACAAACTCTTTACTCATCCAGTACAGACATTAAAATTATCCATCAGTGTTACATTTTGGTGAGCACTTACACGTAAATCTTGACAAGCCAGAATGTTATCAAGCCATTTGTAAAGATATCCATCAGGGGAGAGACCAACATTATCAAACACAGGTCCACAGCAGAGCACTGCTGACATGGCCTAGAAACACAGGAAACTTTAGTTATACAAAAATTAACATAATGAACCTTTCAGAATGATTTTAGCTGAGATCCAGGCTGATAGGACTGGCACTTGTTTACTGTTTTAAGGGTACTATGGTGAAAATGGTAACAGACGACTTTGCTAGAATTCAGTAATTATGTTGCTATAGGTTTTACTATATTCAAGATCATGCTCAGTTTAAGCATTCCAGAGGGAATACCATTGCCCAGTTTCCCAATTATTCAATAATTGAGAACATTTTGTCATTTTACCCAGTCTTCACAAATCAAGCTACAAAACCAATTAAAATATAGCCAGATGCATCAATAGTATGTTTCTGCAAAAACTGAAATCATTTTACAGCAGGCGATGCAGCTTACACAAGTACATAAGCTATTTTTTTCCCAGCTTACTTATGCAGGGGAGTTGCAACTAGTTTTGCCACAAAAGTATGTTATTACTGAGCAAGACTCCAGGCAAGTGTGGGAGACAGTGCTGAGATGCAGACTGGTACAGATTCAGTATCTTCAGATATTGATTTTGGTACTATACATAATTTCAGAGCCTAAGATCCTCTTGTTGAATATGATAACCTGCTAATGAACAGGTAAGTAAAATTTTAAAATGCATTCTGGTTTTGAAAACAATTAGTCTTGAAAAGTGGCAACAAAGGAAAAAGTATGTAACTTGAGTGCTATATGGTATGATACCACTGTGCGTATACAGATGAGCATACAAGTTTGCACTGAGTATGCCAATTCAAATAGAGGGAAATCAACCCCACAACTACTTGCAGTTTGACTGAAAAATTGCTGTTACTGATTTTGACAGTGAAACTTTCATACCTTTAATGCACAGTACTGGTATCTTGTAATCTGATGATTTCTATCACTGTAACGGTCCAGTGGTGTGAACATAATGCTGAAAGGTCCTGCCCACTGGCTGAATAAGATGAACAGGTGATGCCTCAAGCTCTGCTGAGGGAAGAGAAATCTCCTGTGGTGAACTAAGTGAACAGAAACAGAAATAGTTGTGAATTGTTAATATTAAACACACATTCATGTGGCACAATGATGACAAGAATTTCAAATTTCTACAAAAAGGGTTTTTTTGTATGTTCAATATTCACTTACTCCAAAGTATCTAAGCTCCTTTAGAAATATAATGAAGAGATTAAGATTCATCTTATTTCTAAGAACCTTCAGTTCTGAATTAATGAGTAGTTATATAAACATGTACATCTGACTTTAGAAAAGCATGCAAGAAGCTAACTATAAAATCACGGTTTTCACTGCCTCTTGCATTCCTTTTGTGTCAAATATTTACTTGTTTTTTCCAATCCTTCAAATGTAAACCTAAACAACAGATACATCTTACTGTAATACATATATCCAAATTACTGAAATGCATCAGTTCTTTTTGTATTATCTGAAAACATACAACATAACTTCCATTGTGGAAATTTCACACAACATGCAGTCACTGGCCATATACCTTGCAAAACATGAAAAGGAACACAAAGAGGAAGGGCTTTGCAAAGTACAGCCTCATGGCAAAGCAACTGTTAAAGAAATACTATATTGTTTAAGAACATAATTTAAAAGAGGAATAAAGGAAAGAAATTCAGTATTATGTTTGCTGCTGGTAGCTAAGAACTTGACAGCATTCAGTTCAAAGGGATTTTTTTACAGAGTAATAGGGATATGATTTTTTATTTATTTTGTTCAACTATTATATAATTTTTATGTATCTTACAGCTGAAAGCAACTATACAACTTTGAAAAAATTTGCATACTGGAAACTTATATGAAAGCATTTGTACATTATTTATTCCCCCACTTAACTCTTTTGAATTCCTTTGTATTTGTTGCTAGTAATGCTGCTATGTCTTGTCATAAATGATCTGGACATAACAGACTTACATAGATTGAGTAAGCTCCAGACCTCATCTTCCAGTAATTACCTTGAGACCTTTAAAGCAGTGATTTTTTTTTATTTCTTTGATAATGGAATTACATTATATTTCTGAAGTGATCTTGCAATATATAAAAAGCATGAAGTCAATTGGAGAAATCTTTGTGATACAACTGGACTCAGATGATGTGAGCTTAAAAGTTTGGGCAAGTTTTTCACTACATTTAATACCAGACATTTTCTGCACCTACTTATATTCTTCAGAGTCTGTCAGAATTTATGAAGAGTCTGGCAATCAAGTCAGAGGGAAGAAAGTAAGGCATTATTTCAAAGAAATCTGGAGTCCTTAAGGGTCACAGACAATTTCTTTGTTAGCCTTTTAAAGAGCTGATTATTATAAATAGCTATTATAAGCTTAATCAAATTTTATGGGTTTTTCATATTTAACTCTTGGTAGACTTCTGAACACATTTTTTGCTACATTCTCCTTAACATTCACTAGATGATAATTCACAAGCAGTAAAAAAAAGCACAGAAAAAACAAGAAATAAAAAATTACTTTTCCAATACCTATACTAAATGCAATTTCATAGTGTGTTGAGATAATTTAGCACCATACCTGGAACACACTGAATCAAGTTGGCAATCATTGCACTGAAATGTGCTCTCATATCCTTAAGGATTTCAACTTCTTTATCATTTTCAGCCTCCAAAAGCATGCGAGTCAGATCAACGTACTCTAAGAACAAGGCTCCAAGGGCTAACGTATCTCTTTCTAAGGCTCCATTTGTACTAGCACAAAGGAAAGTTGCACATTAATATAGAGAAACAGTGTAGTTATTCTACAGTTTTCTGAAGAAATGCAGAAAAAATTTCCGTATCTGACAAGACTACAGAATTCTTCAAAGAACACATTGATGTAATCCCAGTGTGGCAAACAATGAGAATTATTTAACTTACAAGAGAAATATTTATGATGAGTGATAGTCCTACCTGTCACTTATAACACCAGCATCAGCAAGTAGTTCAAAAATTCGCAGTAACTGCAGTCTTAGTAGATCTCGGCGTTCTCGACGTTTCTTGTTCTTGGAATTTAAAATAACAAACATTTTTATATGCCTAGGTGTATACATTAAAAACTAGTAGCTTTAGAAACACTAGTCCAGTAGTGAGATTTTGGAATTCCACTTCAAGAATTCCCTTCATGAAGGAACTCGAATCCTTTTGGATATTTCACCACAACACTGTGCTTACACATCAACAAAGACCTGAATAACGATCAATTTTTTATCTTTGCAACTATTACTGAAGAAGTTGTTAACAACTACCTTAGTATTTACTGAAAATGTGGAAATGAAATCACAAAATAATGGATAAAAAATAATTTTCAATGTTCATGTGCTAAAAACCATGATACCTTCAGATAACATGGATATTCACAGTAACTTAATGTCATCTAGTTTGTGTGCTGGAAACAGTGTAAATTGCAGAACATATATCCAAACCCCAGAGAGATATTTCAGTGATCAGCCATTCTTGAACCTGGAAATGCTGCAGTGATGTGATCATCCATATGGAAGTCAGCTCCTAGGAGCCACCACTCCAGTACACTCTTGGGGGTGTTGACTGCAGGGGTTGTACACACAATTAAAGTACTCCCATTGAACAGGACTGTACAGCTGTTAACTGGTTCATTGTATCTCTTTGTCTTCTAGAAAGCTGTCCTTTCTGTCCTCTATCCTGCCTGGAAAGATGTGAATGCAACAAGGCCTGTTCTTTGCTGAAAGGCTAAATAGACTTATTTGTATCCTGCATCTCCACTGAAAAAGAAAACCCAAACATGAGAAGGTCAAAATGTTGCTATTGCACTCAAAGAAATTTGCTGCCAGAACAAGAAAAGCTCAGAGAAAGCTCAGATTTTCCTCTTCAAAACATAAGAATGGCAATACTGAGTCAGATCAAAGGCTTATCTCATGTAGGACTGTGGCTCTGCCTATGGCCAGCAGTAGATTCGTGGGAGATGAAAATGATGCTTTCTCTGGTATTCTGACCCAGAACTGGCAGTCTGCAACATCCTAGCCAAAGGTTTTATTCAAATTATTATTCTATTTTATTTGTCCTATTCAGAGCCCTGTTTTTCTCCTGTTATACCTTAAAGGTTCCAGAAGCACATGTAGAGAAAAAAGCAGTTTTACTGTGACACAGTATTTCATAGACAGAGCTGCCTCCTGCAACAGTGTCAGAGGAGATCTGTCAAGCTCCGTGCCAGAGCCCACAGGGCGGATCTTGTGTAATGTCCATTTTGGTTTATCCCTGCAGTTCCTGAACATGCTGTTAATTCTCTTCCTTGTCATAGCATATGTCAGTTCAAGGACATTATTTCTGGTGTGTTGGATACCTGCCTGCTGACATGGAGGTCTGCTGTGTTCTCTACAGCTACACGACACATACAGTCACTCCTGGGTTTACTGGTGGCACTGTTTGCAGGAGGGTGGCCCTTTTCTTCACATTAGGAACTACACAGGAATTAGCATTGCAGTCTCTTGTTCTCATGTTCCTTGACTGACAATTCCATTTGCTAAATTTGCTCTTACAGCATACTGTAAACCTCAGAATTCTTGCAATTCCTTTCCTGAGAGCAGACTGGATGCGCCTCCAGAAAAGGCCTTTCAAGTCTAAGTTGTCTTCTGTGATGCACGGGCAAAATGCAGAGGCAAGTGACTGCACTAATGTGTATTAATCCAGTTCTGCTCTGTATCAAAGCAAGAGACCTTCACACCCGTGACTTCATAGGAATGGAAGCCACACAAATGAAGTGGGAAGCAACACAGCATGGAAACGGTAGTGGACATTTACCAGACACAGAATTAGTAAGAATTGCTCATGCAATTTACCTCAAATGAAGCACCTGCCAAATTAATTAATTTTTTGTTTATTTCCATACTGGGAACAGTTGAGGGGCTCTGTCCACCTAGTAATGATTTAACTTTTTCCTGACCACCATCCTATGATGGCTTCTGTACCAAAGACTATGAGCTGGCAGATGGGGACAGCACACCATGTCACCATGACGGCACCTTATTGAAACTGCTGTGCATGACAGAGTAGTGAATATACACTCTGTCTGGTGGCTTGGAGCCTTCTGTGGCTTGCTCTTGGGAGTGCCAGAGCCATCTCAGATTTCTATTTTGGAGCCAGATGGAATAGTCCAAAACTGAATGAGCAAGGGAAAACTGAGCAGAACAGCAACTTGGGTCCAGTACTGAAGTTCTCCCCATGGCTTTCCTGTTTAGCTGCATAGACCCCTCCTGTGACTAAACTGCTTACTGAGGTCAGAGAGTCGATCACCAGAGGTTTTTAAGAACAGAATTCTCCTTTGTATGGATCAGAACATCTGTTTGGAACCCTTTTAGCACTACTTTCTACTGTAACAAAATAATGAAGGTGAAAACAGAAATGAATTTATTAGTTAACCTATTGTATTTATAATGAAAAAATGTAGTCAATTGAAATTGAAGTTGGGCAGATCCCAGAAGATTTTAATCTGTAGCACAGGGTTGAGTCGGAGGCCTGTGACTAGTGGTGTCTCCCAAGGTTTAATACGGGACCCAGTATTGTTTTACCTGTTCATCAATGATGTGGATGAAGGTGCAGATGACTCCTTAGCACATTTGCTGATGACAAAAAGCTGGGGTATGTGGCTGATATCCCAGAAGGACTTTGACAGATTGGAGAGATGGGTGGAAAGGAACTGTCTGACATTCAACAAAGGCAAGTGGCAGAGTCCTGCACCTGGGGAGGAGTAACCCCCTGCACCAGCACAGGCTTCGGGCTGTCCTGATGGAAAGCAACTCTGTGGGGAAGGACCTGGGGGTCCTGGGGGACAACACAATGTCCATGAGCCAGATGTGTGCCCTTGTGGCCAGGAAGGCCAAGGGTATCCTGGGCTGCAATAGGATGGAAAAGCACTACCAGAAGGTCAAGAAAAGTGTTCCTGCCCCTCTACTCACAGAATCATAGAATCACCTAAGTTGGAAAAGAACTCTGAGTTCAACCTGTGACCTAACACCACTATGTCAACTAGACTACAGCACTAAGTGCCACATTCAGTCTTTCCTTAAACACCTTCAGGGATAGTGACTCTACCGCCTCCATGGGCAGCCTGTTCCAATGACCGGTCACTCTCTCTGTAAAGAACTTCTTCCTAATGTCTAACCTAAACCTCCTCTGGTGCAGTTTAAGGCTGAGCCCTCTAGTCCTACCTCTAGTTGCCTGGGAGAAGAGACAATACCCAGCTGGGCACATCCTACTTTCAGGTAGCTGAAGAGAGCGATAAAGTCTCCTCTGAGTCTCCTCTTCTCCAGGCTAAGCAGCCCCAGCTCCCTCAGCTGCTCCTCATAGCACTTGTGCTCCAGACACTTCAACAACCTCACTGCCCTTCTCCTGACCTGCTCCAGCACCTCAACATCCTTCCTGAATTGAGGGGCCCAAAACTGAACACAGCACTCAGGTGCGGCCTCACCAGTGCTGAGTACAGGGGAAGAATCACTGCCCTGGTCCTGCTGGCCACACTATTCCTGATACAGACCCGGATGCCATTGGCCTTTTTGGCCATCTGGGCACACTGCTGGCTCACTTTCAGCCTGCTGTCAGTCATCACCCCCAGGTCCTTTCTGCCTGGCCACTCTCCAGCCACTCTGTCCCCAGGCTCCAGTGCTGCAGGGGGCTGTTGTGGCCAAAGTGCAGGATGCGGCACTTGGCATTGTTGAACCCCATACTGTTGGATTTGGCTCATCTATCCAGCCTGTCCAGGTCCCTCTGCAGTGCCCTTCTAACCTCTAGCCCTGGTGAGGCCACGTCTGGATTGCTGTGTCCAGTTCTTCATGTCTCAGTACAAGAGAGGCATTGAGCTCCTGGAGTGAGTTTAGCAGTGGGTGACAAATGATTCAGGGACTGGAGCATCTCTTTTTCCAGGAAAGGCTGAGGAAGTTGGGCATGTTCAGTCTCAAGATGAGACAAGTGGGAGGGGACCTCATAAATGTTTTAATGGAATGATTTTAAATTATACAATTAATAAAATTCTTGTTGCACACAGAGCTTAACTTCTTAGTTAGTAAAAAAAAGAATATATTTGTATTTCAAACTGACAGAATCACTATTTTTAAATTGATTTTTCAGTTTAAATAAACATTTAATTTTTGCAACTAACCTCAGGTCTTCTTTCTAGGGCTTCTTTCATTAATGGGTGAAGTTCTTCTACTAATTCCCTAAATTAAAAAACATAAATATAAAATACATAAACCTAGTGTCCTTTGAAAAGAATCAGTATTTTTTAATAAAGACAAATGTCTAAAGTGCAAATAAAAATTTTGAATATGTTTAAATTGTGACAAAAATAAAGCACTTGGATTAGAGACAAATAATTGAGAATATGGTAAGAGGGGAAGTACCTGAAAACAAGAGAATTTGTTCTTCCAAATCCTAATACTAGTGATTCTGTTATTTCTATGCTTTCAAGTCTCATTAAAGGAACCAGTTGCTTTAGTAAGACGCCAACAGATGGAGTTCCAATAGCCTTAAATACATAAAGAAATTATTGACATTTAATTGCCAGGACATCAATAATAAGTGACTACAATTTTAATTTTTTTTACTGTCCATGAATTAAGTTGTATTTTAAAAAGATGTTGAAATGATTTTACTATTATGCATAGCAATACAGCAGTCTAACTGGATGTCTGCTACCTCACAATCATCCCAATAAGGCCTAACAAATTAATATATCTGGGAAATCTCTTTGCTCTAGTTCAGATTATTGTAATTTAATTAATTTGTTGGTTCATTAAAATAGTTCAGTAATTTCATTTGTGAAAGTTGTGAAATTTCATTTGTGAAAACTGCTCTTCTCAGGTTGCTACTATTTGAAACAGTGTTTCATATATTATTCCTTCTGACAGGCATAGGACCAACAGGAATACAATTTTCATTCCAAAATCTGCCATACTGCTTAATGGTGTAAATTTACAAATTGGAGTGCTCTACAAGGAAAGAAAGGGATGAGAAACTAAGGTTAACTTCAAAAATATATGTCCAGACTTTCTATATTTTGAATATGTATCACCCAGAATGCAAAGGAAAAAAAGAGTAGTATTTTGAGAATGCCATGGCTTCTGCCAAATATTTATCGACACATCATGTCATACAGATGTTTTACTTGTTAATGATGTGAGTTAAGTGGTTTGCAAACATCAAAACAAAACATTCCTCTAACTGCAACACTTTAATCAGGATACAATTTTGCATGCAGATGCAGTTTGAAACTCTCCTGAATAAATAGCTGGTTTGAAGCAGGATGCATCACCTTGTTATCATAGTTCACCGTTCCATCAGGAGTGGTAGCCATGATCTCCGGGGTTGAAGCACGCAAGTGTCCTGGGCTCATAATACTGGGCTTTGCTACTCCAAAACAGAGAATAAGGTAGTTCCTCCATAAAGTGACATAGTTGTCTCCACTGCTTGCTGTACTTGTTTTCTTTGCATTAACAGGAATGCTAGAATTTAAAAAGAAATGAAAATTATTAGAATAATTTCCTAGTCTTAATTACACAGCATTTTAAAGATTTCAAAAGGCAATAAAACATGCTATGTATCTACCAGCTTCAAATGAACATGACATGATACATGGGAAAAGCAATGAAAGTAGAAGACTAGAGTTTTCCACCTTACAATTATGAAACCCAAAACTGTGTGCCACTAATCTCTGGCTAGCACGTTGCAGGACTGAAACATGGGACTAAAAATATCTCATATTAAAATCACACAGCCCATAAGAATGAAAATTACATGCCGACTGCCACTTACTTTGGATCCACAAGAGGCATTATCAGCTGCAGCCTTGTGAAAGCATATGGCCAAGCATAGCTGAGAGCTGTAGGACAGTGTTTTGGTAGATTCTCCTGCCTGAGGAAACTGAAGAGGCAGAGAACCCACGGGTCTTTAACAGACTGTGCAAATATCCAGACATGGGAAGGACTTTTCACATCATAATGGCTATTTACTAGGACAGCATTCCACTCCACCAGCCACTGCAAATCCACACTGTGTGTTAATGGGATTGTTGTCTATGGAGAGAAGAGAGAAATTATCACTCCTTGCTGTACGAGTCAGAAACCAGATACACAGGCAACACATTTGCTTTATTTTATTATTAAGGCGCAGAATGAAAGCACAAAATTCAAACGTTTGTCTATTGAAGTTGCAACATCCGAACTCAAGAGCTTTTATTTCAGATGAATGACCTAATCCATGTATTACAAAGTCAGAATGCCTCTTGCTTGCTCAGTTTCTGTTTTCAGCTGCATAGAGGCCCCACCTCACCACCAGTTCAATGTCTCCTTCTGTGCTGGTTTTGACAGGGGTAGAGTTAACTTCTCTTCCCAGTGGCTAGTATGGGGCTGAGTTCTGGATTTGTGCAGAACAGGGTTGATAAAATAGACAAGATTTTGTTATTCTTGAGCAGGGCTTACACAGAGCCAAGGCCTCTTCTGCTTTCCCTACTGTCATGCTGGTGAGGACTTGGGGGTGCATGGGAGGTTGGGAGGAGACATGGCCAGGACAGGTGACCCCAACTGATCAAAGGGATATTCCAGATCACATGACATCATGCTCACTATATAAAGTGAGGGGAAGTAGGAGGAAGGGGGGACATTTGGAGTGATGGCATTTCTCTTCCCAAGTCACCATTACATGTGATGGGGTCCTGCTCTCCTGGAGATAGCTGAACACCTGCCTGCCCATGGGAAGCGCTGAATTAACTATTTGTTTGGCTTTGCTTTGTGCTTTGTGTGGCTTTTGCTTTCCCTACTGAACTTCTTTATCTCAACCCACCAGTTTTCTAGTTTTTACTCCTCCTAATTGTCTCCCCCTTTCTGCTGGTGGGGGAGTGAGTGAGCAGCTGCCTGGGGCTTGGTTGCTGGCTGGGGTTAAACCATCAACAATCCTTTCTGGCACCCGGTATGGGGCTCAAACCCACAACCCTGGAAAAGGCACTCAAATGCAAGGATCATTTGTTGCTTTAAACTTAATCAGGCTGAAAAGAGCCCCAAACGGAGTGATTCTGCTCGCTAGGAAAGGGCACTAATCTCTAAGACAGCATGCAAAAAAAGTTGTCCAGCCTGTTTTGATTGTAAGTTTTGCTTGTTTGTTTGTTTCTGTATGTAGTAGTTTCTATATCCATAGGAAGATTATTTTCATGGAACAGATTGTCTGGGACATTGTGGCGCCTTGGAGCTCTTGGGTAGATGGCTGGAGTCTTAAAGCCATATGATTTCTCAGTTTTATTTTTGGTATTTCATGTCTGATATCTGTTATGTAAACACTAGCAGTAACAATAGAGTAGTACTTACTGAATCTGAAACAGCCACATGAATAAAACTTTCTAGAATAGAAGAACTCAGCTGATCCATGACATCAATCATAGGTCTGTCATCATCCTGCATAGAACAGAAAACACAAGTTAACTACTCTTCTGACCAAATTATTATCCTTCTTATTTTTCTGGTACATGAAACAGAACCATTTAAAAGTTATGACATGAATCAAAAGTAGCCAAAACTATTTATTGGCAACAATAGGTACATTTTGTGTTTTTCATAATAATCTCAGAACCAAGCCCAGGCTGTGGTTTGAAGTGAAGTTAATTTGCAGCTATAGCGAACATGAGCACATATCAGAAAATCCCAAATGACTATGGATAGCTGGTATCAAAAGACTGAAAAATTAGCTTACTGTTTATTGAAGCATTCCTTTGCCATGAACACACATATTTGTGTTCTTAGGCATTTAGATAGCTCACTGAGCTGTGACTGCCCATACACAACATGACTCTCCATATTTCTATACCCATAAAAAAGACTTAGAGGTCTTTACTATAGAAGGAAAATGTATGTGAATAAATTTAAATGTGTCTTGTGAGGTGTTTTTTTACAAAATGGTATGCTACAGGAATGAGTTTAATTTCCAATATAAATTTATAATCTTGGCAATACAAAAATGATCCATGCAGTCAAAAAATAGGTTTTACAACGTATTTTACATTCATATCATTCCAAGAGAAAACATCAAGTGGCCATACATGTTTCTGTTCGAATTCTTATAGAGAGCATATGTCATTAATGCTACATTGTTGAGTATGCAGAAAGATTTGCAATGTTAAGGTAAGTAGAAATAGTAAGCTGAGATAAATGCTTTTTATAAACTAAGTGCATACTCGCTGCACTGCAGCAATTATGTTAAAAGCAACTGTAATAGTTTTGAATTTGTCTTTGGAAAACTGGAATTCAAAGCTCCAGAAATAAAAAAAAAATCATACCTCTGCCTGGCCAAGGGCCAGGAACAAAGAACGGATTTCTCTGAGGATAAGCACAGCCAGTTTACGGGTAGCAACCTGGAAACTACACAGCAGAACCAGTGCAAATCCTTCCACTGCATGCAGCACGTTAGAATAGGGGCTTCTTTCAGACTGCATCCTGTGGCTGGATCCATTTGGGATCAACTGTAGAACAGTGCAAGGGAAAAAAATGGAGTGGTGGTGTTTGAAAACCAGGTCTGCAAGAAATATTCTATTTAACTATGACATATAAAGAAACAAAATGCACAGGCCATGTAAATGCTGAACCAGAAAACTGACAGTATTCCCTCAAACAACGAAGTTGCTTTTGTTACCTTGTTCCACAAAAGCAATTTATGAGTAGAGTCCTTTGGCCAAACTCTTCCCTCCGATTTTCAATAAATCTACACACTTTTTTCCATTCTCCACTAAAAAGTGAATTAATAAGTCAGACTGTGTACACTTTGCACTTTTTCTGCTCCAGACAGCAGGTCCTCAGGTCCTTCTTTGATTCTGTAGCAGCCAATCCTTAGGTGGATGGCATCTAGAACCTGAGCCCACCAGTCAAGTGTAACAATATTTAATGAAAAGTGACCATTTATCTTTTCTACATTTTTTTGTATTCCTGTTATTACCTATTAATGAATGTTCCTCTGTGATATAAAGCAGACTTCATTCTTGCCTAAAGGAACACTTTTACAATATGATTACTTCAGGAGATAAGAAGCCTAGAATTCATTTCTTATAATGAAAATATCTGTGGTACACTGCAGATGGGAGGAGCAGGAGAAAAGCTGTTCAGTTCCCAGAAATGTTTGTAACACATGGAGACAGGAGGCTATTGTAACAATCAGGTTCTTTGATGTTTCTGAATTAACCAAATGAAATAAATATGGGCAAAGAAGATCTATTTCATTCTTCACAGCATTCCCACTAGCATTATCACTCTGTTTCAGTCCTGGGAAAATATCCTTCTGCCACATCTAACTACACATATTTCACTTTATGTGCTTTTGCTGATGTGCATATTTTAGTTTGACATGCATTCTCTTATATTGCTCAACAACAACATCTGCTCTATTACACAAAGATGTAGCTGTCCTCAAAAGACATGTGAACTAATTACCTAAAAAAATTTTACATAGTGAATTCTTCTCAGGTGAGTGAATACAAAACACACAAACCACAGCAATATAAAGGAATATAATTTCTGCCTTCAATTAGTGTAAATTTTAGGACACAGATCTCTCGATTTCATACCTCTCCAGATCTGGTTTTTGCCTGTTCAGAAGCTTTTCCTGGAGTGTGTATTACAAGTTTCCACTGTGTAAGCAACTGTAGCAGCAACTTCAGTGAAGTATCAAGCAGGGTATGATGCATATCATTCACTTCGCGTAGCAGAAAATTAGTGAAACCAAAGAGTACATCCTCCCGCCAGTCAACAAAGTCAACAAGTAGACCCTGAAGAGAATTCTGTGCAATGTGTCGAAGTTCATCATCCATATGGATTGACAGCCTGTAAGTAAAAGTAAAACGTCAGATAACAAAAAATCTGAGCAGTGTTTACTGTTGTAGGAAGCACATGTTTCTCAGCAACATAACACTGAGGGAAGATTCACACTGACAATGATGCTATCATAGTTTCATTATTACTGACCACAATTAACATCCTTGACCTGTTTTTATATTGTCATTCTTGCTGTAATAGCACCTGAAGATATTCAAGGACGCAAAAGAAGTGTTCCACTCCTAGAGGAGAGTATCTCTAAAGTACATAATTTGGCAATTTTGCTGTCTCCTCAAACCAAGCATATATTTTATGCACTCACTAATCAAATAACTTCTATTTAGTTTAGGTAACAAAAGGCTTACAAATTAACACATAATTTCACACTGTATATATTTATTTGTTAAATTTAAATATAAAAATAAAAGAATCTCAACACCTCAGATGCCTAACAATTAAAACAAACCTTTAGCCCAGGGGCAAATCAAAATTATTGAAAGCAAACCTTCAAAAGAATCAAAATGAAGCATTTGAATTAAAAGAACTGCTATGTTTTAAATAACTTAGCATAAGAAAATGGGAGAAACGGCCTCAGGACTTTCCATGCTTTTAGAAACACCCCCAGAAAAACCACTGGACAGCCCCAAAATCTTTCTGAAAGACGGTGACATTTCTGATCCCATTTTCAAATTTTATCTTGTTCTGTATTTACATCATGTTGAAGTTCTTTACAACATAAAAATTCTTCATATTTTCTTCTGACAAAGAAATTATAAAATTGCTTCTGTGTTGCTGGTTGGCAGAATAAAGTAAATTCAGATTAGTGTGTTCTGTATTTTTTGGTTCATTGCCTTTATGATGCATTTTGTTTTAATTACCCATGAGACTGTAATGTTCTGTGGTGTGTTAGAACTCATTTTTGAAGTATTTTATCTATATTTAATCTACAGAGTTGAAAAGCAGGACTCATTATAATGAAATTGACAGAAAACTAGGAGAAAAAAACAAACTAGCAAATGGAATGGAATCAAATTCCATCCAGTTGGAAGTATATGATATAACGTGGTTAATAAAAAATTTGGTTCATTATAGTTGCCTAATCTGGAGGCAGGAGACATTTCATTTGAGTGAAAGGAAAAGAACTGCCATGAAACTTCGCTCCCGGCAAACACGACTCCAAAAATAACTGTTATGCTTTAATAACCACATGACCTTCTATATAAATTTAGAAACACAGTATTTTGTTGTGCTAAGAAAGGGTAATTTTTGTGTCTTCTTTGCAATGCCAAACACAGAAAAACAAGCCAAACCTTTTGAGACTATGATTAAGTCATCCATTAAATGACTTGCACAATGACACAAAGAGTAACAGGAAAGAGGATACAAAAGACATACATCCTCTAAGCCCAAGTTACTGCCCAATGGCATTATATAATGAGATGAAATTCAAATTGAGCATAAGAATGCCTTGTTTGCACTTGAGTCAGTTAAA
This sequence comes from Formicarius rufipectus, assembly GCA_013399695.1. Classification (NCBI taxonomy): domain Eukaryota; kingdom Metazoa; phylum Chordata; class Aves; order Passeriformes; family Formicariidae; genus Formicarius; species Formicarius rufipectus. The sequence goes on from VXAU01004934.1 coordinate 214,012, forward strand.
TTTAAGACCTGCTTGGGAGTTTGTAATGAATAGTTGCAGTGGGCAGTGAAAGGGCAAAAGGTACTGTATAAACTTGACATCTGCTCTATGATTTATAATTTGAATACAGCTGTCCTGGAAGGAAGTCTAGCTGCTGACTTACAGACTCCTGGAAACTGCCAAAAGACACATCTGTTGTAAGGATGAAACACTCAAACCAAACTGTGAACAGAAGAGCCAATTAACTCAAAGATGTTACTTTATCTTTAGTGCAAAGAAAATATTTAATAGATTTCCATTCCAACAACACAGTCCCACTGGCAGAACAGCTTCCAAGGTTCTGGTGAAAAACAGGTAGAAACTGAAACCTTACCTCTTCATAGTTTTTTATCCCTGTACTGAGTTCAGCCTCTGACCCAGAAAAGACACAGTATTGTAATGCAGTGTTCTCTAGAAGAGCAAAGACTTACCTCCTGGGCCTACTCTTTCATAACTGGGAGAAGTAGTCAGTACAGACTCAAACATGCAGCCGTGTACAGAATGTAGAATTGTATCTGGTGCTGGGGCATCCTGCTGACTTACATTAAGATTAGGCCAAGTATTAATTTCTTAAACAGTTTATTACTTTCTTCTCTGAAGGTATGTTTTTCTAGACAGTTTTCAGTCCCAGGCTAAACAGACCTAATTTTTTCAGCTCACTGATTCTTTTTCCCTTTGCTATCTGGTCAGGCTCTTCTTCAACTAAAATGCCCCAGCTTGGACATTGTTCTCCAAATCAGGCATCCTTCATACTGATAAGACCAGAAGAACTTTTTCAAAAATCTTTAAGACTTATTCCTATTTGTACACATGGATGAGATTTGTCTTTTAATAGCAACATCACTTCTTTGTACCTGTGCAGTTTTTACCCTGCTTGGCAATTCTGAGACTCTATATAGTTATTTAAATGCCACTCTATGTGTCTCCTGAATCAACAACTATTTTTTAATTGCTTTCCAGACTATTATGTTCCTAATTATTTTACCTAAATTGTGTTTCCCTTGCGTATACTTCAGAATCTGATTTAAAACAGTATCAATGTCTCAAAGACACTGTAGCTTAGATACATGTAAGAGAGAAGAACAGATTCCCAAAGGCCCCCTTGTTGGGGAAAGGCTGAGAATGAAATTGCTTCCAAAGTTGCTCTAGAGATGTTTTCCTCAGCTCCTCTTAATGTCTCACTTTTTTTCATAGTCAGAGTCAGATAACTCAGCAAACTTACTGCTTACATTGTCCCAGCATGACAGCTACCCAAGAAATGCTTAGAATCATGGCTGGCCTTTTCCACATGAAGTTTGATGACAGAATAAAGACCAGTGGTTATACTGACAGTTGTGAGACTTAGCGGAGAGAGTACTGATTTATAATGAAATCCACATTGGCCTCCAAACTTTCTTAAGAGTGGTGACAGATCTGACATGGACAATTCTCTGAGACTGAAGAGCTGTGATCTGAATAGGCATGTGCTTTCTACCAGCTCACTTTAGGCTATTAATAAGGATAGAACACTAGTTAAAATATTGGATTAAAGGAAAACATGTTCTTCTAAATTTACCTTAAGCAGAATTGATGCAACTATGTAATACAGTATCCATATAATTTGATAATGTAATGATGTAAAACAACCTCCAAGTGATTTACAGCAGACAAGGTAAACACAAGGAAATCAAGCTGCACTATAGGTGATGCTTTGGCTTGTTTGGTTGCACTCTCTACTACTAGCAGAATTAATTGTTTCACTGTTTTAGCACACCACTGGGAGTCGTTTGTTCATAGGGCAGAAAAATCTGCTTTCTCACGTAACCCTCTGGCTCCCACATCTGCCATTCCTCACAGATGTTCAAAAAGCAAGAAAAGAGTAGCAAAGACTGCTTTGCCCCAGTTACCTGAGAGCAATATGCCGCAAAGGCCTCATGGTTCAATTTAATATCACAATCCACTTATATAAATAACACAAGCTGGGACCTTGGATACTTGAACTGAAGTACTGGACTCCTTGGATACTTGAACATCCAAATTTTGGACACTTGAACTGAAATTTAACAGACCTTTCTGTACTGAACAGTACCTGTTATCATAATTATTTGCTCTAAGTCACTGATGTGATGTCCTGAAACCTAACCAGTTTAGCCATGATGTTGTAGACTACCTTGTTCTGTGCAGTCTATCAAGACAAATTAAATGGAAGGATATTATATTGAAACTTATATTTCCCTTTATGAATAATAATAATAACAACAATAATAATAATAATTTTTAAAGTTTGTTTGTAAGATACCACATCTAGCCCATTCTATATTATCAAAGAGACATGGGGGGACTGTGAAGGAAAACTGAACAGGTATCTCCATCTTTTTCGACTGCATAGAAAACATGTTATCACCTGTTAATCAGAATGCTGGGATGGTTAGAAAAAGCTAACAAATGGTGACATTACGCAGAATAGTGAATATCATGTAACCTACATACTAATTGAAAAGAGTTCTTGATGACATACTGACTCTTTAATGAAATTTGGACTCCATAATATAAACACAAAAGTTGTAAAAAGATACTAGGACTTCTATGTCTTCTTCATTAAGAGCTATTTACATTTTATAAACATCTGATTTTGTCTAAGAAACCGTTTACACGTTCTGTGGATCAGTTTTTCATACTGTTCCCCTTGGGCAATCATTTAATGCTTGAACAGCTCACCTTGCCAGCAAGTCGATCAACTCAAGTTTTGACATTCCATCAGGAAGCAATCGAGGAATAGCAGCAACGCACGTTCTGAACAGATCGATTTTTGGTTTTCTTTCGCCACTGAAAAATCAAACCAGAATTTTGACTAAGCTTAAGAAGCAACTATGTTAAATGATCAACCTCCAATTTTTCAGAAAAGGGTTGGACATAATGAAATGCCAGAGGCTTACTAAGAACATCCATGATGGAAAGCTGGACACAATTATGAAATAAGAAGGAAGGATAAATACATTTTTGAATTTTGACTGAATGGTTTTGATTTTGACATTTTTCATGCACTGCATCTATACAATACTTGAAAAAATCAATTATTAATGATTAATATGTTTCTTTCTGTGAGATACTGGCAGATATATAAAAAATGGAGGTATAATTTAGGAGGAATAATTCTGCCATTAAGACCACCACTTACATGATGCAAGCTTCAAATGAGGCAATGAGAAAAGAGTTGTGGTGTTCTCCATGACAGTGCAAATATATTGAACCAGTTGTACAAATGAAATACCAGACATGTAACAAGTTCAAATAACATGGCTGAAGATCCAGACAGTTGCCCTCAATAGGGGACAGAACTATGGAAAACCATCACAGTACATTATTACACTGAAAAAAGTACATAATTAAGAAGCAGGTATGGCCAGAGGGTTTCTCTTGATCACTGCCAGAGATAGCAGCCCTTTGGCAACTCTTACCAGTTAAAATAAGTTCCAGCTGCCCCAAGGCAGTTCCAATCTGTGGAATGCCTCAACTGCTCTCCACCAGCCTGGGAAAGTCATTGAGTCTAAAGTCCAGTATGAACCAAACATTAGGCTGCAAGTCTACAAGTTTTCTAAAAGCAGCTCGTTTCAGTTGTTGATCATTTTCAAAACAGATGCAGTTGTTTTTTTGACTTGTTTCCAACACTTTTTGGTAAATGTGCAGATTAAATAAGTCTTTCAGATAGACCCCAAAATGTGGCTTTTTATTGGTCATTTTTATCTCAATGATCTATTATTTGATGATTGAGTGTAAAGAAAATCACCAGAGCATAAAAGCATTTTAAACTCTTCTGGCTTTCCCACAATAATATTAATTATTAGCCTGTAATATCCTTTGGAGGGATCAAAACCATCAAGGTCTTATTTAGGGACTGTACTACAAACATACAGAGAAAGACTGTCCATCTTTTAATATGCTTCCGATAGAACTAGAAAAGAATGAGAGGGAAAACAAGTCTAAAATAAGATTTATAGAGTAACACTGACCATTCTCTGAAATAATGGGCACAAAAAAGGCATAAACTGACATTAGACTTACTTAATTCAAAGATTAAAGACAGTTTCGTAGTGAATACCATTCTGTCTCTTAACACCCTATATACTTATCAGCTTGGATACATATTATATAAATAAAATGTTGATATTGTTTCAATCAATTGTCTTTAAATTATACAGTAAGGGAAACTGTTTTCATAGGGAATTATATCTGTCTCACTGTATCTATATTCCAACAGCCAGAACTTGATATATGTCAGTATCTGACTGGAAAAAGAGTAAAATACATTATCTCAGTGAGAATTTGGTATTAAACAAAACCTTTTCAACTATTATTGCCAATGCAAATGCTAGTTGGATTAATAACTAGTACAAAATATTACATTTTTATAGTTGTAAATATTAAAGTGCTGTGGGTAATTTTATCTGCAGGCAAACCTAGTCTTCCTTGATGATCTGAAATGGAAAATGAACTTTGCAGGGTTTCCTTAAGATCAGTTCCCAGCGAGGGTTTGTGTATTTCAAATGAAGACTTGTAAAATAACAGTTTAAGAGGAAACTCTTCTGAAGGTAGATGAGGAACTATTTATAAATATAAAATCTGTGGGTGTTCTGTGGCTTATCAGCTTCTCAGAAGAATGCCAGGGGAAGATCCAAAGCTGAGGCTCAAGTTCCCATCTTATCATCTGAGCTACCAGGCACAGAACGCGAAGTGTCTGGCCGGGGGGCCTCACAGTGCTCTGCAGTCATCTCCAGCTGACTAAGGATACAACAGGACAAGCTGTCCTCACCTGGACATTTGTGTTTCCATACCAGCAGTGTCACATTTTAGTTAGGTATTGTCATAAAAAACCTTTGAAGTACTTGCAAGGACAGGTTTGTATGTTATAAAAATGGAAGTCATATTCTGACTAGATATACTGAAATTCATATTCCAGTGCAGGATGCAAAGGATGCTCCTTGCTCAGGGTTATAGTAAGACTCTCCATTTATTATTTCAACAACAAATGCTAAAGGATCAGTCATTAAATACCATAGCAAATCTAAGGCTGACAAAGAAAATTCCAGAATCTGTATACTTTAAAATGTTATGTCTATTAATTGCCTAGTTACTTCCCTCCGATTCTTATTTTGTTACTCAAAATACTGCTACAATATTCACTTTATACAATCTAAACATAAACTACATGTAACTATAACAAAAGCAATAACTTTATGATGTAGAAAATCTAGTGTGGTATCTATGAATTAAAGCCTGCAAGAATTCAAAACAAATACGTAAGTCCAGTGAAGCATGGAATTCTGTGAATAAAATGGTAAGCAACTACATAAGAACAGTATGTTGGCTTTTCCACATGCCCAAAATACAGTATTTGAAAGAATGATTTAAAATGCTGATAGTAACAGCCTATGATACTTCTCATGACTTCACAGGATTTTAGATCAACTGATAATTAAACATCCCAGATAATGTTTTCCTTGGAAGAACAAGTAAAAATCTGTTATAGTGAGGTTTGTCTTTCAAGTATATATATATTAAAGTGGAGCTCATCTGGATATAAAGTATAACACAAAATACAGAAACTTACACATCTAGATCTTCCAATATTTATGTGTCTGACAATAGTTACTACCAAACCATAAAACTTTCTGAAATTTATGACTCTTTTAAGTCTATTTCTTCACTGACTCTAAAAATAAACAACACTGGTAATACTGAGAAACCATCAAAAGGATATTTACAGCTAAGATTAAGTAGACTTCTTATCTAACTGCTCAAGGTTTTACTACACAATTACCTTTTGGGAGTAAAATGTGAGTTTCAAAACTCACTTTCCCTGCCACAAAAGCCTGGATACCCAAAATGGTTATGAAAACTGTCTGTGAGCACTGAATCAGGACACAGAGTAGGACTATAAGAAATATATGAAATACTATTGGATAGTAATATTAGCATTGACTAAAAATAAATAAGACAACGCTGGCAACACAGCTTATGGTCTCATGGGGAGGCATTGCAACAAACAAGAGCAGAGGAATGATATTAAAACAAAGATTCTATCAGTTGTAAAAAGTAGCTGAATTTGGTCTGTCACTGGTCTGTTTACCACTCAGACTTGCTCTTAACAAGTTGACCTTTTCTGGCAATAAATAAAAAAAAACTATCTCAAAGAGACCAGCGTCCTTTTCATTACAACTTGAATTTTTTTTCTAGGGCTTGTTTTTTTTCCTAGAATAACTGCCACGTCCACCACTCTAACAGGAAAGATATGCAAGGTCACCTTACAGTTGAGCTCTCTACAGTCTGTCCTCTGCATGTGTCAAATGATGTCTCTGTGTGTCTACCCAATACTAATGACTGTCTCACTAGAACTCTCTCCAGGAAACTTCCCTCATTAATAATTTTAGATAAGAGTGTAAAATGCTGTTGTTCAACACAGCTTGAAATGTACTGGTTTGATTCTAATGGGGGGTTGCTTAAATCCAAGACTTCTCACAGAATTACTTGGGTTGTTAATTAATATTTGATTTTGATTACAGGCATGAATAGTGATGGGAATTTTGGAAGATTATTATTACTAGGGATTTACAGAATTTGTTGCACTCATTTTGAAGTTCAATGATGCAAATACACTCTGAGTCAGTGTTCTGAAGCATAGTTTGCCAGGCTTTCCACTTGAGCTTTCAGCTTCTACGATCTAAACATCCATAGGATTCACACATTATTTTGCCTATATCAAGAACATCTTTTCAATTCTGAACACTGCAACGGGCAAAGAAGCATAATCTATTTGTGAGAAACAGTTTTTCCAAGTATATACTAAATAAGCTAAAAGTTCCACTTTCTTGCTGTTCTTCTGATGACTCATGCTAGACAGAAATAGAGAAAAAGTTCCAAAATTACATCTCAGTACTGCATAGGATTTACTGTTCCTTAGCACTCACGTAATCATGTCTTCAGGTTCTTTGTTAAGCATCTGTATGTTGGTTAGCATCATGCACCGACCCACTTCCTTGTCAAGGTGTCTGAGTATGTTGTCCACGGCTTTCCTTACTTGAGAATAATATAATGACATACCTGCAATAATATGCATTTTTGTATAATTTGGGATATTTACAGAAACCTGTATTTTGAAAATCAAATCTGCTTACTCATGCCGTGCTGCATGAAGTAAGGTAAGTATTTTCCCCATGAGATAGCATATTCCTCTAGGAATGATACTCTGATTTAGACAGAGTATGTTGCCTGCTCCAAAAGGAAAGCTTACATATTAATACATGGAAACTAGAATATTGTATCATAAACTAGCAAATAAATGGCTAATACAGTACAAGAATTGAATAGTGCAAACATTTGTTATCAAATACTATGTTGTACATTTTAACAGCAGTGGGTCTCACATTGCTTATTTCCTTGATATTACTGCAGTGATCTAGCACACTACAACTCAGGTCTTTGCCACTGGTGTAGACTTTGTTTCATTCGCATCACTTTGGGGTCTTAACCAAGTGTGAAGCTGAGCAGCCAAATTTTGTTTTTTGCCAACAAAAACAAGGCATGATACAGAGGCTCTTCTACAGCACAGGGTTACCTCTCTCTACTGCACAAGGTAACAGTGCTATTAACTTAGGCACTTTATTTTACATCTAAAAGTTTCATAATTTTGAAAGTTTCACTTGATGTGAGATACTGCAATTAAAATGAGGGTATCAAGGGAATCTTTGATGGTTTTCAAAGCTGGTATGTTTTCTGAGCATAGGCACTGTTTATAACAGGATGAATAACCATGAATAAACACAGCTATTCAGCACTGAAAGAAGCGAATTCTTAAATATCTGTGTACTTAATCCTTCCCAGAACAGAGAGTTGCCACCACTAGTGGAGCACAACTGAGAGCTACTCAGAAAAACCTAAGAAAAGCAGCAGTTGTCAAACTAAACCATACATTTCATTAGAATGCACAATAAAATAAATGTTTAAAATTAAAAAAAATCAATTTAATACTTAACAATAATAAACCATTCTGCTCAAGTGTTGAAGACTTTTTCACATCCATTCCCACCCAGGTTTCTATATTGTCCATTCTCTTACTAACCTATCATTTTAGCTTCCTCCTCAGTAAGAGTTTTGCTCAAATATGTTTTCTTCACTCTGAGAGTGTTTCCAGAGGGAAGGACAGCTCCAGTTACTGGCATTGGAGGTTCACCATCTTTTTGCTGCAAGCTGTCAGCAATTACCAAGAAAGCTCTCAGACCAATATTCATTCTCTGTAAAGTTCAGAAGATGGGTAAGTATCATAATCAAATAATCATATTTGTTCACTTTGAAATTTTGAGTATGCACTTGCCAGCATTTGTTTTTCTGTATCTTTACTACATTAGCTACTTTGACATATTTAAGGAAAAACTGTCCAGGAAATAAAGAGTGGATTCACATTTCTGCTATGAGCAGTGCTCTCCCCTCTCAGAATTTTATGTCTAAATACTTGTATTAGTAAATTATCTTTTTATCTTCAGAATGAAGCACATGAATATCCCCTGGGGTTTAGTAATGCATTCTAAGTAGATCTCCAGTTAAACACAAACATCCTACACGGTGCACTATGAAAAAAAGATCAATAATTGTTGTGAGAGGCCCCTGGGTTGATGATACTGAGAGGAAAGTCTGGAATGAGGCTCAGTGCCAAACTACAATGTGAGAACATCAGGAAGATGAGTTTAAGTGACCTGAGTGCCTTCTGGGAATTCACCAATGGAAAACTTTCAGGCTTTGCATTGCAATGACTGAAAGGCTATAATGTTTTCAATTTCTCAGGAATGTATTCCAAAAACTCAGAGGCTGCCCTACTGAGAGTCTCCCAGAGACATTTACACAGATCACAGGCTTCTTTTTTTGAAGAATGCTAAAATCTACGTACATAAAAAAGTGGCTGTATAATTTCACTGGTTTTAGATTTACAGTGTTGTTGAGAAACAGTAAAATTTCAGATGTTTCTTCATTAAGAAGCTAAGGACTATGTTCACCCCCTATCAGCTCAACTATGTGCAATGCTAGTGCACAACACCCTTTTGCAGGACACTGCTCAGTCAATACCAGAGGTGATTGACCCAGAGTGTGGCAGGCACTGCCTGCTCAAAAATTTGGTTTAATTTTTTTTTACTGCAGGAAGATGAAAGCTATGTTCAAAGTAAAGCTTATATTTCACTTTTGCTGCTTTTGACAGTAAAAAGTTTAATCTACTTTTCCACATTTTTTTGTATCAAAAACAATTTTGGTAAAGTAACTCTATTTTAACATCTTAGTCAATAGATATGACTGTTAAATACTTCAAGATTACTACAGACATATTTTTGTGATGGTCACAATTTATTTATTTTTGTGTTTATTCTTAATTTTCCAATGAATTTTTTCATTCTTTCCCTATTTATTTATATTTTGATTTTTTGAAAGTTTTTCAAATTTCTGATTGCTTTCTCTATGACAAGCACTAAACAGTCGACTCCTGACACCAACACCTGCAAAGCTTTGCCGGTCAAAGTGGTAAAACTCTATTAGAATACTTTTTTGTGGTCATCTTCAATTCTTATTGCATCATTTACTATTTAACAGTAAAACTGTTCTGAAAAACATCAAAATTGTTACAGAAAAATTGCTCATCTTAAAATAGTTTAAGGCATTGCATATAACAATTACAGAGTAATAAGGACATCAATAGTTTTATTTACCTATATTTATTTCTATTTTCCTTTTTGTAGTACATTTGTACTACTTCACATTTGGTATTTTTCACTGAGAAAACATGAGATAGGCATAGACGATGTGACATTTACAGGTAGAAGTTCACAGATATATTTTACCAATAAATAAAATTCAAGATTTGACCTGAAAACTGGACAAAGGTGAAAGCATGCTAAGAATGGAACCAGGAAGTACCTGCAACACAATACAATACAGACCAACTCATAAAAAAACCAGATGTACATCATACCTCAGGGTTAAGACTGAAAGCTTTTGCTGGTTTTCCAACACAAAGGAAGTCAAAGATAATTTCTTTCATTGCAAAATCTAGTCGCTCCTAAAACAGTAAAATACTATCAATCATTAAGCTGCCCACTCCTGGTACTTATTTTCTTTAAGGCAAAAGCATGCTGAAAACCAGTTTAATCAAGATTTATTTAAATATATGGAAAAACAGAAGTATGTATAACATTATCAGAATAAGCTTTTAACAGTGCTTTATGCTGGCAAAATCAAAAATTTATAGCATTTAAATAGAAAATGATCCATTTTGGAAATGAAGTGTCTAATTATTTAATTTAAACTGTGGTAATTATGGTCCTAACACAGTATTTTACATAAAAGGAGCTTGTTCACAGATGGCACAGTTCAGGGAAGGTTTTAAGCATCTGTTTGGTTTATTCCTATTCAGAGACTTTAAGTATGTGCTTAAGTGCTTTGCTCAACAGGAATATTTTCTGAATTTAAGTCATTAAAGAGGTGAAACCTCGAGCACTGCAGGTTAGTTTATTTTGGCAATTCCTGTTTGAACTGATGAAAACCAAACGTATCAACTACATGTTGAACTTTGCCTTACTTACTGCTTGGAAAGCAATGCAACTTACTGTCCTATACAGTAGGGATAATTCAGCATCAAGAGAAAACATGGCTTACTATTAGGACTTTATTGACAGTCACAGCCTGTTGACAAATGCATTTTCTGACTTGATGGAAATTAAAAAAACTAGCAAAAATTATATTTGAGTTGAAGAGAACACATTTTTATCTATTTTCAGTGGAATCTGTTGCTCAAAAGAAATTTGCCCCAACTCAGTCGATAATTTCATTATTGCCTTGAAGAAAGATACTGACAACAGGGTTGTGAAAAATTCAGTCATTAAAAGTTTACTTATTTGTGAATTTGTTATTGAGAAAACAAGTTGTTCATTATATGGAAAGATATACAAATGGTTCTCCCATACCTGTGCAATAAACTGTATTATCTTCACAAAGATGTTCAGAGGCATATCTCTTGGCACAACACCACGGGATCCTTTCGGGAAAAGTGTTGTGACAATAGTAATCAGTCGACTGCAAAAGAAAAAAATAATTAGACATTTCTGGACCTTGCAGACCTTCACTGGCCTTGGCACTCCATTTAGAAAGACCAGAAAGTATTTCCTTTGAAATTAAAATGTAATGGGGTATCATATTCTGATCCTTTGCTACCAATTCAGTGTTATTACCTTATTTCATTACTATATCAGGAGTAACAGTAAACGAGTCAATGGCCACTACAAAAATATTTTTAATTTTCCCCAGGCAGAAAGTGATTTTTAGTTTTTCTAAAACCAGAAACACTTTATACAGTAATTTTAATAGATGGCAGAATAACTGACAGTGACAATATCTTGTTGAGTTTCTTTCTTCACAACAGGAACACGTTCAATTCAAAGGAATTCAGGAGAACTATAAAATCTCTTCACTGGCAACATCCACTATACAAGGGATTTTCAATAAAACTAAAGCATTTTACCTTTGGGTAGCTGTGTTGCTTTCACATTTAATTCTGATCATGTAAACCCACAGTAGTCTGTACAGGGATTCCAGTGCAACTCGAGCCATTTTTGGGTCCTTATTCTAAAGAAATACATATCGTAAGAATAAACTTCAGGAACAAAATAGAAAGGAAATCCTGCACTTAACAGATGTCAAGGCTCAGAGTTTTGATAATGAAACCACAAAAAAGATACTGCCTCACAGCTGCTCAGTGTTCCATTCCTGTAGCTGCAGGACACTTACGCATCTGACCAGCTTCTCCCATTATTACTTAAGTTCTTGAAAAACCCGAGTATCAGGTTAGTTAGATACATGTTGCAATTTAAATTCTCAATCTGAAAACCACCTCAGTTCAACTCTGAAAACCTCACACTCAGTAGACAACATCAATTCAAAAGCTGTTGCCCTATGATGGAGACCTGGTATGAAGAACACAGCAGATAAAGAAATGTGCTGTACATATTCAAAAGTTAAAGGACAAAAATCTGTGGATGCTTAGGCTGGCCTAATTAACATGGCATCTGGGATCAGCTGGACCGAAGTGGATTATCTGTCTGGATTGCTGTTTATTTTTGGAAACTTTTTAACTAGTACAACACTTGTCTTTGGTTCTTTTCAGTCATATGCCGTTTTCTGTTCCTGTGCCAGTTTTAAAGGGCTTTCTGAGTAGGGACAAGTATGTGCAGTCCAAATCAAATGGTCTCCCACATGCTGAGCCATCTGCTGAGTTAAACTTTGAAGGAGTTCAGTACACTTCGACTCAAGATAAGATTTGCTTCTCCCACTGCAAATCTCCACGGCAAAGGTCTGAAACATTGCATACAAATGCTGAGTCACAGATCGAAGACCATGGTTGATCAAAGAACCCTGCAACCAATGCCATCTGTAATTCCTGAATGTGTACTGGTCTGAGACTTCCAAAATTGAGCAAAGGCAATTTGCCACTGATAGGGGAGATAACTTCAACTTTCAACCTGGCATCTGTCACAAACATAGGAAGAGAAACACTGTATTTGGGTTGCATTTTCCATTTAACTTCTTGACAACACGTTTTTTTGCAATAAAGCTTTATATGGACAGAAAACTGAATATAAATTTTGCTTATGATAGCAGCAAACAATGGTTGTCACACATGATTAGAATAAATAGTAAAAGGAATGCCGAAGTTTACTTTGTCCATTAATCTTTGTAGAACTTTAAAATCATAACATCTGTTACAATCAATTTTTTTATTAACTTGTTTACTTTCAATCCATTTTTCATCAGGTATAATCATGTCAGTTCTTGTAAGCTTCAGACCTAAGAATCTGATTTCTTCAACAGGTGATGAAGCATGTTGATCAAGGTTTATTCCTACCCCCATGCTTTCAAGGAAACAGCAGGCTGTGGCTGAGATAAGTAACAAGAGGCTGTGTAGCAGAGGAAGAAGCTATCTCTGTTAGCAAACATCCGAATATTCCAGTGATGAGATAGTTCAGCTGCCAGGGCAGTTGAGAAGAGTTGGAAGAGAAAAGGGCTGAGACCAGTATCATTGGAGTTTTCAAAAAACAGTAGACCAGTTTTCCACCAGAAACAGCAAGTGCAGCAGAAGAAGCGGGATTAAGAGGAATGATAAAAAGTCTGAGAAACATCCTGGGAAATCATGGGCACGTGTGCAAAATCTGCCCCAGTTCATGGTGGTACTTTGGAAATTCCCAGTACTTTGGAAAGCACACAGTGTCACCCTTTGGAAAACTAAGTGAAGTCCACCACCAATTCAGCTTCTTTAACATTTCAAGATCTTTGTCAACAAGAAAAACACAGCCATCAATCTGATTAGAATATGCAGTATTTGGCCTAATATATCTGACATCTTCTTCACTTTCCCAACAGGATATACTGGCACTGGATGTGGCTCCTTCTCCACTGCTGACAATGCCAAACTCACTCCTGGTGCTGAAGAATTTTGAAAGTTCATGGGGGCCTTTTGAACACAGGAGCAGTTGGTGACTGAGCTCTGCCAGAATCTGCTCTGTTTCTTGACTGCTAAGTACCACTGGCTTCTATCCATTGCTTTTGCTCTTCTAGAAACTTCTTTTTCAGTGCCTCTGCCTCTTCTTCTGTGATTGGTGGGTGAGCAATTGGACTTTCAGAAGTGAGGTCCATTTTCTTTAATTCCTCCACTTCTGTTTTCCAATAATAGGATGTGAAGTCTGGTCCATTCAGACCAAAAGGATATTGTTTTGGTACCCATGGATTTATTCCTGAAATAGGCATTGTTTAACCCATTCTTTGTCAACTAACTTCTATACTATTGGCTCAAGTTGTACTGAAGCTTTCTCCTCATCCCAGACGGTTTGGAGATAAGGAACTGTGGCCTTCTAAATGAAACACAGAGCTTTGACTCTCTCCTATATAGAATTCTAGCCTTGAAAAGTTTTTTGCAAATGAAGTTTAGTTAACAATAAACGTTCTATTTAAAAACCAGGATACTTATTAACTTTTACACTGTTTCCAACAGGATAGAAGGAAATGTCCTTTGGCCAGAACGTGGCCATGGTCAAGTATTTCCATGCTCTGGCAGAAATCCCCTTTATTAAATCAAGAGAAAATTTTGTTTCTGTAAAATCAGAGATTTTCTATTCTATATTAAAATCAGAAACAGAATATAAACCTTTTATCTTTCCCAGTGTATGCTTGACCTTATTTTGGGAAGGAGATTGTGCTCTATGGAGTATGGAGGTTCTTGAGAAACCTGATCCATTATGTGGTTTGAGGCAGCCCACACACCATGAAGTTCCATCTACTGTGGTGGCGTGCATAACTATTCTTCTAAGAGATGGATTTCTAGGTATTCCTCCAGCTGTTTGAGCTCAGTTTGGGTTTTGAGGTGCCATTCTGTCTGGTGAAGTGATTGCTTCAATGGCAGGGGCATCTCATTCTCTGTATTGAGAAAGAGTGGCCAACCATTTTCATAATTTAGTCACATACTAAGCTACCACACCTTCTCCCCAAACTAAAGGTTGTATGTCCCTCTACATTAATCTATAAGTGCTATAAATAGAAGTATATCAACTAAGTATATATTGCAAGGCACATTCCCATTTTATTTTCCATCAGTAGGAGCAACGTTGCCTATATTTTCTGCAATTGTTTCTAATAATATATGAGGATCTCCCTAATTTTCAGAAAAAATCCCTACTCCCAGCTGGCTCCTCAGAAATAAGCTGTAGCTGCCTTTTCTGAAGTTTGTACAACTGCATAAAACCCTACAAAATAAGTTCAATAGCAACAAGTTTATTTTTTCAATCTCTTTGCAAATAAGATTCTAATACATATTCACCAAAAGTAGGGAATTCAGGGAGAGGCAGACTGAACATTTTGAAGAACTATTTTAACAGTATGATCCATATGAAGAAGAGCATGGAAAGAAAGCAACAGTAAAAAAGGATGTAACAGGGACCTTTTTGACAGGCTTGGGAATTCAACTTTTGGAAAACAGATATTTGCCTATGATGAGAAAGTGGCTACATGTTCTACCTGTGCTGTCTGCAGAAGGCTTCTAACCACTAGTTCATCAAGTCACAGTTTGGTGGCCCTTGATTTGAGCTAACCACTTCACTGTGTTTCTCCTATTGCCCTTTTCAGGTAGGCACAGGACAACACTTTCACATGGATGCACTTTTAGTATGGTATGGGACATGAGCTGTTGCACAAGTAAAAGACTTGTGAAGGGAGGAGTAGTAATGCTAATTAGCATAAGTGTATTGAACAACATGTGTTGTAAAGGAACCACAGCAGATTGCAGTGGACAGTTAATCCTACACTTCAAAGATGTGAAAAATGGTAAAGGAATAAGAATGGTTATAGGGAGGAAACCAAACAGTTAAGGGTTTTTGTAATATAACTTAACAGGGTGAAACAGGCAATGGAATCAGTGTAATACAAGTTGTTCCATTCTGAAAAAGTACTGACAAGTTCTTCATTCCGAATGCTTTTGTGAAAAAAGCACATTACTATTTGGTCAGTTTTGGTATGCCACTCAAGTGAATAACTTTCATCAGCAATCCTGTCTCCTTCACTGCTGTTGACTCAAGCTTGGTTTGAGTTAGAGAAATGGTAGAAATTCAAATAGGCCCAAGAATATGTTTTTGCTATTGTAAAAATTTGAATAGCAAAGGAACTTTTCAGGAATAAAATCATGTATAGAATCAGATAATAGCAATAATTCAACACATTCACCTAAAAAGGATCTGCAATAGATCAATAGCGCATACTGAAGTTTTACTACAACATTAAAATGAAAAGATACTAACCTTGAGATTGGATAGGCAGTTGTTGAGGAAAATATGCCATCTGTTTAAAAAGAACTGCTTCTGACTGACACAGAGCAGGCATGTTACCAAAGGATACAGAGCCTAAACAGGAAATGGATGTAGATAGTGTTATTTGTATGTCTACACAACACAAAAATAACTTAATAGAGCTACTGCAAACCTGAAGTTGTAACTCCTCCATTTTGTGCAATACAAGTTACCCAACATTAACACACTGGTAAGCAGTAAAATTTAAAAGGAACCTTCTCTAAAGCTACTGCATATATGTTTTATGGCTGAATTAAAACCAACTAAATGTGTACTTACAGCATTATAATAAATCCAAAGATAAGGCACAATTTTACAGACTCTCGAGGCTAAGTTCTGTCACTTTACTGGGAAACGATAGCATGGAAATAACTACAACTTATTATAACAACGGGACCGAGAGAGATTGTTGGAAGTTGTGAATTCTCAGATGCCTATTATTCCTCAAAACCTGCAGTCACAATATTTACTGAGAGATGTGTCAAACACCCTGAAGAATTGTGTTAAAATACAGGGAATCCCTGAATCTACTGGGAGTTAAATCTTGTGAAGGGAAAAATAAAAAGAAGCAAGGCAGAACACAGAAGTTCAAATACTGGATCCCCATCTCTTTGTCAACACTTACTTTGACAGTCATCTTGTAAATGTTGCACTAAAAAAATACACTAAAATGCACCTCTTTATTTTGAAACTGACTTTACTATTTCAACAAGACTTTAAGGTTTTAATTGTCATACATTCAGTCAGAACTAGAAAGTTGTTAATCAAAAATAAGGCAACTTTGACACCAATGATTCTTAAAATTAACTCTAAAATTCTAACTTAAGCCAAGCTGACTGTGTTTGACTGACACTTTTAATCAAAGTATAAACACATCATAAACCCCAGCTTCCATTTCTGTAATAAGTGACATAAATTGTTTATAGCTAGGTTAGACCTAATTTCTCGAGCAAATGGCAAATGTATGTTAATTTTTACTTTTATAATCTCCATTCACTACCAAGAGAACCTCAATAACTAGCTCATGCAAGACACTTATAGATAGAAAATGAAGCAGGATGAATGCTCTCATCCTGCCTGTACAGTGAGTGCCATCGATTCACAAAACACTGATCTTGGTCCTGCTTCAGACTTTAAAGGGTGTGTTTTCTTTCTGGAAGCCTGGAAATATGCACTGCGGATATTTCTGTCAACTGTTTGCCTTTGCCCTCCTCCTTCTCCTTGCAATGTTTGTATTTCTAATCACACCCTCACAAGAATCCATTCTATTTTGTCACTTTTAACTATGTAGCCTCCAGTACGGTATAAGTAGTCAAGCAATCAAATGCAAAACCCCAGCTGTGCAATCCTTTCTCTGGCATGCAGTATTGACTTTGGCAAGTATGGGCATCAGTCTGCTAAGTTCTATTCAGTACAGCAAAGCTTTACCCTGCTGCAGGTTCAACAAGACTTTACTAACTTGTCAGGGTGGAATGGAGTCACACAACACAAGCAGAGTGAGATCAGAAATCCGTCTCAAGACTCTCACTAATTCAAATTCGATCAGGGCTGAGCCCCAGGGGATGTTTTGACTCTGCTCTGGGAATGCTGTAACAGCACACTCCTGCAGTCCTCCCAGCAGATTCACTAGTACTAGTGACCAGCATTTGCCGAGAGGACTGGCAACAGGGAAGTCTTTCTGACTTTCCCAAAGAATGAGGGAGGACAAATGACAACTTTCTTCAGCTGAAAGGTCCAAAACTTCAGAATGAATTAGCTAACACCACATTGCTGACGTGCACTGACCCAGTTGGAGAGACAGGCTGCTTAAGGCAGCCAGCATCAAACTGACTCAGACCCTCATTTAATTCAGATCAACTCATGATTCCAAAAATACACTGCAGTGCCACTGTTCTTCTTACAAGAAAAAAATGAAATAGGGAGCTCACAGTAGCCAAGTTATGGATTTAAAAGGGCAAGAGTTATACATTTTTTCCTCCCTACAATGTATTATTTAAGCCCTGTGAAAGAGTTGTTCCCACATGCCTCATTTGTTCCTGCTTGACAAGAAGTGAACTCTATTCTTCCTCCTCTTCTCCTAATGTTTACACATAAGTATGAGAAAACCTAACCATTTAATAATCACAGAAGCTGAAAACATCTCTTTGATTCAGACTAATTCATACCAAATTCTGAATAAAATAAATACAGTTATTTTCTGTGAACATAATAACAATAACCTCCCCTGCAAATGGAAATATATTGATTGTAGCTAAATGTAGAAAAAAAGTTTTGCACTTTTCTGAAAGCCTTGCTCAGAAATATTTATGATGAAGAATTTTAACCTCTGCTTCTTAGAGTTACTAACCAATGAGTGCTTCTTTCGTGATGAAAGTTCAAGTGTTGTATCATACAGGCTTTCAACAAAGTTCCTCAGACAGGGGACATTCACTTCATTTTTAACAGCCTGAAAGAAAATTTAATGTTAATAAAATACCGTTTCACAAGCTGTTTAATCTAATTTAAAGAAATTATGCAAACAACATGAAAAATAAACTCACAGCAGCTACGGGGACAAGAATTTCAACAAACAGTCCTGCCAGTGCATGCTTGATATCTTTGTCTTTAACTTCAAGGAAATAATGTGCACATTCCTAAAACAAAACAAAACAAGAAACAAAAATTGCATATTCACTGGAATAAGGACCTCTAAATGTCTGCTGAAAGCACATCAAGTGTCAGTGACTATTTTTATCCTGCAAATCCCACTGAAAACATTTGCCTATTAACTTCTAAATCAGAATTTTGCAGCAAGCACAAAGCAGGACATAAGTCAAGACCAACGATTTGTTACTCTAATCCATAAATGCTCCACTGACTCCAGCTGTGCCTAGTGGTGTTTTGGGGTTGAAAATGGGGTTGACTTTATGCCTTCTTTGTGTATATCTTCAAGAAGCAGGACTACTATCCAACATGGACTGCTTTGCACAATACTTTTGAAGGCCAGACAAGGAATGTAATTCCCTGGTACAATACTCAAGGCAAGCAGCAATCTTACTGTAAATATTTTTGGATAAATTTCCTTGCTAGGATTTGTTGCATGTTAAGGATCATTTTAGAATGGTGCTATATGAGGGAAGAACTATCACAATTTCCAGCCTGCAACTGGAGATTAAGAGAGAAAGTAAAAATGTACTTTGTCCTAAACATGCAGCAAACTACTGCCCACACAGCCGTGTTGCTCAGGAAGTGAGGGAGAGGAGACAAGCACCCATCCACTTGTGTTTTTCTGTACTACTTCTCTGAAGATGACAAATCTGTTGACCCAGTAACTTCTCTGGGTACAAGACCCAAACAGCCACTGACTTTGCAGAGAAGGTCCCCACTGACCTTCTTCCCCGCCCATTCATGCAGAGCAGTTTACACTTCACATCATGCATATTTTTTGCAGTGTGCAAACAGGAGTATACACCACATGGCCTCAGTCACTCCAGCCAGCCTTCCTGAGCCGCTTCTGCACTATTTGGGGAAAGACAGGCTCTTCTGGAGCTCACTCCTGAAATTAGTCCACCCTTTGAAGGTGTCTGTCTCTACTACAGCAGTGCTGGTGTGACAGAGCTTTTAGATGAGACACTGCATGCAGGTGCTCAAAATAAAACACAAACTGCCCAAAGAATCGAAGTGTATTTCACCAAACTGAGCAAAACTGGTTTTCCTACATGCACAGTGTATCTTATGATACACTGTAGTAGTAGTATATATAAGAATTAATTTAGAGCTGAGATATTGTAGTAGGGCAAGACAGAGATCATTTGCAGCCAAATTTTCAGTTCTACTATATAGGAGTTTCACCACATATTTCAATAGCAGTGATCACTGGATCCCAGCAATGCTGTGCCATAAAGCTGTGTCACAAACTCATTCACTTACTTCAGTCATGTGCACTGAACACACACTACTTTGACATTTTGTCAGCTCTGGATAACTTACTTTAGGTCAATACATACTAATAAGTCTCTATATAATTAAGAAGAAAAATGACCTGTTTCTGTAGTGTTAAATATGTTATTAAATATGGTTTGAAACATATTCAAAAGATGAAATGTAATGAGCTTCCAGTTCAGGATTTAGAGAAATGGCCCAGTGGGTCTGTATGCCTGTGCATTAGTATTCCAATGTCTAATACTTTCTTGTGGGCATCTAGCATTGATTTTTTTTCTCCATTTACACTATCAATAAGCTCATCTTTACATGGAGGTTTATGTAAAACATGTATTTTACTGCATGAGTGACTACAAACTACATAACTGTGAGGGTGATCCCAAATTAAAACAGGAAAATAGAAAGGTTAAGCTTAATAAACCTGCTGATGGGAACAGAACCAATTGTACATTACCAGCAAGAATGTTAAAACATGAAATAGTTCCGCGTCTTTTACAAAATGACCGAATCTTTTAATTTAAAGCATTCATTATAACCGAATTATGCTCTGTACTTGTGACTCAAACCAGGAGGGTACAGAATGTACCCTTACAGCAGGAAGGTTGAAGGTGTGTTGGGAGGAGACAACACATCCAAGGGAAATTCCATCCAGTTTCTGCCTCAGTACTTTGTCTCTTGCTCAGTGTTTTTCTCTATCAGAAGTTTCTCTGTTTTCTGGCAATTAAGTCAGTGTTGGAAGATTCTTTGGAGGCAGTGAGCAGCCAGACAGATACAGCTAGCCAGGGGCACAGGGCAAGGGACAGCTGTAGGATGGCAGAGTGGAAGGTCTAGGGTCTACAGAACAAAACCTCTTCTAGCTGAAGGGTGAGAGGTAGGGACTAGAGGCATATGACTAATGAGAAGTTGGTATGGAATGACACACTCCAGAGACTGGAGCACTGAGGTTCACAACAAGCAGAAAGGAGCTGCGCATACAATTATGTGGCAATGATAAATGGAAAATCTCCAGGAACATTACAGGAAAGATAAAGATTAGACCATTCAACAAGGTATGGAAACCATAGTTCTGCCCTTAAGAATTTTACCTGCATAAACTGAAGAGAAGCTTCAAAGTCCTCCACAGGATACATCTTAATGCGAAAGAATTTCATTCCCATTATAAGACTGATAATGCTTTGAACTACATATGGGCTTTGTTCTTTATGCCGCAACTCTTTTAACTCTGCCATAAATTTCTTCTTTACAGCAGGAAATCTATGAATTCAGATGGGTTAGTTCCAAAAAGTTAAAAATTAACATTTTAAATGTATTGTAAGGCATATAAATGGGGAAAAACCTAAAGGAGATTAAACTTTGGTTGTAAAATACCATTTCACTCAGTATGGGAATAGATTTCTTTTTGTTTAGTTTTCTTTCACTTGTAATAAACACATAAAATGAAGCACACAGCCCGATCTTAGTCTCTTTAGATAACCACGTATTTCAAATTATTTTATTACCACACACCTCTTTTACATAAGAGCTAATGATACCATTAAAATAATCCCCTCATATTTTTCAAAAATCCATGATGAAAGTGATTTTCTCACAAGTACAAGCAATACTTTCAAAAGAAAATGTTTAAATTATAACCATGAAAAACTATTCAGATAGGCAGTTTATCACTTCAAGTTTTTTATCTAACAGCCATTACTGTAACACTTAAGCATTAATAACTAGAACAACTTGAGATGGAGGACTCTTGGGATAATTTTGGTCTCTCCCACGAATACATTGAAGGTATCTTTTGAGACACATTGTCCATACAAATAACATACAGGAAGATCACCCAACAGGACCTCCTGTCTTTTTTGAGACAAAATAAGAAGAATGTAATTTTTTATGGGCAGGTGTAGCATGCAGCAACCTTTTGTTATCACCTTTGATAGACAACAGAAGTGAATTGAAAGAAGGAGGTTGGCAGGAAGAAGCAGAAACACCTTACCAAGGCCTTTCAGAACTGGAGAAGAAAAGCCACATTTATGGAACACATGCATATTTTGTCTTTGACAGACAAATTGAAGCTTTGGATGCAGATGCCACTCCTCCTTTTGCGTTTCACCCAGACAATTTAGAAGCTCAGGTGAGGCCTTAGCTGAAGTTATATGATTTCCAGATATTCAGACTGCTTTGGCTACATCAAGCTAAGTTGACAGGTTTTGTAGAGCAGACTCACACTCAACAACATCAGAAAGTCAGGAGACAGGTATCAGTACGTTGGGGCACTAAATTTCATCCTTTGTTTAGTTTGCAGTGTAAGCATATGATGTGATGTTTTATTTGGTATAAGTTTCTGCATTTGCCTGTTTCTAGACCCCAAATTTAAGATGTAACCCACAGAGTGTTTTAGGTCATCTGTTCTAAGAAGGATGAAGGGTAAGGAAGCAGTTACATTAAGTTCTGAGCTGAAATAATGCAGAGAGACTTGCTATGTAGGAGGATAGTCATTCATAGGTTTGCCCAGCTAAAGAAAAAATAGTATAAATAAAAAAAATTAATTAAAATAGCTCTCTTCAGCCCTTTGGGCTTTCCACAGACGTCATTGCTGAGATAAGAAAAATAATGCTGCTGTAGTCAAGTTGAATTTATTCAGTATCACTGGACTAGTTGCAGAAAGCCTGTGAGTCCCTAGAGGTCTATGCTCTAGAACAGAGGATGAATAGAGGGCCAATGAACTGAAATGACTTATTCAGAGAGTATTTTTAGAGAAAGTGAGAAAATCAGAATATTCACATGCTAAGCAAATAGAACTTGTCAGATTTATAGGGGAAGTAAGATATTCCATTTTGCTTACTTTGCTTGAGCTAGAACACCTATTACTTCTGCATACAAATCTGCAACAATGTGCATATTTCCAGTGTTAGGACCAAGGTACCTAGCAAGAGATAAGAAAGAATTCTCAGCTAAGAAAGCATACTGTTTAAAACATAACTAATAAAAAAAAGGAAAATGTTTTTCTCACAGAATTTTTGTAAGAAAAAGAGCCTTACCCTTCTTTGTACTTAAAGTGCTTGAAAGCCAAATTAATAACATCATTTACCAAACTGTCTATTACAGGATGAAGTGGAATCTGAAAACACAAAATAAAACACAAGTACATATATGTTACACTTGAAGTTGAATCCTTTAGTGCTAATACTACTCCTGGGTATCATCCATACAGTAATACAGTATCAGTTGAAACAGTATGTAGCTAACAAAATAGCTGGAATGAGCCAGCCATTTAATGTTTATTTAGTATGGAAGAGAAATATTTTAGCTCCAAAATCTTGGCAAAGTCAAGTCCGTATAAGCACAGAGTACTATGTATTGTACAGGTGCAAGGAAGACAGCAATGAACAAGCATACAGAATGTACTTAATGTTTTTAATATACTTTTAAAGAAGCAAATGGAAAGAAGAATCCCAAAATTCACTTGCATTGGTAATTTTCATCATTTTTTAGTCAGTGGATAATTGAACAACTCATACCTGTTTCAAAACTTCTATTAATACTAAAGAAAAAATAAAGTCAATAGCCAGATCTCTTCTCTCCATTAAATAGTCCCTCTGCTGTTCATCACTGCAAAATCAAAGAAACACAGTATTTCAAATGTGTCATACTTCGTATGCCTTCTTCCATTACAAAAATAGAGATAACAGGGGATTGTGTTCTACTTTCTAAACTGCAGCCCAGTAATGTACTGTTGTGCTCTTAAAATATGAGCTAAACAGACCAAATCTAACCTGTTACTGTGACCATCTTTCAAATGCTTATATATCACTGTCCATTTCCTCTCTCTTTTGTCTAGTCTATGGTTAACACAAAAAAACCCAAACCAGAACAAAACCAAGGAAATGCATGGGTTCCATATCAGAGCAAATGGTTTAAATCTCAAATTCCTTGCTGATGGTACCATTTATACC
Source organism: Formicarius rufipectus (assembly GCA_013399695.1). Classification (NCBI taxonomy): domain Eukaryota; kingdom Metazoa; phylum Chordata; class Aves; order Passeriformes; family Formicariidae; genus Formicarius; species Formicarius rufipectus. The sequence continues at coordinate 237,794 of VXAU01004934.1, forward strand.
ATTCTTAATTACACTTTGGTCAGAAATGCAATAATCAACTTTGGGCTATCAAATTCATCTTTAGACTTGTGATGGGTTTTGGAAAATGCCTTAAAACCACCAAAGGAGAATTCATAAACAAACTACATTCTCTTCTAAAAACTGTTCTGGTGTTAATTTTTTAACTTCGGCAACACTTGCCAAATGTTAAAATACATTCCTTGTGTGGAATAACACTGAGGAACAGAAGTCTGAGGTGAGTAGCTTGGAATATAAATACAAAAAAACCACCCCCATTTGGATCACCTGATAAGAGTTTCAAGGTGTACTGAAAAGACAGCATGAAATATACACTCCTTTTTATAAAATTAAATGTTAAAGGAACAGTTCTGCAGTCCATTTGAAGCACTTAACACTGTTTTTAGTGAGATTTTTGTGTAAATTCAGTACAATTCTTATAAACATTAAGAGTTTTAGTGATTTCAATTGTACTTGCGCTTATAATTAAATATGCATTTAAGAGTACTACTTGATCAGTGATGAAATAAATTATTTGCATTTTGGTTTTCTTGGTTTCACATTAACCGGAGAAAGGGCTGGTTATATGTACTCTCTGTAACACTACCAACTGACAGAGTGGCCTTGTTTCATTGCTAAACTGACTTTAACCCGAATTTTGGGTGGAGTTCCTGAAGACGTCGATTTATGAGCAGATGGTCCTGCAACAAGTAAAGAGAAAGAAGCAATTCAAAGCAAGGATTCATCTCATCCAAAAGCAGACATCTAATTGATGAACCATGTCTTCATATTGCCTACTTCAACTAACACAGAGTCTAAGATATTTTGATTCAGGTTAATTTCTATCTTGATATATAAAACTGGCTCCTACCCCTTTGTTCCACCAACTACTGCCTTCAGTAATTACTGGATTATAAGGCAATCCTAATGTGAAGAATTGCCTGTGCATTTCCTAACACCAGGTCTGACACTGTTGATTTTCCTGCTGCTTCATTAAAGTGTGTAAATGTAGTACTGAAGTACTCAGAAAAACTCTAAGTTTGAAGAATATATCTGTACCAAACTACTAGACCTGAATATAACCAAGCTCAATCTAGTGCCGTATCACTGAGGAACTACTGATATCCTTAATGTTGTGTCCCTGTTTCTTTTAATAGTTAAATTAATGTTGCTAAAAACTCTGATTAACTCTCAAGTTTTTGGATTGAGGATAAGTGTAAGTGAAATTTCTGTGTCCAAGCAGAACACTATATAAAAAAAAATTCTTCCAAATGTCAAGGAATTATTGTCTCATCACGTAAGTAAACAAGACATAGTTTATACAAATCAATATTTAAATGAAATTATAGCATCGAAAACCAACAGTAAGACAAATGTAACAGCACTGTTGTGTTTGAACTATCAGGAGCATAATTTTAAAGACACAATTTCATCCATCAAGAAGCTGAGAGAAGAGTTCCAGGAACAAGTAGAAAAAAGATACAACTTTTAAGTAACTGTTCCTTTAAAAAAGCCATTTTTACCTTAAAAGTTTTCAATTATGTATGCATGCAGACTCAAAATCATACCTTTTGGATTTAGTGCTTGTTCTTGGTCTGTACTCATGAGATTCATCTTCTATGCCATTCTGCCTTTTATACCAATCAAACAAAGTGCGCAGGATAGAGGGTAGACAGTATTCTGAAAGCGAGCTCATCGAGCTTATAACCTATGGGGAAAATGCAACAAATCAACAAATCAAATGCTGTTCAAGTTTCCCTTCATTCTTAAAAGAAAGTACTAACTCAATGGCTAGATATGTTCTTTCTCATTTTAATCTAATTTTTGAGAACTATGGTACAAGCAGTGACCTAAAATTCTACATTTCCTGTCTTTAGAAGACACATAGATGTGTCACTTAAGATCATGGTTTAGAGGTGGACTTGGCAGTGTTGGGTTTGTGGTTTAGCTTCATGATCTCAAAGGTCTTTTCCAACCTTAGTGATTTTATCATTCTGTAAAACATGAGCAGAAACACAATAGTGGAGTGTATGTCAATAGGGTCTTTATATTGATGATAATAAAATGCATTAGTGTATCACATCTTAATACACACCAGAACACTATCTAGTTCTGTAAGGGGGCTATTTTGATTTGTTACACAATGCTGACTTGAGTTTGAGCACATTATAAGGAAACAAAAAGCAATGAATCAGAGGCACTGTGTTCAGGAGTTGTATCTGGCTGCTGGATGCCCTTCCTGAAACTCAAAATATATTGAGGAATTCCACAAGTTCTGAAAGAATTTTAATCAGCTGACCATGCAGATGCATCCATCTTACTATTAGGCTCAAAGACCTGATAACTTAGACTCCTCTTTTATACACTGGAAAATATTTATAGTTTCCTCTATCTTTGTGTGCACAAATAAACAAAACATAGTTTAAAACTGTTGCTTGGAAGTTCCTGATTAAACAGCTCTAGTGGTATACTGGAAAAAAAAGATCACTCAGTATTAACTGTGTCACCAATTATAGAAATGTTATTGAACATATTACTACTGAACTGTGACTTAAACTTCCTATTATTGGAAACCATAAAGCTACAAAAGATGAGAAGATAAAAAAACCCACCCCATTTTTATACAAGAGGATATTATATGCATTGCAATAAAATGTTCACAGCTACAGCATTTGTGGATATTCTATGAAAACAGAGAACAAGTTCTGAGCATCAGAAGTGAAGAGCTCAAGTGAGTACTTCATGTCTACCCTGACTATGTCAACAATGTCAGGTTTATCTACCTGCTTAAACTTAAACCAGCACATTTCAATGCCTGTGGAAAAATAACAAAGTTTAATGTCCCACACAAGACAAAGCTTGTGTGAGCACTGTGACTAAGAGCAAAACTGGCAGACCAAGTACCTTACACATAATTTCCAAATATTACTATAGCCTTAAACAAGAACTTTTGTGGATGATAGTCTAGATGAATAACTGATCTCTTTTGCAGTTTTTCAGCCCCAGGATTTAACTAATTCACAGTGACGTTGTGGTCTAAAGTTAATGAGACACATTGAGGATGAAGTATTACTGTTCAGGCAGTATGGCCTAAAATTAATCATTGTGCATTAGAAAGCTGTCACAACTGCCCCTGTAAAATTAAAAGTTTCTATTAAAATATTGTGTTAGGAAAGTTTTCAATTCAGTGTTTGCAATATATTTTATTACCTGAAATATGAAACAAGTTGCTGTGGAAGATGGCATTAAGGCACTGCTTCCAGCAGTGACAGAAGGTCTTTCATGAAGAATTACTACAGCACTTCAGGCTCAATTATACCAAAGTCTTCTAGCCTAAGGCTTCAGATAAATATTTTGAAGACATGAATCACCCTGTGTCAGGGCAAAGTATTCACTACCAGCTCAGTTCTCCATTGTTTTCCTAAACTTTTTCTGAAGCTGACAGAACATCAGCTATTAAATACGAGATGCAAAAAAACCCAGTTTGCTAGGGAAGACAAAAACAGAATCATCGAATGGTTTGGGTTGGAAGTGACCTTAAAGATCATTTAGTACTAACCCACTGCCATGGGCAGGGATACCTTCCACTACACCAGTTTGATCAAAGTCTTGTCCAACTTGGCCTTAAACACTTCCAGAGATGGGGCACCCACAACTTCTCTGGGCAACCTATTCCAGCAACTCACAAATGTCATTGCAAAAAATATCTTCCTTCTATTTAGTCTGAATTGAATCTGTTTTCGTTTAAAATCTTTACCCTTTGGATTTACAGTGTGTGTCTTTAGTAGAGATAAAAGGTCAATATAGGTTTGAGGGTTTTATTTTCTTTTAATCTTTCTGTCATTGCACTTTTAAGACAGGAAGGAAGGGTGGACTGGGTAAAGACCTGGCTTTCAGGGAACAGGAAGGGAGGGAAGTCTAGCCAGCTTGCCAGCATACTGGTTACTCAACTCTTTCATTTACTGGAAGTCCAGGAGTGAGATGAATTCTAGCTCTGTGCTGCTCCTTAAAGGGAGTGCACAGATGTACAAATAAGTCCTTGTTGGACAAACGATCATGTTCTTCCATCATAAATGAACTACCTACTGTATAGTTTAAGGATTAGAAAGCTGCACAAGTAGGGAGCTGTTTAAAAGCTGTGTTCACAGAGCATTAAATATACTTCATGCAAATGCTTAATATTTATTTTGGACTAAAATGCAAGGATAAATTTAATGAAATTCTGCCTAGATAGTTTGCTACATTTATATACTTTCATAAAAGTCTAGTTAAATTGTCAAAATACAAATATAAGAAATGTTTCTGCTAGCAGCAGATAGATGCTGATTACTTTTTACATTGCACTTATGAATTTATATGTGCTTTAACAGCACATATATTCAAAACTATATCCAATTCTCAACAGTAACATTAATTTTCTGGGCTTGCATTTTTTTCATATACCATATATGTCAGCATGTGTGTTGACTAGGCATTTTACTGCCATTTAAATAATGCAGAATTGCATTCTCTTCATTTTTGAATAGGGTTGGTTTATTTTTTGCAAATTTATTATTCACACAGTGTCTGCATATTTTGTCTTCAAATTGCAGTTGAGTAGATCCTAAATAATGAACATTAAGAGTGAGATTTACATTCCTTATCAATGCTTCTGAAAGCAGAATTGGGTAAAGACAGGTACCCACAGACATGCAATAATATCTTCCCTTCTTTAACATTTCTAACACTGCATGCATGTCTACAACAAAGCCCCATAATTACAAACAACATGGATTCAAGGAAAATAACAGTTGTAATTAAATCCTTGTTCCTTCAAATCAACAGCAAAACTCTCATGGACTACAGTAATTTCATATATGCAAGATACAAAGCTGCAGACATAAAGTTAGCAATTTGTATTTCAAATATTCCAGCTGGGGAAGGGGGAAGGTGGATACATGAGCTGCCTCCAGCTCCAATCAAAAGAGCTACATGCACTAATTCTGTTGGACTGTTTGAGACAAAGCATTTTTTCCTGCTAATAACAGGTTTCTAGACAAGTCAGCTCTAATTCACAAATCTGTAAAACAGCACATTAGGAGCAAGTAGTGTAGTTGTGTTCATGCAGATCCTCTTTCGTTCACATCTGTGTTACAAGCATTTTTTTGGGACAGTGCTATGAAGCTAAATCTCCCTAGAAATGGTTCAAACTGTTAGCTACTCAACTTGGACTCACTAGTTTTCATTTATGGCCTTGTTTTTGTGAGTGAAAGTGGGAATTTTTAGTATCATAATTTTGTAGATGGGAAATTTTATCTAGCTTGCTTATATACTACCACTGTTTATAGCTATTTTACTGCCAGCACAACATGAAACCCATTTATTTTTAGTGGGAAGCAAGGTCATTCTGAAGGTGTTACCTTTAATTTTGCCTTCTGATGTACTTCTTTACACAGTGCTTAAACCTAAACTTCTGACCAAGAAAAAAGGTTATTTTATGACCCCATCACCACCATTTCTTATACTTCCTCTACTGTGTGCCCTTTGCTGGAGAAGGAGGACAACGTGTAAAACTCAGGGAAAGGGAGAACTCAAAAGGGACCAACTCCAGTGATATGGCAAAGATGATGATACAAATATTTGCTTTCTACATTAACAAATATAATATTGGATAAGAAAAATTATCAGTATATCATTAATCATGTTTAGACTGTTATAAAAAAGGGACAATTAATAATTAGTATGCTGCCTACTGTCTATTTACACTTGCATTTTTCACTTTTTGTATTATTATTTAGTTTCCTTTGTTTACCTTCATCTATTTTTGTTGTCTTCATCTCCTAAAAGTATATAAAACATGAAATGTTTTAGCTTTCCAATCGGTATTCTCCAGCTCAGTGCACTTCTATGAAGACAGCAATACAATTGAAACACGTTTTTGTGCAGTTTATCCTTCAAGTCCTGCAACTCTGACAACACAGAGACAGCTTCATAGGAAAAATTAGCCTTGCTGTTAAGTTTTCGCTTCCCTGGCCAAAATGTTACATTCATTTTGTATTTTTGTATGGGAAACTGACTGTAGTTCAGTCCAAGATTACACAGTGCCCTTTTTCTGCCTCCAGTGCTGTCACTTCACTAAGCATTCATATACCGTGGTAAGAAGAGAAGATAGGTTAGTAGAGGCTGAGAGCAAGAGTAATAAAAGTGTTTCCTTAGGTAAGGATAAGCTTCTTGGAGAATTACGAGTTTTTGCACCCTAGCTTTTGATCTTTTTATGTACTACAACTTTATGGTTTCCTGTAATAGGAAGTTTAAGTCATAGTTCACAAGTACAATGTTTAATAACATTTCTGTAATCAGGAACACAGAGCATGCTAATGCTGGAGCAGTAATGGTCTTTGCCAGTAGGCAACTAGAATTGTCTAACCAAGAACTTTTAAAGCATGGTTTTAAATATCCTATAATATTATTTAAAAACATATGAAAAAACCCCTACATAATTTCCTGTATATATTTTATTTATATACATGCACACCTAAAAAGGAAAAGACAGTCAGTGTAAGGAATCCAGTTTGTTGACCTATTGGTGAGACACTCTGCAAGCCAGGATAAGTACGATCACTTCATACATTGCTCAAGATACTATTTTGAGTTTGAGGAGGGTGATGCAATTGGCAGCCAGACATACTGTCTGCCTAACAGGAGACACACCTATGTGGAGAGAACCAGCTCTGCCTGTGCTCAGATCCTAGTTATTGGATCCCTCTTCACAACTAGCACTCCTAAAATGGTGTTTGAGAATGGGCAGGAAAAAAATGCTGGTTCTCAGAGAGCCAGAGATAGAACTCTTTAGGAGTAGAGTAAGTCAGGCTTTCATAACCATCTTAAATGGTTCAGCGGTTTCAGTATAAAACCTGGTGCTGATTATTTTGGGTAGCTGAAGTTCCATTCTGCTCAATGTAAATTACTGTAAAGAGGCTTTTTGGGCTGTTTCTTCCACCTCTAAAGCTGACTTGCAAAAAGCAAATTTTAAGTCAGGTCATGCCTTACTTTTGATGCTTTTTGATTTACAGTTAAAAGATACAGCTCAGACATTTTAAAGGGACAAGTGACTAGTGACCTACCTTATCAATTTCATGCAAACTGAATAATTTTGGTAACATCAAAATTAGGTTCCTCTGAGAGTGTGCCACTTTTTATGACTTAAAACTGAAAGTAAAAATCATTAGGTACTCCTTGAGAACCTTTGTTCATGGGGATTCTCTCTCCTTCTACCTTCATTTCTGTAGTAAAAATGTCAGGAATGTCATGTGTGGTCTTTTTTGGTTTTGCTAGATGACTTGATGTGTTTCAGCAATAAATACCAAAGCTTTCCATACCTTATTGGAAGGGAAAAGTAAGGGATGATCAACATGTTCTTCCTGGATCCCACAGACTCTTTAAATATTTGAGTTAACTTGAAAAATAAAACTTAAATTATGTGACTTCAAAGTACACGTGGTTTAGTACCATGTCACATCATGATCTTCAGTGTTTTCCAAGTAGGCCACAGCTTAATTTTTAGTATCAGTAAAATTATCCATACTTTCATGACAACTTTATCATACTGACATATTATGATTTGGAAAAGGGCTTTATAATGATATGTACTTACTAATTTACGCCAAGTAAAGAAAGACTTCTTGCTCTATTTTCTTGTTTGTACTCTAGCTCAGTTCTATCAAATCTCTACCGTGTATTAAAAAATTCTGTATGATTGTATGAATTTAGCCAAATTAAAATTATTTTGGTAAGAGTGAACCAGTTCCTGAAAATGGGCTCATAAGCCAGGTTCAGGTCCCACCTGCCAATCACGGCTGTACATCAATCCCAGGAGCACTAGAACATTTCAAAATTTTAGTGCCTTTTAAGGGGAAAACAATGTGAAACCTGAAAAGGGAAACACTGCCAACAACCTGGGTTGAGACTGACAAAAAATTTTGAAAATTTCACTTTAAACGGTCTGTTTTGAAAATTTCAAGGAACTGAAAGCAAGGTTTTCTAACATGATGTTTAAGGCAATCTCAGCTCCAGGCTTCTCTATCAACTCTGCATATAGGTAGGACTCTAGATACGCAGATAGGAAGATATATGAATGTCCTGCATTAAAAAAAATTACGTTTATTTTCTGACTGCATCTGTTCCCCTCCCTCCACCCCAGCATTCAGAGTAAACTGCTACAGTAGTAAATACACAGCTGTTTCACTCCAGGAAGCATTTGCTGTTCTCATTAAATGATCATGACTTAATTATTCAATTTTCTGTCTATTTACCAATAACCAGGAGAAAAATCAGTCTTCCAATTCTTCTTTGTAAAGGGACACAATTTGCTTAACCATGAATATTTAATCAAATCGCAGCCACGCGTTATGCGTTTAATACACTGCAGGAACAGTATCAAACAGTTTGCATCTGGGTGGCTTAATTTGTTTTACTTTCCCATTTGCCTGTGATACTTTTCCCACAAGAAGGGCGAAAAAAAAAAAAGGTCAGAATACCACAAGGAATTTCATTAGGCAGATAAGGAGTATTCACAATCAGCCTCCTTCAGCCTACAGTTTCCCAGCGGGGTCTCTGTGGTCAGCAAGGTAGGCAGGGAGCTCCCAAGTACAGCGCAGAAGTCTCGCCTCCTCTGTTCACCTCCTGCTCTGCACAGCCCTCCAAGCAGGCTACCTCTCCCCAGAAAGTAGCTACAGAACAATCTAGAATGTGCTACTTTGTCAAGCTAAAATTGTGAAGTGAGCCTTACTGAACGCCAGTGGAGTCGCACAAGGCATCATTGTTTCTGGTGCAATGTCCCAGAAAACCCCATAAATGTTCATCTGAGGTTCTGAAGTTCTACTTACACCTATCTCCTCTCCCAAAGTTAAGTTAATCAAAATGGTACTTGCAGCTTATGGCATTAGTCACAGCTGCTTTCAGAGTGGTCACTGTTGCTGCTGCTTCTGCTCTGTCCTGTGTCTCTGGCCCTGCTGGCAGCACAGTGGTGTGGGCAGATGTGCACTCAGCAGCAATGGTGACAGCAGTGACAGCTGAGGCAGGAACAGAGGAGCAGCAAATAACTTTTGTTGCTTATGATACACCTAGAGTTTATCGTTCCACTTCACTGGGAGTGAGTTTTGGCATCCTTTATGCAACTTCAACTCTTTAGCACGTACCTTTCTTTATTTCAAAATAGGTTACTTAATATTATTCTTTTATAGGTTACTTATATATTATATATATAATACATAGGTTATTTATTATTTTTAGGTGCTTTCTTTTTTAAAAGGAAGACTGCTGGCAAAAATTAATTGCTTTACACTACTATTAAAAAGTGTGTGTATTCCTCTTGGTCTTATTTTTATACTTTTCCCATTTCCCTTACATAATAAATTTATTAATCTACTGCCAGATATTCAATTTTATTAATTACAATTTTATTGTTCTACTAAATGAAATATAATTAATTAAATTGTTCTGTTTTATTTTTAATACTTTTTCCCTGCCAACCATTTTTCTAAGTATTTTCTACCTTGTCATATACAGGCATTTATCCTGACAACTGAACTTTTGCTTTGTGTTAAATACAACAGGTTGGCTCAGCCTATTTGAAGTGAAGCAGACATGTAAGTCACACTGAGTCACAGTTATACAGACTAACTAGACTGATGAGACTGACGAGACTGACAGCAATGACATATTAACTATACGAAAAACCTCACAGAAGAAATACTGGGGGCCATGCACCTGTTTCAAAAACCAGATAGTCTGAAAAGATACAAAGTTTGCTTCAAAATCCCCATCAGTGGAAACAGCCAGGAAAAAACACATGTGCCTAATACACTGTAAAAATCATGAAGTTTCTATGACAGAAAAATACTGAACTTGAAAACAGTGGAAAAATCCTTCCAACTTAAACCCAAGAATGGTTAGGCAAAGCTCTCATATTCTACTAAAGTACATTGAGAGGCACTGCTTTTACAGTATGCAATGATAGTATAAGGACACTAGAATGCCTTTAAAGTACTTGTCTTTTAGACTGAGGAATTAAAATTATATAATTTGAAGTGTCTTACTTGATCAAACTGGGGATCTTCTCCTCGCTGCAGGGATTTGGTCAGTGGCTTCTCCTAAAAGAAAATGTATTAAATACATATTACTTAAGATCAGTACTATCATATAGTCTATCTAATTTACTATTATTTCTCTGTTAGATCTTTTACACAATGCTATTTAATTACATTGTGTACCTTCTTGTTATACTACCAGACAGTACAAACATGTCCACAGATACAGTGCAGCATGCCGGGCATACTGAAAGAAGGTGATTTTAGAAGAATCTAAACCCACTGAGTTCAGTTTAGAGGAAGACAATTATGGAAAAAATTATTACTTCATTTTTGGAACGGAAGCAAGTTTTCAGGAGACCTCCTCAGAATAACTGGGAAAGCTAAAGAGAACTGCCCAGTTTAGAGTCATCAGGTGTGAACATCCATTCACTTTACGGCTTTTTTGTCAAATAGGCTGAACTCCCGAGATATATAGAAGTACACAGGCCAGTATTCCAGATACACACAACAGTACACAAAACATGAATCTCCTAAACCACAATGAAAATAAACAATACATGAGGGCAGATGACAGTCTGAAATACATATCACTTGTCACCATCACAATTCTGCAGTGAATTACACTACTGTTGCTGGTTTCTGAAATGTGCCAGTGCTTTATTCTTCTGTAAATCATGAATCTGTCTTCTCCTACAGCTGCAAGACTGGGGCTGTCCCACCAGCTCAGAATGAGATTTTCTGTTTGGTTTTCAGCAAACTATTACACTCATCAGCATCTTAATGTATCAGGCAAAATATCATCACTGCCAGGGGATGTGAGATGCAAAACAAAGGAATCTGTAAAGTTGCTGAGATAAGGGAATGGAGAGACCTTAGGCAGATCAAAGATTTCTACTATTTAATGTTACCAAAGATTTATACTATTTAATGTTTTACTCTGGAGAAAATGTTGCCCAGTTTAATTGGCTGACTGATTTTGAAATTAATTATGCTGATCCACTTGTAATGCCAGCTGGCAAGGAGGCCAAGTGTGGGGTGACCGCAGTATCCCCTGACTACCTACCAAATACAAAAATCAACAAAATGTTTTCTACTGAGTCACTGATTTATCCAGAACAGTCACCAATATTTTTCATTGTTTTCTCACATATCTAAAGTGACTCCTCCAGGTTACATTACAGGCAAAACAGCTATTAATTACAACTCTAAGACAGCTTATTGGTGATGAATAGATGCAGTCAAACCTTGTAACCCAGAGAGAAACACAGGATGGTGCCCCACCCACAGTCCTCCTCCTCCTCAATCAGTAAATCAGTGCTACCCTGCCTAGTTGAGTCCCACTGGGGGGATAGTACCTCTTTTGTCCATTGCTGCACACTGGAAAGGACAGCACATAATCTTTCAAAATTAGTATTCAACTTACTTAAAAGGAAAAAGATTCGTATGTTTCCATGAGTCCTGGACAAATCAGCATACTAAGAATCAGTGCAGTTAAGAAAAAAACACTAACACACTTTTTTTTTTTCTTTTTTTTTTTTTAATTATGAAATTTCTGATTCTGTTACACAAGACTTGTGTTACCATAGCAAAGCTTCTTAAGGTCTGTTTCAACAATAAGGGCTTCAGCATGTAGAAGCTTTATGCTTCCATGCCCAACACTGTGATGCTTGGCTTTCAGAGAGTGGTGTTTCAGGCAGCAATGAGCTGGGGAATCCCTCATCACATGCTATCTGTAAGGAGGACACAAGTAAATCAGACATAGGTCTGGAACTGCAATCCTGCAAATGTCCTCATCACCTGAAACCCATCCCTGGAAGCATCTCCCAAATACTTCTCCTTCGGATGAAGACAATTCCCAGGGGCAGCACATCTGAATTAGTGAAGATCCCTCCATTTAAACAATGTGAGCAGGTGACTACACCTGAGCTTCCCAAACCGTGCTGAATTGACCTAAAGAAACCATTCACAGGTCATGCAGCAGCCTTGGTCATAGCCGAAGGCAGTCCTGGGATGGAGAACTGCCAAAGACATCTACAAAAAGCCAGGAAGGCTTCTGCTGCCATAACTTCTCAATGTCTCCAGTCTAGGATTTCAATTTCCTCCCCTGCATCCCATCCTGCACCTACTACTGTTCCTGCCAGCTCCACTCCCCTCACACTTCAGCCAGGCAGCAGTTGCTGCTGCAGCTGTCTCTGCCTCTTCCTCACACCCATGTTCTGCCTCTGCTTCATCTCCCTCTTCATCAATTTTTCAGGTTGCTGCTGCTCTCTGGCTCTTCCTTGACTCTATCCAAGCACGGTGTTGCTGCCAACACTGTCTGAAGCTATGGCTCAGCCGGGATGGCCCCAAGGTGACCCCATGAAGGCAAGTGTCTTTGCACAATACCCACACAGTTCTGGGAGCGGGGTGCCCACACCAGAGACACTCAGTGTACCCCTGCGGGGAACAGCAGCAACCGCAGAAAATTTTACTTAGGGTTTGGAGGTTTGAGAAAACACCAAGTAGAAGTTATTACTATTCACTTTATTACTAGTGATGAGTGCTGAATAACGAAGTGAATTAAAATGAAGGGCCAGAGGCAAATGTGTTTCTTGTTGTCTAAGCTCTCCTAAAACATAAAAGGATGACTGCTTGCCTGATGTAAGTAACAAGTGACCATGTCAGGAAGACACTGCTGAGTGAATTCAAAGACAGCTCAATTACTTGCAGGTGCTTCAAGTGTCCTTTAAAACGCCAGTTTTTCTTTATGCAAAAGACAATTTCTTCTCAACAACTGTAAACAACTTGCTTAATCTGTATCACTTCATTCTAATATCCTTACAAATCTTACAATTTCATTTTGTGCAGAATTTTCAACATTGCTGCTATGGCAGCTGCTGTATAAAATGCATTTATTCTCATGGTAGACTTCTTCACTATGTGCCAAAGGTTCAGGACATGCAAAGAAAAGGTCAAAATACACAATAAAGTGAAACTGCCTCTGAGTAATAGATTGCACAGCAGTCTGTTTACTCTGGAGATATACTTACTTTAAAGTTTTTAAAAAAATCTAAAAACTGTTTCCTAGTCATAAGATAGCATTTTATTTATTTTATTGCCCACCCAATTCAGAAATGGCAAAGAGGTCCTTTTGTATTACCAGTTGACTTATTTGAGTTTCTGTAGCTATACTACTTTCTACAGAAACATCTTCCAAATCTTGGATGAATTTGGAGCCAAACCCTACAACCACAAACTAAAAAAAAGAAAATGTTGGTTAGTACAAAAGAGCCCATAGCTTTCTGGACTACAAAAAACATCAGAAAAATTCAGAAGAATGGACTCTCAATAATAATATTTCCATTTTTAATCACTAAGTTAAACATCCTTATTTCTTGTTTGAAGTGCTGCCTACAATTGTATACTCTGTATTTGTTCATGCTGGAAACTCCCATAATAGAAACACGTTAGAGATTAGCAGTGAAGATCAGCAAAGACAGTGTAGCATTTATTATTTGAAACTATTGTTTTTCAATAAAGCCATCTAAAAGTTTTTGGTTGCCAATTCTTACAAAACAAAATGCTCACCTAAAAATTAATTTCCTTTCTCTGTCTCACTGCTGTTGTGAAACCACGAATAGAATCTAATACAATATGCTAAATATGCAATGGTAAATGCATACTTTATTGTATTTGCATGCATTAACTAAATATAACATTTATAATTTATCTAAAAAACAACATCATTCAAACCCTCTATTCACATAAGCACACTAAAACATTTCTCCAAAGACTATCAGCTACTTTTAATGGTTAATATATTAATGCTTTTTCAGGGCTGCTACACAAACATAATTGGGTAAATTTACACAGGAATAGCCACCTGTCACAGAACTGAGTGTTCAGGGAAACATAAAAATAAAAGGATGTTGCAGTGCTTATTAAGCCTCACTATGTCACCATGTTATAACGATATATAAAAAACCCTTAAAGCTATTTCTAATCTCAGCAACCATTAGGCACATTATTCCTACTGAACTGTTACAGGCTACTGTATTACTGATGGAGATAAATCCTATTGGTTTGTTGTGGTTTTTTGTTTGTTTGTTTTTTTAAAGCATTGAGGATGAAAGGATATTGTGACACAAATTTTAACTTATGCACTGCACACCAAAAAGCAGTCACACATGCTCTACTGAGTAGTCCACTGCAGTGGAAGACTCAAAAGAGTAGAAGAATGGATCTCTTCACATTAAATAGAACAGACATAGACCACATTCAACTACTACAGCTACAATATATGTAAAATGAATGTAAGCACGATATTAAGAACAAAAAAATCTACAAGTGTGTTTTTTTCCTACTTACCACAAATCACCACATAAACCCCCTCACCCTGAATAAGTATCTTTGCTTTATGTACTTTTCAGCAGGAAAGAAAATTGGTGTTTGTAGGAAAAGGTCTGCTCCAAAATATACTAATTATAATTTTTTTGGGCCTTTGATTATTTAGTATATACAAAAATTGCAAAACATATCACTGTCAATCCTGCACTCACGTGATGTGTAAACCATGTTCTGTAGCATCTAGGAGAAGTGGCCATGATGCCAATTCACTTTTGGAGGCTCGGCACACAAAACTTAATTCCACAAAGGAGCACCTACCCTTTAGGTGCAGCTGCCCCTACCAGCTGGCCAAGTTGGCCAACCTACTGACCAAATGGCCAGTTTCTCTGTCTGGCCCGGGCCTCCACTTCTGGGGTGTGCTCCTGCCTCCTCCACCCCAGAACTGATCTGTGCTGACCCTGCACTGATCAGGTTCATGAAGCTGAACCTGCAACTCTTTACATTGGTTTTGTCCTTTCAAAAATGGATATAGAACAGTATATAAAGAAAGCTCTTGTACTGAAAATAGGTCTGATTTATCAGGAAATAATTTTCATCTCTTATACGCCTCCTTACTATTTGGGAATTAGCACCACCACCCCAGGAACCTTAGCTAATTTGTACCTAAGCAATTAAAAGAGCCAAGCTTTTTCACTGAAAAGGATAATCTGTTTACTCTGACAGTCTCCCAAATGTCTCCCACCTGGAATTTCTATGAAACAGGCAATTAGTGTCCTGTTTTCATTAACAGTTCTTTGCAAGTCAGCAGGTCCTCCTGCATAAACACATAAACTGTCTGTTCAGTGGATGACAACAGAATCTTTGATTTCTCTTGTTGCTCTGCTCTGCATCAATTAACTGCCAGACACTTCTTTTAAGGAACTGTGTTAATGACCATGACAGTAAAATAAAAAGAGATTTCCATATTAACCTTTGAAATTCTGAGCGTACAGCAACAGGAGATTCTAAAGGCAAACATAATAAAAATAGATGATAGTATAGCTTCAAGAAAACACCTCAACTTTGCATAAGACAAAATTATAGATTCATAAAATCTTAACAAAAATGCTTCATTTAACTGGACTTCGTTTAACTGTTGAAAATTAAGAAAAAAAGCAATGAAAAGAAGTAAAGATATTTCAAGTGGCTATGAAAAATACATAAAAATATTTGAAAATGTGCTATACCTCAAAAAAAAATAATTTAGCAAGCTCAGATCAAAAACCTACTTGTCATTACAGTTAATGCACCAAAATAATGAAAGGTGCACGTTTAGAAGACAGGTTCAGTATTACTCAGTCTATTCTTTATGAAATTGCTCAGGTGTTTTTGTAATGGCTCTTCTGTTTCATTCACACAGAAAAGGATGTGCTCAGTACTGCTGTACTGCTGAATAGGAAACTGTAAGAAAACATCAGTTCAGCTTCAAATACAGGTTTTCACTCACTGGTTCTGGCTCTTGCCTCTTTGGCATCCTCGTCATGTACTGTTCTGATTTGGTGACAGTTTATGTCATCACATCAGGTATTAGAGGCTAATTTCTGTCTGATTACCACATTCTGTGCAAAAGTCATCATTTACCTATGCTGTCTACCAAGAAAATTAAAGGGTGGACACTTAGAAATTTTGGTCGTAAGTGTGCTTAGTCTGAAGTAACTGATAAATCAGAAAAAAATGGCTAAACAGACCGAAAAAATAGTCAATTGGTTTTCAGAAGCAATACTCCACAGAAGTAAACTTCAAGCAGGCTGAAGAGAGAAGCAAACACATTGAATCAGAGATTGATATTAGACGCACAGTGCAAAATTTAGCACTGCAACTTTCCCAAAATAACATGGAACATTAGGAAAAAAACCCTCAAAAAAAATGAAACTGATAATTTTCTTTCACTTACCTCAAGCAAACAACAACTCTGAAATTCTTACCTGAGCAGGAAAAAATTTCTCAGATATGCCCTTAACTCAATGTTGACAATAAAAAGTCACAAACTTTCAACAAAGGTTAAGCGGCATTACAGGTATACAGGTAACAGCAAGAAAACCCACCATATCAACCCAACAAACAAACAAAAAAACCCCAAAACACCAAGCCAACAAAAAAATCAAAACAACAAATGTACTACTCTCAGCATTTGTATCTTCTCTAATATTTTCCACTCCAAAGTAAGGTGCTTTATTGCAGGTAAGAAGTAAATCAGTTTCTTTTACTATGGTATTTTAAGCCCAAGAAAGCGGATGGCTACTGGTGGACCAGTTCCAAAAGAAGTATTTTAAATACATGCTTTTGTAAGACCTGCAAAGTTGAAAAGAGTACTAAGGATAACTTTACTGCAACGGGAGGTAGATTCTAGCACAAATGAGGAAGGGAATTTTGTTGATTCTTTTCAGAGATTTGTTCTAATAGGAATGCCTTTTCAAAACTTTAACTATGAACACATCAAAGTCCTCTGTCTGAACATAGGTAAGTTGTAAGCTGGGCTAGTATTATAACACTATCCCTTGGTTTTCCCTGGTTTTATTTACTCCAATACTACAGTGCACAGAAAAAGAGGTGAATTTTACAACCTGTAAGTTTGATAAATTTAAAAAGAGTGTCTCAAAACAATTTTTTGACACTTATTGATATCATAACTCTATCACAGACTTGTGTTAGTAGATTGTGCGATTCTGACTTAAAAAATTCCACTATAAGAAGACAAAATTTTGTTTTGTTTTGTTTCCTTTGGAAACTAGTTTTTTGTAGCAGGGAATATATTATTAGTGGCATTTGTACTTAAGATCTAAGTTCATGAAGGACCATGATGTATACTTTGGAGAAGGAATATGAAGTTAATTTAATGGATTAATTAAACAGTGCTCATGGAATTTTAGGTACAGGACTGAATTTTTTAGCAGTCCCAAGTCCAACTAATGAATTACATGGGTTAAGTTCAACACTATCAATATTCCCAACTTCTACACTGATAACCAATTACTAGAGATTCAGTGATTTACATGCCTAAAAGAGTTATTGGCTAAAGTGCTATTTGATTGTAAATTGGAATATCCACCAAAAAACCTAAACCATTTTTAGTTTCTCATTGCTAAACTAAACTGGTATTAATGAAATGAAAAAGGCCTGTTATAGGAAGCAGCAGCAATAGTGGACCTGGAAAACAACATGGTTATTATACTGCAAAGCCTGACTACAGCAAGACACATGTGAAAAAAAACCCAGGATTTTTTTCTTTTTTTTTTTGCTCATATTATGCATTTTCTTCAAGGTGAGCAAGATATATGGGATTTCCTTCGCCAAATCTTTTGGAAGTAAAAAAAGATTTCTTCTGTTCTTTTCACCAGGAGCCATTGTGATGCATTTTCATCAATATGTTTCTCCCTAGTAGGAAAAAGAGGGTGCTCAAAATACAGACACCCAAATCAAGCTATACTCCAAAAACCCACTATCTTGCTCTCACCACAAAGTCTGGAAGAAGGCTTTCTGGAGTCACATTCTAATAATTAATGAAACTTTGTATAAGATCTCAGTCAAGAATGGTGTCATAGGATTCAGTACGAAAGTCCAAGATCTTTCATTTATGAGCCTGTTGCACTGAAATAAACATGATGTCCTGAAAAAGCATTTAATATAGTGATTTCCATGTAACAATAAGAACACAAACAATGGAGATCTAGTCTTCCAAGTCCATGTTAAGTCCTTTGTATGAAATTGCTATTCAAAGTTCTGTTTTGACTGTTTATCAAGGCAGTTCAAGCACATGATGTACATCAGTCAATATATATATATATTTAAAAATAAAAAATACAAGGCTATGGATGTACTGATAACTCCTATGAAGAGAAGGTCTTTGTGACAGCAGACTGCTGTGCAATAAAAACCCTGAAAGATACAGTGTTGAATTGGATTCAGGAAACAAAGGCACTGCAGTAAAAAATGTGTAACTTGAATAGCGCTGTTCCCTCTCTTTCATCTCTGACATTCCTTTTGAGAGCTGGCAAAGAGGGTGAGAGGATGCTCTTCCCTGTCCCTGATATACCCTGGTCATTTGGAACGTTTTTTCTTCCCAAAGAAGTTGACTGACACCTCTGTCCTATATCTGAGAGTTTTACAACAACTGAACTCCAAGGAGCAAAGCCATTTCTTCTATGCAAGAGGACATAAACGGTAGAAAAATGCAGGAAGTTCTTTCTCCCTGCAGACAATGGGGAAAGCACAGTTTCCCTCTTGAGCTTAACTGGTTCCCCAAGTTATTATGAGAGTCCTATCCTCACCTGCAATCAAACTTCCTACCCAAGGCAAGAAAAATGCTACAAGGATGTAGAGGATCTCCATGTTCCAACCAGTGGATGAGGTTCCTTCTTTTACTGCATTTTATATGGGTGAACCCAGCGTGCAAGGCCCGCAGCGGGGCAGAGCTGTGGGAATGGGAGACTAGCCCTGCTGCAGCAGGGATTGATGGCCCCAAACCTGGGAACAGTTCCTGGGCTGTGGGCAGGGGAGGATGAGACTCAGAGGAGGCCATTAAGGCTTATTAATGTCCTCGGGGCCCTGACCACTGGTTACCCACTCAGAACAATGTCACCTAATTTAATCAAGGCTATGGGAAGCCCTTATCAGTTGAGCTGCATAAATCTAGAGTTGTAATTGCAGGGCTGCTCCGGGCTCAGCAGAGAGTTCTGTAAACAGGAACCACACTCCTCCCGAGGAACCATACTTCTCCCAAGGGCAAGACAGACAGGGGTAATAAACGACGGCAAAGGACTCTGGCCATGGTTTGCTACCTGGTGGCCACTGCCACTTTAATGTCAGGTAGCTACTTATTATAACCAACTATGCATCTGTTCTCATAGAACAGGCCAAGAGATGAGGAAAGTGTATTTTTAAAGTCAACTTGAGAACTACTGCCAGTAGTTTTCTTTAAACTTCCTTTATTTGTGGCTTTTTTGGCTACATGTTTATCTCAAAGGCTGTAACTGTACCATTACAGACATGTTCCCAGGTCACTTGATCTACAGCCTTTTCCACCTGGTTACCGGTATTGATTTGACAAGTTTCAAGGAAGATGCTAGGTGCCTTTGCAGAGTTAACATCAGCCTTTACTGTTCTTTTGCTACATGCACATTGGCCATAAAAGCCATAGCTTCCACCCATACTGCATGCCCAGCTCTGAAACACAACCTTATTAGGTGGATTTCCAAGCTGAGAAGGTAGTTACGTGAAGTATTTCAGTTTTTCCTCACATCTGTCATGCACTAGGTATACAGGGTCAATTAATAATTCAAATTGTCTGATGTGTAAACTGTACTGTGGCAGACTCAGGCCCAGAAAAGAGCACCTAAACTTAAATGTAAAAACACAGAATAATCCTGATGAAGCAATACCTCATTGACTTCAAATGTGACTCTGAATGCATGCAAAGGATGAAGCTGTTGTGAAGCTATGGAAAGATACCTCGTTAACTAATTACTACTTATCTGGAAAGAATGCTACCAAATTATATACTTGATTTTCTTCTGTCCTTCATGATGCCAGACAGTGATAAGATTGGCCTGACTGCCATTTTCTGCATTGTAGAAATAGCCAATATCCTTAAATGACACAAAAATGTGATGATGGGCATGTGGTAGGTTCTCTGCTATATTTGTAACCACCGGCCAATGTGTGATGCAGTGTGACAGCCCCGCTGACCTTGGAATGAATCTGTCTTCCAATGTTAAATCCTC
Organism: Formicarius rufipectus; assembly: GCA_013399695.1. Lineage (NCBI taxonomy): Eukaryota > Metazoa > Chordata > Aves > Passeriformes > Formicariidae > Formicarius > Formicarius rufipectus. The sequence goes on from VXAU01004934.1 coordinate 257,946, forward strand.
TTAGTGACTTGAACTATCCTATGTGCCATCGACTATCCTTCAACTATATCCATGCAGTAATGGATATAGGTGAAGGCCCAGGAACAGGGAGCATCCTGGAGCGTCTTCTCGTTGGAATACGCTCTGCAGCCTCCAATAGCATTCTGCCCACGTTCTCAGCTATGGAAACTCTGAGAGCACTGAAAAAGTACCTGTTGACATTATCTGACTTTGAAATACATGTTTTTGTGGACCTGTATCTGGCTGCAAATGCCTACATCAATGTCTATGCAAAAATGTGTTCTTTTCCTTTTTGCCTTGTTCAAATGGCATGAAGCTTTCCCCTCAGTCTCATATGGATGCTGGAATCAGACTATATTGCAATCCTGCCTCCATTCTGCTGCATTCCCTATGACAGCTTCTGATACCCTACATTTGTCTTCTCTCTTTTGCCCAACTGCATCTTTCATACTCTTTCCCTCAATTTCTGTGTTTCAATACTACGATACGACCCCCTGAACTACACACAAGACCCATGGCCACTGCTTAAATCACATAACCTTTCTAGGTCTTTCTGGAAGATACTTACCCTGAGGTTCAAGATAAGCCACCCTAGCTCTATAATGTTCAGTGCCTGGCTTCTGCTACAGGTCTCAGCCTAAGATACATACTGAGATAACTGGGGGAGGATACTATTTCTGAGGTGATGAGTGGAAGGGGAAGCAAAGGATCATTATCACTGGACTTGCCCTTATTATATTTAATTGCTTTCCATCTTTAGTACAGAGGGTTGATTTTTCCTGTTTTTCTGCCTTCACATCCTTTGAGTTCATCAGTAGAATTTGCTTATCTCATGGATGATATCTCCCAGGCTTATCTACCTTTCTGTCTGCTGGGGAAAAGAACACATTTACCTGACCCAGCTTGGACTTCATTATCGCTAGTGGATTGGACTATCCTTGGAAAGCCAGTGAACTCCTAAGGAAGGTTGATTAGCTGAGGAAAGAGTGATGACTTGTTCTGCTTAATGGATTTCTTGAAACAGAAAAGTTAGCTGCTCGAAAGTCTGAGTAAAACCAAACAGAACAAAGAGGACAATTCACAAAGAAATTAAACTTAGGATCACAGAATCACTGAATGGATTGGAGTAGAAGGCAACTTAAAGATCATCTAGGACAAATTCCCCTGCCATAGACAGGAACACCTTCCACTAGATTGGGTTGCTGTAGCTTTGCCTTAAATACTTCCAGGGACTGAGCTGGGCAATATGAAGTCCTCAGATATGGCTATGAGCTGAATAAAACATTGAGACCAAATATTAGTCTCAAAAGTTGACCCAGGACCCTGACAGTGACCTAAAGGAAAGAAACTCTGCTGAGCTGACACTTCCTGGGATCACTAGAGGATAGGACTCCTTCTGAGATGAATGACTGTTCTGTCCTCCAGTCTATCCTATGACTGACTGACAGAGATTTGAGCATTCAACAAGCCACTTAATGTATCCACTGTAACAGATCTGTAGGACTACATACAACAAATGGATCATATACATTCAGGTTGAGTAGTTAAAGTAAGATGTTGTGGAGATGCTTTCATTCTCTTATGATCAGGTGAGAGGACAGTACTCAGCACAATATAAGAAAGTGACATAGAATTTTATAAAGAAGCATCTTAAGTACTTCAGAGACAATTACTGAAAGAATACTTAAGAATAATTATTCTTAATGACCTACACATTGTCACAACTGTATCATAATGATATTTATTTCCATAATTTAAATGCTAAGTAAGTAATACAGTAGAAATAAAGAATTATGAGACACTAGATACAGAGTTATGGTATTACGAACTATGAGCTCCCTAAAACTGGGTTGGACTGGTTCAGCCTTTACAGCATTTTGACTACTACAAACATTAGTAGAATAAAATAATTAGATTAATGATAGTGGCATAATCCTCAAGTAACACAGAGGTGGACAGGGACAGATGACAACTGAAAGCTGGCATATTTGTAGCATTTACAGAGGAAGGTCCTAGGGAGGATAGTTTTTGTATGAGAAAAGAGAACAGTATTTTCAAGATATACTTGTAGAAAATTCTTTTCAGTTTGTCTAGGTGTACCTAAACTGAGTGAAGAGGTTAGAACAGTGCTAGACAGTTTGCCTTTCCTCTTTTCCATGAATGCACTTGTTCCTTATAACAACTACTGTATGTGCACTGTGAACAATTGGGGGTCCAAAATACCTATGTATGCCAAACTACTCATTAGGACTTCAAACATAAAAAATGTGTAATGATAATGTGTCTCATTATAGGTAACACCTTGTGTGATGCAGCTGAAATTTTAATCCATATAACACAGAAAAGTCTACATTACAGCTATGGGATAAAACTACTTGATATTATCATAGCCTACATAAATATTACTAGTTATCACAACCCAATCCTTAGAAAACAAAATTCTACTTCCTTTTCTTCCAAGTCTGTTTTGAGCATATTTAATCTCCTGCCCAGAGAAATTTAAGCCTAGACTAAGCTAATAAGAGACCGGTGTCATTACATGTGTTGGTTGGTCAATCTTTGAAATTTGTGTATTCTTTCCCTTTTAGAGTCTTCCTAGCCACCTGCTTGGCTGTTACCAACAACCCTGTTTTGAAATAGATCTATATTTTAAGATCTTCAAGCTTCTATGAAATGGAAGTAATAAATACACTAGTATCATGCACATCACCACTTTCAGGTTTTTTTCCAATGGTGAGATCTCGAGACCTACCTAATGAAGGGAGAAGTTATAGGCAGAATACATGAACATGCTCATAATCCTAATCCTATAATTCTGCTCTTGAGTTCAGTATTCAGAGAGATCCTGAATTTAGACAAGCTCAGTAAAAGAAGATGCTTGCAGGAGAAAAGCATAATGAAAGTTTACCAACAGCTAAATTAACCATTAACCACTGTCAATGCCTGTAGCTCACTATGTTTTATCAATGTCTACAGCTGTGTGTAAGTACTGCTGAAAGCCACATTTAAAGATTAGCCTGCTCAGTATGCACAGGATGAATTATTATCCAAAGTTATAACCAACAGTTCTAAAAAAGGAAACTATTTTCTGAGTTTTCTCCTCACAGAGCTATGAAACATATTCTTTCATTTGAACGGGCAAGAATACTTCTTCTGCTTCTCCTGTCTATCTCCATTTTAAAGTTACCACCACTTGAAAAGAATCAACAGTAATGAAATACCAAACTGTGTTGGCAAGTGAAGCAATGCAGAGAGGATTTAGAATACAAATTGATAAAAATTGAATATGAATTAAATAAGTTGTTAAAAAAGGTCTGTAGAAAAAAATCTTAATATTTGTTATAATGAAGAACAATTATCTACAGAAAAGAAGCAGAAAATTATTAAAGGTTATCAGGAAGAAATTATTTACATTTCATTTATGTGAATTTAATTTTATAAACCGGGCAATCCATTTTAATTAAGTCTACTGTCAAATGCTTTTAATTTGGATCAATATAGCTGGACAATCTGGGTATAGTAATTAATCGTTAAAAATTAGCCCCATGATTGTGAATGTAATGTAATTACTGAATTGTTTGTTTTATCTCATAGATCCTGAAAAGGGGGAAAATTCACCAGAAATTAAAAAAAAAATATTCTCCAGACAAGAAAAAAAACCAAAACCAAATCAAATCTGGAAACAGAAGTTTTCCATTTTAACTTGTAAAAGATTTAGCAGTGCACAGTTGACATTAGATTCATGCCTAGAAAATATATTAACTGGAGAGTGTGATTTTTGTGATGACCACTGCCTGATCCAGTAACCAAAATGTCAAATGATATTTGGTTGCCAGCCAAGGTAGCAGGAAGAGTAGGTGACATTGCCCTCTGCCTTCTCTGCCACTGGCATCTTGATATTCCAGCTGAGATCTCATGGAGCTAAAGGAGGGAGTAGGTGCTGTGCCCTGTATTGATGACCTAGAAAACAGCAAAAATTTCTAGTGCCCTGCTAGCATCTGCAACTCATGGTGGGACACAAACATGGTTTTCCAACATAGGTGTCAGAACACTGTAATTTACAGACAGGTTCCGTGTACATCACAAAAGAAAAAGATATCACAGGCATATGGAACCCAAAGAAAGTGAGACAAAAATTCATAAAAACAACAGTAATGATAATCAGAAAGGATAAGCAGGCAAAATGTGTGTATGAAAAGAAGTATCTCGGTAAAAAATGTACCAGGGTCTTTAATTTAATCATAGCAACTTCAGAGATTCAATGTGAGCTTGAGTTTGTGATAAAAGAAATGAGATGGCAACAATATTATAAGCAGATCACTTTAGTTTCTCTAACAGATATCTTCAGTATTCATCACTCATTATAAAATTAAACTCTCATATCTTGTAATGACTTAAAGAATTCAAACTAGAAATATCTCGATGTTGAGCACTTCGCAACGTTGACTTTCTTTGAAGTACATTTGAGTTTAATTAGAACAGAATCTTCAAAGAGCTCACTGTTTGACTACCTATTGTGAAAAAAGGCCAAAAGGTAGCTCTTGGCATCATCAATTTATAAACTTTGTCTCCCAAATCCCTGGAACTTCCTGCTCACAATTCTGATCATTAGAGTAGAACCGCGGGAACTAAGCTGCTAAACATCCAACAGCTACATTACAAAAAGGGTGGACTTACATTCTTAGCCAGAATCCCAGAATAATTTTTGTCATTTTGCCTTGTCGCTTCTTTCATTACAACCCAATTATTTCAAGATAATTTTGACTGACTCCTGCTTACTCATTTGTCACAGTCACCCTCGAAGAGCAGCATGCCATGACTTGTGAGTCTTATTAGTATTAATGAGATGTATATAACTGAATTATTGTTAGTGCCTCATGGTCAGACTCCCCTAAAAAATACATTCTGAAAATGACGACCAGAAAAAGGTGACGTTCCAGTCTCTTGTCATACTTTTGCATTCTACATTGAATTTCACAAGTGAAATTTCACTGAACAACCTCCAGAATAAAATCAATATTCAGATACCCATAGTTTCTCACAGTGACAAAAATAACATATTACCACATAGCGATTCAAAATCATCTCAACACAAGGTGAAATGGGAGTAAATCAGGGTCACTTGTTCATGTCTACGCCTGAAATCTTACATGAAAATGTAGAGATTAATGTTTAAGAGTAACAGAGGTGATGCAAGGAAATTACATCCTCAGTCCTGATCTTTCTGTTGTTTTCTTGATCTTGTCAAGTAATTCTACACATTTTTTAATTTTTTTTTTTTTAAATTTTAAAGATGTTCACTATGTGTCCCATGACAACTGAATGGAAATAAATAGCTCCTGGTATTTTATTTTTTTAAAGGACCTAGATTATGATTGTCAGTTTATTCCACTTTTTGTGATTGGGAGGGGACTCATCAGAGAAGAAAAAACTGGATTTTTTTCCAAAATATTCCTTACAGTTAGCTTTTTTGTGTTATTTCCAATTATATAAGATAGTTCAGTCATCTTGTATCTACCTAATGTTTCAGAAGAAAGTCTGGTAAAACTTTCCAAGCACCAAATGCTTCTGAATCTAAATCAAAGCTAAACAGATGCCATCAGAACCAAGAAAGTCTTAATTTTGCTCTTCAGAATATCCAGACCAGAAAATGGAGAACTGAACTAAGTATTCTACACTGAACTTTGTAATAAAAAAACATTATAAGATTTATAAAAATTCCTTCAGAGCACAGAAATAGAGGTTTCTGGTTATTATTGAAGGGTTTAAAGGGGTTTTTTTACCTTACCAGAACTAAAATATAAGTTATAGAAGTATTCTTTCTTAATCAAAATAACACGAATATATATAAAATGTAGTCTCAAGTTTAAACAGCAGACTCCCATAAGTTCAATTATATAAGACAAATTGCAACAGACATACTTGTGTATTAAATGTGCCTCAAATGAAAATAAAAATGGCTCTCTTACTGTGCAAGACCTTATAATGTAGCTCCTTTTTCAAATGTTGCATGTCTTTTCATTTCCAGAACTAAAATAGGAGCCAGCAGTGCTACTCATTTCCATGTTTTAGCTGAAAACTTGTGACGTTCAGAAATACTGTTTTTATTATATTTCAGCATTTTCTAAACTATTCTGACTCAAGTGACTGTTCTCCCAGCTGTGAAATCTATGCTGGCTGACACTCCTTCTGTCTCTCAATCCCATTAACAGGTGCTCATATTGCAAACAGAAATTAAATATTAATTCCTTTTCACATGACCCCTTTGGCATATCTTGCATACCTCTGCCCTCTCCCACAACATTCTAATTTTCATAGTGGCATGTCTTAGAGTTTGAGAAATGCTATCAAACTCCAATGCAAATTACAAGCAAAATATTCTCTGTTGCACAGCAAGCAAGACCGGTTTTTGAAATTAATTCAAAGCACAGTACATATATAACAGAGATTCTTTTTACTCACAAGAGGCTCTGCCATGATGATGCGAATCTTGCGCTCAGCCAGGGTAGTAAAGTTAACAAACAAGCTCTTCAGGACATATTCGCCTGGTTTACTGTCTGGGTCAACATTGATAGGCAACATGGCTGGAGGTCCTTTTTCTCTCTGTGTACCAGCAGCAGGTGTGACAGGTGGCTTGATATATCCGTTACCAACTGGAGAAGCTGAAATGTGGAAAGACACCTTAACTTTTGGGTAATTCAACATATTTTCACTTTTCCAGAGCACCTCAATAGCCCATTATACTGTTAAAGCAAAATTGGAGTCTAGTTGTTAATCCAAGAAATATACAACACATAAATACAATTGCCATGGTACCACAGGAAAAACCTACATCATCTAAATGGTAGAGGATATAAAAGATGAAATCTTATGTATTAAAATCAAGTGGTGTTTACTATGCAGTGTATACTCAGTCTTCTTTCCTTCTACATGGTAAAACTTGCTGATACTTTACTGTTTGAATAACATCCTCATTTCTTATCCTCTCCTTGCAGGTCAGATCTGTAACTCAGTTGTCAAGTAATAAGAATTTATTTTTTATTGCTATTCAAACCAGCCTAGCCTTGCAAAAGTCAGGAGTCTGGTCTTTTCACTGTGGTGAATTGTAAAGGGCCTTATTCTCCCATCATTTATACTCCCATCAGTCAAGAACAACTTAAAAACAATACACCTGTCATCAGCATAAATCTTAAATGAGGGGTCAGACATGAAACGTTTTCCATGGCCAAAAATTATTCATTATGTGTTAGTTTTCCTGAAAGTACCAAACCCTGCAGGTCCATCTGGCACTTTCCAGATCACATTTGGTGTAATGTGTCCACTTTTGTGCTCTTCCATACAAGAATGACATTTTTGCTATTTTGAAGCAAGGCCAAGGGAGGACCACAAAGATGGCCAGGGGCTTATGTGCTTGCTAGATTAGTACAGGCTATTATTACAGGCATTAGTGTTGGACTGGTTCAGCCTTAAGAAGAGAAGGCTAAGTGGCAATCTTATTGCAATATTCAGCTATCTAATCAAGTGTAGCAAATACGCCACCAGAGTACAGCAAATATGCTAAGGAACCAGATTCTTCCTTGAGCACAATGACAGGACAGGAGGCAATAGACATTAGTTTGAATGTGGGTAATTTCAATTAGACATATGGAAAAATCTTGCCTTGTGAGGGTGTGATCAAACACCGATACATGTTGTCTACAGATACAGCAGAAACTCCATACCTGAAACCTGAAACTTGACTAGACAAGGCCCTGAGAAACCTTCTCTAGTTAGTGAGCAAGGAGATGCTGGACTAATCATCTGCCAGGGATACTTTCCAACCTAAATTATCCTATGATTCTGTGAATTTGCCATAACGAGTACCAAAATATCATGTATTAGACTGAGCTCTACTTACTATTTTTCTGAGAACAGAAGGAAAAATGAATCGAAGCACTACAAAACAAAATCTCACTAATTCAAATATTGCCATTTGATATATAAAATTTCCAAACAAAAATCCTCAGGCTCAGCTCTCACTGGCAATAAGAGCAATTTTTGGTCTTCAGGCAGGTTCTGGTAGCACCCTCTCTCTGTTAGCTTTGCCTGAGACTTTAAAAGCAGTACCGGCAAGAACAACCACTATCCCACTCTGAATGCAATACAAGGGTTGCAATGCCTGTGAGTACTGCTGGTGACTGGGACAGAGGTGTTTTAATGGAATACAAACCACAGCAATATTGTGAATTAATACCATTACAGCCTTTCCCCACCGCATTGCATTCCAGAGTAGTACATTATATGTTGCAGGACATATAAGAGAGAAGGAAGAATAAACTACGATGATCGCTGCCTCATATCTAACACCTTTAGCCTCTCCTGTTGAGGAACAAAATTGCAACTACCACCGAATGTAATTGCGAATTACTAATGACATATGATTGTAATAAACGAGATTATTGAACTCTCCTAAGTACATTAACATTTCATGACTGAAAAAAATTTTTAAAAAAATCCCAAAGATCCAAAAAACTATTGTTGGAGAGTATTCAAGATGTGGCAGGATCTTTCCTTCCCCAAAGTCATGCATTGGAAAATAAAAAAAGATGCACTGGAGAAAAGAGAACATGCTTTCCTTTAGAAAAATCAGTTTAGAAGTTCACTATATAATAGTAGAAGATAGAAATACTTTTCTTCATGTAGCTATTATTCTGCAATTGTAACACATCCATACTTTGAAAACAGCCCGCTACTGACAAGGTATGGCATCACTCTTGGGCACAGCAGCACTTCTCCCCTGAGACAGATGTTTCCTGCTAGATGTGTTTCCTGCAAAGTTTCACTAGATTTTTTAGTGCAAAAGCATAATCATAATAATGGAATCTTCTTTGCGTTATGACTCTTTGCAAAAAATAAAGTGTATAAAGAAGCCCTACATTTTTATTCCATAGAAGTGGTTCTAAAAATATCCTGTTGTTCTGAATCATAATCTACTTCAAAGTACTGAAAAAAGAGCGACCAGAGAAGTGCTACTGTCCTTCCGTCACCACCTAGGCTCTCCTAAAATTTGAGCATGAAGATGGTGGGCTGCAAAGGATCAGATGCAAATTTTTATGGCCTATCGAATATACTGGGCAATGGAAATACCTCCACAAATAGCTTTAGGAAGAAGTCAGACAATATCCTTACAATTACGAATATATTTGCCAAATGCGTGGTTTTGACTGGCTCATATCTATCCACAAAATCAGCTTGACCGTCGAGTGCTTGGTCAGGACATTTTTTTTTGGTGAGCAGTGAAACCGATTTTCTTAAGGAATCGTGTCCTTTGTGCAGTCAGAGCCCTGTCCTGATCCCAGCAGTTTCCCAAGCTCCCTCCCGAGCGCTGTGCCCGGGCCGGGCAGGCAGGCTGCTCACCAGCCAGCCTCTGCCAAGCACAACACACCCAGGCTGGCCTGCCTGCTGCTCGCTGGCCAGGCAGCCATCCAAGACTCCCTCTTGAAGGAATCTGCAGGAATCTAAGCAAACACAAACTTGCCTTCTGTTCCCCGGGCAATTTGGGTTTAAACTGGCTACTAAGTTCAAAATCTGCTACGAAGGGACATATCAGAGGGATGGATGGAAGGCAGGCAGGCAGGCAGGAGGTGTGTGAGATTGTGCACGCTTCACATCCTCACAAAATTCAGTTTAGGAAACCTTAGCCATGCTACTTGGGAGCTGCCACCCTTATCTTCAGTCACTGCGGCATTCAGCCAGGATTTTGAGACCGGAATTTAAATCCACATAGTCACTCCTAGTAGGAAGCCTTTTAACAATGATTCTGCTAGATTTGTGACACAGGTTGATCTAATTATTTTTCCCAGACATCTAACTGAAAAATCACTCATTTGCACACCGTAATGGAGAAATGCAATTATCTGTGAAAATTGCCAGTGCACCGAAAATTTTTATTCTAGCTCTTCTCTTAAAGATAGGATTGTACAGCCTTTCACCCAAATACAGAAAAAGCATATCCTGGGGGTTAACATCTATCATTGCTACAGCAATTACAGCAGCTAGAGAAATTACTGACATATGACATTGATTTAGTTCAAATTTTTAAAAGACCATTTTGGAGCTGTTAACTCTACTTAAGCATCTTCAGTGTGAAAACTAATATTGTCAACAATGTGAGGGTTATGAACCAGTATATAAAGGTTTGGCGTTCTAATGCATCTTTTCAGCTCCATTATCTCAAGTATTTGCATATGCTTGATATTTGCATTGCAAATAAGTGACAAGACTATCACTGATATCTATACTGATAATGTATGAGCTGTAACAGAAAGCAGTTTTTATCCTTAGGCTGAGAGCCCTGTAAAACTCACTAAAAAAAAAGCTGCCTCTGAGACATAAAACTTGAAATCAAGGACTCAAAATTTAATAAACAGTTGCATTAAAGTCACCCCTAACTGGTCCCTTTATGTTGACACATTATAATGCAGGTCTTAATAGTAGCAATAAAAAGGATGTGCCCAGTTTTGGCATTTTTGCCAGTGAAACACTGCCCCATTAAATAAGAGGCATAATTTTTAACATGAGAAATCACCACGTATTGTTTGTATGAGTTTATGCAGAAGATATCTGGGGCGGGGTGGATGGGAATAAGGAGTTATATTTCAACAGAAATATTGATTTCCTTGACAAATTTAGTATTTACTACATGATTTCAAAATAATAAATGTTATACAAAGAAAGGTAGCAGAACAGACCACAGAAGCATTTAATTCAAATGCCTATATACTATAGGGTACCACATTAAAATAAACACTTCATCTAGAGAAAAGTAGCTCATTTCCCAGGAGAATGAATGGTGATGCACATGCAGGAGACCACGGTAAACCTGATACAAGAAGACTCTGCAGTAGCAGGGAATCAAGATGAATGAGAGTCCAGGGTAAAAAATCCCAATAGGTTTTTCCTATTTCCTGGATCAATGCTATAAAGTTGTATATATATTTAAAGCTCCTAGCCTACAAAAATCTGTAACAAAGATTAATTATGCTTGATCAACTGTAGGACATCTGGACCATTTTGGGGTGAAATTCTTCTTAAATGCATTTTTTTGTTTCCAACGTTCCCTATTTTTCACTATATGTGCAATAAGCTGTATTTCAAATTACACTCTTTTCTTAAAGAATACTTTCATTTACTTCAGGCTATAACCACATCATTTTCTCAATGTTATGCATTTTTAAAAAGTTAAAAACAAGGAATAAATATGGAAGTAGCAATACAATATCACACATGGTGGTTGTCACAGCCATATACTATTGCCACAGAAAGGCTTACTGACATAAAATCACCGCTAATTTTTTCCATGTATGGATCATTTAATGGTCAAAGAAACAGTTTCTAAAAAGCACAGCAGTTTTAGTGCACACACACGGTCACAAAGCTGATAATGGGGAAGAGTACAAAATTAAATTATCATGAGAGAGTTTCTGCTATGATCTGCACTATAGATATTTTTCTTAAAGCTGTAAGAGGAATGAAAACAACCAAACAATCGTAATACCCACAAGAGTGTGCTACACTGGATACAACTTCAGCCATACTCAATTAGTGAATTTTCAGTATCTTTAAAAGCAGGAGAAACAGAAGTTGCCTTTTTTTCAGTAAACTGTGTCAAATTTACACTTTAGCAACAATGAACAAACTAATAACATAAATGCAAACATCTATTTGCAGTATTTTCATACCTACCGAGCCCCTTTATAAAGCTGATCACGCTGGATTTTCTCCAACATGCTACTGTAATATCCATGAGCCCGTGAATACCTGCAATGATCCACTCCTTTAGTTAGAAAAGTTAGAATCCTTTTCTAACTAAAATCGAAAAATAAATTAATTGCTTCATAATCCCGTTTTATACTTCCTCACTACTTGTGAGGAAGACATTTCTTTCCATTTCTTAGTTTTGTTTTTCAACAGACAAATGCTGAAGACCTACAGTGTGTGAGCTGGAGCAGGCCTCCAGATCAGATCAGCCTTTCCATAACCAAAGGGGTAATTTTTAGCCTCAGCATATGATGATGACCACTCACAGAGTGGCTGCATGTCTATATTTATCCACAAGTACATACTATGCTGACAGATTAGTGAAACTACTTCAGGCACTCCAAGAACATGAGACAGGATAATGGAGTTCGACATAAACAAACCACACATATCAAACACACATATTATCATACAATCCAAGCTGAAACTAATTAGTATAGAAATTCAAAGCACAGAGACAACACAAAATGGATTTTGTTTTGTAATTGAAGTCTTTTGGTCACAAGTACATACATTTTAAAGTCCTTGTGATAAAACCAACCCAGTACCTCTTCTTCTCCCATGTCAAGAATCAGTGAGAAATCACATATTCTTAAGGATAACTGCACCTCTGCTACAATGACTCTTGAGAAAATTTGTTTTAATTTAAAACTGCAATTATAATACTATAAGGAAAACACATTATTAAATAAAGCACAAGGAATTTAATTTATCAGAATATGGTTAATGTGAAACTAAAGGTGTTTTTTTCTACTTTGGAAGGAGCACATTCCCAATTAATTTGACCTTGATAGAGAATAAAAAGGAAACTTTTGCTGAAAGTAAAGGTCTAGTAGACCCATTTTTATCTTGGCAAAATAAACTGCAAGATTCCTAAGGAAAATGTTATTCCAGCATATTAGCAAGATGCAGTAATAGCACTATTTTAATGTAAGTATTATTATCATAATTCATTTGCCTGTTTCAACACAAAAATAATCATGAAGGTAGAGAGCTAACTAATAAAATATAATATTAATTGCTTGTAATATATAGGATATCTTTATAATTTATAATTAATATACTTGCAATATATAGGATAGAAAATAAATTTATTTAAAGTACAGGACTTTACAACAAGCAACCTATGCTACTAATGTCTGCTCTTCTTTGTGTTTCTGATTCTTTCTCAGGAGGACTTATAGTAAAAAACTAAAGACCAGAAAGATCTCAGTGCAATTCTGAGTCCCACATTCAGACTATTTGGGAAGTAAAAGTGTAAGTTATGGTGGTATTGGTATTGGCCTTCCTCTTCGCAGCAATATAAGTATTTCCCTACATGTTTTGTTTACTTCTTATTTTCCATTGTTTATTAAAAGAGTTGATAAACCAGGAAGTCAATGTGCCCCTTTTAGGGTACTTCTCCCTGTTCTACAACTACATTAAAGAGAGTTGTAGCAAGGTGAGGATTGGCCTCTTCTTCCAGGCAACTAGCAACAGGACAAGAGGACACAGACTCAAGATGTACCAGAGAGGTTCAGGTCGGACATCAGGAAAACTTCTTCATAGAAAGGGTTGTTAAATACTAGAATGGGCTGCCCAATGATGTGGTGGAATCTTTGTTCCTGGAAGTGTTAAAGAAACAACTGGATGTGGCATTTAGTACCATGGTCTAGTTGACATGCTGGTGTTCGGTCATAGACTGAATTCAATGATCTTAGAGGTCCAACCTAAATGATTCTGTGATTCTGTTCTCAGCCACATTCTTAGCTAAATACAATTTAATTATTAAAATGAATGTAAGAAAATCTGACTGTATGGCCTATAGCAATTTCTAAGGTCCATATAAAAGCTGCTGCATGAATCTACCATAAACAACGGCAGTGCAGGCATAGCTTTCCTTTTCTAGTGCTGGAAATCATTCAGACTTCCAGCTGAGTGAGGCTGGCATGCATTTGTCCAGGGATGGAGAGATTTGTAGTAACTTTTTCTCATATGCACATCCCAGGCAGAGAGCTTTGGGGAGCTTTGGAACTACACTTAACTGAACATACTGCTGGCAAAGCGTCCTCTATTTTAATAAAAAATGTAAAATAAGCAGTAAACAAAACACATAGGCAAATATTCATATTGCATGAAATTGATTCCCTGTGAAGGTTCATTTCCCTCAAGATGAGGAAATTCTTTGCAGGGAAAAATTCCCTCACTGACAGCAGTATGTAGACATGGACATTAGATACAGGCATCTACTGAGAGTGAGAATATATGAGAGAATTTATATGAAAATAAGCTTGAACATATTTTTCCTCTCAGTAGAACAAGGTTGTCTCCAAAAATTGAAAATCTCAGTAAACATGTATCTTAAAACTCCAGACATTGAAGACTCTGTCTGAAACTGTTCAAGCAACTATTGGGAGAAGACACTTTGTCATTCTGTGCAGCTGTCTTGACACAAGACCATGACATAAAACTATCCCAACTCATCCTGACTATCAAAAGCATATCTAATGCAAATACAGGATTTTTCAGTAAGAGTTACTTTGGTTAACCAATTAGATAGATGGTCTGCAATGCAACAAAGATGAAACCCAAACAATTACATGCAGAATGAATGTTTGGAAATCCCTATGGCAGAGGAAATACTATCTAATCTAGAAGTTAAAATGGAAGTGGCAGTGAGATCAGTGGGGGAAAGTACAAAAGAAAATCAATGAGCAAAACAGCTCATTTTCTGAAAACAAGTCTAAAGGGAAACACAGATTTGGGAGGATGTCCAACAAAGTATGGAGAGGACCTCAGCTCTCCCAAATGGATACCTTCTAATATTTGATTATGCGGAAAGTATAAAAGAAAACAGGCTAATTTATAAATTTCAGGTTCATTAATTTCTTTAAAGAGACATATCTCAGGAGAGCCATTCATGTAAAATGGCATGGGGAAGAAAAAGGAAGGCGATATCTTCAGTGATTAAAGGCACTCCAGGACTTGGTCACTAATTTAACTGATCAACATTAGAATTTATTTCTGTATGAGGACTTAGTGAAAAAATGCTGTTGCCAAGTTTAGATATATTTATTCCACTATTTTCAGAATACTTGTGGAACTACAGAACACAGTTCCAAGTCCTGTAGACTTGCTTGAGTGATCCTTGCCCAAACTTTCTACTCCTTTTACAATAACAAGAGAGAGTAGATTTTATGTGAACTCAAGGAACAGCAAAGTTAGAAAACAAGAGACAAATTAATTAGTGCATCCACTGAGAAGTGGGAAAGTTGCCAATAAACTTTGGCCAACCTAACTACTCTATTCAAGAAAAAGGAGGTTTGAACTTCGTGTGTGTGTGTGCATGTGTGTGTGTGTGCAAGTGCTTGCCATACTTCAAATACTTTTCAGTATCTTCAGGGATGTTATAGAAAAGCAAGCCTAAAACAGACAGTGTGGTATCCTCGGGGAGACTGAACATTTTGAGACATAATGCTAACGCCTTGTGGCAAACCCATTCAACCCTCCCTTTAACCCAGGGGTGAACAACAACTTGCCTAAGAACAAGAACCGAGCCTAAGAACAAGAACCGAGCCTAAGAACAAGTCCCAGATGTGGTAATTTCTTAACAATCAGATCCAATCCTCTGCAAGAGGGAAATAAAATGCAGCATCCATAAGTATATGGCCACTCAGTAGGCCTTATGGATGCTAAAATGCCACTTGTAGGGAAGGTTTTCCTCTGCACGTCTAAAAAGAGTTCAGATGTTCATTCCACTCAGAGATGCTTATGAAGCAGCCATCTTTTGAGATGAACCCCAATAGGAAATAATGAGTTTAACACAAACACCACTGCCCAAGCTTAGAGAAACATTAGAACAGTCCTTACACACACTGACAGGTCTTATTTGAGATGGATGGGGTGCAGTTCCTGCTAGCTCTGAAGCCAAGGATCAACCTGGTACCTTGGAAAGGCTAAAACTACTTGTCTGGCTTTATTAGACAATAGCAACCTTCTGGCCCTCACATCCCAACTGCTTGCAGGGAGGTTTGTCATCCTCAGAGATGCACTGCAATTCTGTGCAAGAGTGTAATTGATGTGAGAATCTGTAGAGGAAAGCAGTGAGTGGAACACATTCTGTCCTCTTGCATATGCAGGAATTCAAGAATGATGAGTGCCAAAACAAACAAACAAACAAACAGGACATCCTGTCAAATGTGTCCATCCACTGTCTGAAGGCCTTTTCGCTGACTTGGCAAAGCCCCTAGTAACTATGATCCTGTAAGATGTGGACTTTCCTTCTCTCTTTCTCCTAAGTGGCAGGTCAGGGGTTGAGCAGCTTAACAGTGTTCCCTAGATTCTTATCTCAGATCCTTGCAAGACATCTGAGTGAGGCAGGAAAGCAATTCTCCTTCCTGCCCATTCCCTTGGCTCACCATTTATTTTTCTGCTTCTTTTCCTCTAAATCATTATTTTCTTGTTTACATATACCACTGTACTGAAGATATTTGAGAATCCAGGCATAAAACATAAAGATTTTTAGCTGCACCAATTCTAGAATTTGCTTGGTTTATCATGAGATTAAAACCTGAAAAACTAAAACGACATGGAAAACCTTATGGAAAATCTAAAATAATTTTCACATTTGAGTGCTTCATTTAGGGGTGACTTCTCACTGAAGGAAATATCTGTGTTGCTTCTGACGGGATGCAAATCAAACAAAAATATTCTCATTTTCTTTGTTTCATATGGTAATGACATGCTGCCTCTTTGAAAGTTGACTTGAGATTAACAATATATTTTCAAAATACTTCAAAATCCTGGTATCTTTTCTACATGACTTCAAAAGGGGATTTTTTTTTGTCTTTTCCAGTTATTCCAAAAGTAAAAACTCCAAAGAGGGATGAAAAGATGATTCCAGATGAGTAGGTTGGGCTTTTAAAACAAATTAAAACAGTAAAAAGGTTTATTTCTGAAACCACACCAGAATTTCTCTGAGCTCAAATGGAGCTTAAAAACCATTTTATTTTAAATAAAGACATTCGTACTCTTCTTTTACACTTTTTCAGGTACTACAGGCAGAGGCTAACCTCCACTTTGGTTTTTGTGGATCAGAAAATAGCTTCCTATAAGACTTTTAGACAGATGTTTTGTTGCATTTGCTTTTCTTATTTTTTTTTTTCCCAGAGACAGGGAGATGGAGGTATTCTTGTCATTTTGTGGTTGATGGGTGTTAGCAGACAAATTATTTTTAGGGAATTTGGAAAAGTGCCGAGGAAGCACAAGACTAAAAGAGTCCAAAGGAGTAGTTACTTCCAGAAGAGGGACTGACTAGCAAGCAGGGAGGATGTGACCTGCATCGTCCTTTCCTACTAAGCTGATTTTGTTTGGAGGAGAGTTAATTTTCTCCACAGTAGCTGATACGGGGCTGTGTTTTGGATTGCTGGAAACAGTGTTGATAATACAGAATGTTTTAGATGTTGCTGAGCAGCACTTGCACAGAGCCAAGGCCTTTTCTGCTTCTCAACCCACCAGCAAGTGGGCTGAGGGCGCTCAAGAAGCTGGGGGGATACACAGGGGGGCCAGCTGACCCCAAGTGACCCAAGGGACATTCCATACCATGTGGTGTCGTGCTCAGCGCAGAAAGCTGGGGGAAGAAGGAAGGCGTACATTCAGTGTCATGGTGTCTGCCCTTCCAAATCACTGTAAGGGAAGACCTAGTTTTCTTGGGGATGGCTGAACACCTACCTGCCCACAGGAGTGAATGAGTGGTTGGGTGGTGCTTCGCTGCCAGCTGGGTTTAAATCATAGTATCTATATTTACTCTTTGAGACAATGTACTTTTCTCCTTAAATGTTTTCCAATAAAACTGTCAGAGTCTGGATAGGATGAAATTTTAAAAAGACACTTAAACTGTTTACTTTTTACTATGAAAAGATGCCAAATGCTTGCATCTGAGTTCTATTCCAATTTCAATAACTACTTCAGATGTTGGAACTGGAACCATCCTTGAATCTTTGTTGTCTATTTGCTCACACTTGCTCTTGCAAACCACTGACATGTCGGTTCATGCTGTTAAAAACTCCTGGTTTTCCCTGGAATGAAAACAGCATATCCAACTGTGGATGACGTGTCTTCTGTGCAATGTACACATGTGTATGAAAATCTGAGCAAGTTGTAATGCCCTTGTGCAAACAAGCATATTTTACTATTGATGCACAAAATAAAACAGACTGTTGCTCATTTACCTCTGAAATTGCATGGTCTGAACAGTTCTATCGATATAACACTGTACAATGTCTAAGAGTTGATTTCCTAGAGTTCTGCTTATTTCATGGCATATTAATGGTGTCATGCATAGTTATGTTTCAATGTGTAATGCTAAGAAAAACCTTTAAAACTGTAGTTGTTTTTTCTGTCTCATCTTCTGATGCACTCTTTGAACTACTCTATGGCTGTCTTTTAGGGAAAGTTACAAATTTAGCCACATACAGACCAAATATCAAATTTAATCTAGTCACCCAGGCTTTGGGTGGAGTAAATGGAGAGAGACAGACATGTCTAGGTGATCCACCATACCCTTCTTGGATTCTTAGTTTAAGACAGAAAAAATAACTTTCTAGAGGTGCCTATTACTCATCAGTGATTACTGAAGAAGAACTGACAACAAAGATACACATCCAAGTTTATAAGCGACGACTTTTACTCTTAAATCTGCAGACCCTTCAAGAGCACCTTGTATGCACTAAACTGCATTGTTGTGCATTTCAGCTGCTGCTGGCTAGAATTCTTACCCTTGCTTGTGTGGGTGGAAAATGGCACAACACCAGGACTAAGCGAAGCCACAAGCTGGATCTGTGAACTGGCAAGCTAAAGCTTCACAAACCAAGAAGACTTTCACCAAAATTTTGTGAAGCTTTCTGTGATGAAACCACAGGAGAGAGTTCTGTGGATAAACATGAGACACATCCATTCATGTCTCCCTCTGCCATGGAGCATACAAAGTAACATCTATACAAAACAAAATGAGAGAAAAAATTTTGCGGCCAAAATTCAGATTAATAATTATCATTATCAATCCCCTACTCTATGTCTGATTGAATCATTATTGTCATTACTTAATACTGGCTGCAGCAGCACACTCATAATATTGTCTAACTTCTATATTAAATGTTATTTGGCCTCTTTGTTTAGCCATCTTTTATTAGCCACAGATCATTATGATACAGTAGTATCTAATAACCCTTTATGAGCCAAGAAGAATTGTTAATGTAATGTAATATGTTTCTTAGCCACAAACCTAAATGCAAATGCAAATGTTTGCTGCTTTGCTAGACTGAGACTCCAGGACATAAATACATCTTGTGATGACTCTGAAATACAAGACAGTGACTCCTACCTTTCACATGAGCTCTGTGAAGGTTTTTGCAAGTTTGGCTTGAGTACAGCTGCCGACTGAAAAACTTTCCCTTGAACAGATACTCAGAGTTCATGGAATTCAGCTGCTGTCCAAGGGACCTTCTGCATGACCAGACAGTTGCAAATACCAAACACAACATGGACAGGACATTGCTCTAATGCTGGTCAGTGGGCCATGACAGAGAACTACTTCTATATATTGAAATCTCAATGTTTTGGAATAAGTGACTGCCAGAAATATGTTATTCAATTTGGAGAGGAATAGGTGTCCATAGAGATGAACTCAGCATAATTTAAATATGAAAATAAAGAAAGGAACCTAAGGTTAACATTAAATTTTTCAAATAAACAACTTAAATCCTGCAAAAATAGATTAATTAATAAAATCCCCTGAAGAACCTTATTACATCTGCAAATAATAAAAATATTCCTTTTTTAGGACATTCAAAGACGAATTCAGTATTCCTGAGGGCTGGGAGAAACCTAATGTATCAGATTTTCTCAAGTGTCAGTAAGGGCAATCCAGGCAATCACAGCACCGTTGGCCTGATAGTAATTCAGGAATGGCTGCATTTGATTAATAAAGAACCAAAGTATAATAAGACAATGCTATAAGCATATATATAAAGTAGATTTTATTAAAGTAACTATCTTTTTGTGAGATTATAAATTGGGCTAACAAGGTTGAAAATGCAGTCATATTTCTGCTTGGCAATCTTACCAAACTGTTAAATGACAACCAAAAAAATCAACATTCACAACAGAAAAAGACTGAAGGACAAGTTACAGGTGCTTCTAAATATGGATTAAGGAAGAATCATACCCTAATTGATGTACTTCTAGTGAAGGTCCAGAGACCGGTTCTTGGGTCCTGTACTATTTATCCTTACTGTTAGATAAATAAAAAACAAGCACTTTATTCTAAAGTTTATAAGCAAAACACAAAATAAGAGTGATAGAAAAAGGTTCTTCTATCTGTCTGAATTTCATCTGGAAAACTAAATGAAAGCAAATAATATACAAGATATTAATTCTAACCTATGGAGAATTGCAGAGCCAGAGACAAGGCCACAAAGACAGAATAAGGCTTTCTATTCCTGGGAAACACTGATTATGAAAAAAGGGCCAAGACCAGGATGACTAATGTGTTGAAAACAGGCTGCTATTCTTGTGACCTGAAGAGCTATGGAGAGCCTTTTCAAGCAGCATAAACAAAAGCAAAAGCAGAAAAGCAATACTGCTTCACTGCCAGTGTCTCTGCAACCACTGCTGCATGCTCAGTCCTGTTCTGATGTCTGCAACCTGAGAAAAGATGCTGATGAATTAGAGGACATTCAGGAAAGGTAACTATAACTAATGACAGCAAAAGTAGCCTTAAAGTTTAGTTTAGTTTGACCATGAGAAAGTTACAGAGTCATATCCTCTAATGGCAGGAATTTGCACTTTTTGCACCTACAGTGGCATCTACTTGCAAAGAATATTTACATGGAGCCACTCAACTCAAAACACCTTTTTTAAAGAACACAAGCACTCAGGCACTTCCAAGGTGTGATTCATTACAATAAACACATCTAAAGCAGTTCACCTGAAAATACGTATTTTTTTTCACTGGCTATCAGGAAAGCAAGGCTTGACTATGTCAGATGTAATATAAACACTAAGAATGCCTGAAAGTTAGGTGAGATGACTTCCATGCCCATTAAACATGAATATTGTGAACAGAAATTTGCTAAGAGACAGCTTTTCATTCAGTAACATCCAATGTCTGGAATTTTAAACTAGACAAAAGCATTAAAGAAATTGAACATGAAGGGAGGGAAATTAACCGCCAGAACGTTATTAAGCCTGGTGCTGATTGTTCCATTATTGGAAATTTTAAGATTTTTTCAAAAGACATGCTTTGTCTCAAACACAACAAAATTAATTCAGAGAAGTCATAAAGCCCATTCAATGAGAAGCACAGACTGGATGACACAATGTTTTTTCTGGTTGTATAATTTATGACTTGTTGAATACATAAGTAGAAAACATAGTGCTGAGAAAAATCATTCGTAAAAGTACAAGACAAATGTTTTAAGAAGGATTCTTCTTTCTCTACTCTTGATAATATCAGGAAGCAGAAGTCTGAACTTCCATCAGTACTTCTCTTTGTATGGCCAGGTAAAAATATAAATTGTGTGATCAGAGTATCTCTGTGATATCTGTAATAATTTCCTGCTCTGATGGTTTCTTTGCCAAATGTGGTTTGTCAAAACAGAAGCTGATTCTAAGAGTTGTTTTGTAGAATATACCTCAAGAGAACATGAAAGTGAAGGCAACTTACTGGGATGATTCAGTTTTCAAAGAAAGAGTACATTGGGAAAATACTTCACAAATATGACTTGAAAGTGCTAACAATACAAACCAGGGGTTTGCCTTAAGAGAATGCTTATATAGAAAAGTGAAGCTCTCTGACGGTGCAGCCATATTACAGTGTCTGAGTGACTGAGGATCACAGAAGAACCCTGGATGAAATGCTGTTATTCACAGAATATGCTGAGTTGGAAGGGACACAAAAGGGTCATCAAGTCCAACTCCTGGCCCTGCACAGGACCATCCCCAAGAGTCACCCCATGTGCCTCAGAGTGTCATCGAAACGGTTCTTGAACTCTGGCAGGCTTGGTGCTGCGACCAGTTCCTGGGGGAGCCTGTTCCAGTGCCCAATCACCCTCTGAACGAAGAATCTTTTTCTAATATCCAACTTAAACCTCTCCTGAAATAACTTCAGGTCATTACCTGAGGTCCTGTCACTGGTCACCACACAGAAGAGATCAGTGCCTGCCCCTCCTCTGCCTCTCAAGAGGAAGTTGTAACTGCAGTGAGGTCTCTGCTCAGTCTCCTCCAGCCTGAACAGATCAAGTGCCCTCAGCCACTCCTCCCACAGCTTCCCCTCCAGGCCCTTCACCATCTTCATTACCACCCTTTCAAGACCAAGAGCTTAGTAACTTTCTCATATTGCAATGCCCTAAACTGCCCACAATATCCAAGGTGAGGTTGCCCCAGTGCAGAGCAGAGTGGGACAATCCCCTCCCTCACCCAGCTGGAAATGCTGTGCCTGGTGCCCCTCAGGACATGGTTGGCCCTCCTGGCTGCCAAGGCACTGCTGACTCACAGTCAACTTGCCATCCACCAAGAACCTCTGTGCCGTGGCACTGCTTTCCAGTATCTCAATCCCCAGTCTGTACGAACATCCAGGGTCGCTCCATCCTGGGTGCAGAATCTGGCACTCCCCTTGTTGAGCTCCATGTGGTTGGTGATTTCTGAGCCCTCTAATTTGTCCAGGTCCCTCTGCAGGGCCTTCCTGCCTTCAAAGGGGTCAACAGCTCCTCCCAGTTTTGCATCATCTGAAAACTTGCTCAGTATCCCTTTCAGTCCTGTACAAAGTAATTTATGAAGATGTTGAAGAGCACAGGGACCAAGATGAAGCCCCGTGGAACCCACTAGTGACAGGTCATCAGTCTGATGTCACCCCATTCACTGTTACCCTCTGTGCTCGACCTGTGAGCTGATGGCTCACCCACCACATGATGTGTTTATCCAGCTGTGGGCTGGACATTTTGTCCAGAAGGATCCCATGAGAGACAGTATGGAAAGCTTTACTGAAGTCCAAAAAAATTACAGCAGTTGGCTTCCCTTGATCATCTAGTGGGTTACCTTGTCATATATGGAAATCAGGTTTGATAAGCAGGACTTCTGCCTCATGAAGTTGTGCTGGCTGTGACCAATGACTGTGTTCTCTTTCAGGTGTCTTTCAATACCTCCCAGAATAATAATCCCCATAACTCTATCAGGCACTGAAGTAAGACTGACAAGCCTGTAATTTCTGAGGTCCTCCTTCTTGCCCCTCTTGAAAATTCACCAGCTTCCAATGGGATCTCTCTCAATTCCCAAGGCTGCCCAAAAACCACTGAGAGAGGTTTTGCAATGACATCAACCAGCTCTTGGAAGATTGTGGGATGAATCCATCAGGCCCCATAGATTTTTAGGGATCCAGTTGGAACAGTGGATCTCACACAATTTTAGGGTAAACTGGGAGTTGATCATTCTCACAGTCATGGTTCTCCAGCTCAGGGCACCAAGACCCCCTTGGTCTGTCATCCACGTTGAAGACAGAGGCAAAGAAAGCATTAAACACCTCTGCCTTGTCTCTGTCCCTGTTTGTGAGATGACCACCCCCATGCTGTAATGGGCCAATGGCATTTCTATGCTGCCTATTGACATTAATATATTTGGAAAAACTCTTTTTATTGTGCCCCACACTTTTGGCCAGCTTCAGCTCCAGTTGAGCTTTGGCCGCACACATTTTCCTCCTACAGCAGCAAGCAGCATCTCTGAATTCTTCCCAGGTCACTTGACCTTGCTTCCACTAGAAGTATAATCACACGCACGTGAAGGCGGACTGTCCGGAAAATCAGGAAAAGGCTAAAGTGCATAGTACAGATCACCAACAAATGCCTGATTATCTGCTACAGAACCAAACGGAATAAATAAAAAGATTCAAGGCTTCCTCATACAGTAGCACAATCTGAAATAAAATTATGTAATAAAATTGTATACTGTAAAAAAAAAGATGTGGTATTGCTCTATGCATTATATAATTTTGTATTCCAACTACTGAACATAATTCTTTTCATTCTCTCCTTGTGGCAACTAAGAAATTCACCAGATCCAGTCAATTGTCCTGCCTCTGCTCCAGAGGGAACTTTTTAACACCAAGTTGAGGCTCCAAGAGGAGTAGAAGAGCTCAGAAGAAAAGCACATATTTCTAGCATTAATCAAATTGGCCAGAATTATTCTGCCAGAACCCCCGATTATCACTGTAGAAAGAAATTAAAACCAGAACAATACTGACCTAAAAATGCCCAAATGGTTTTGTTAATAGGTATGGAATCAAACAGAGAATTCAAAGTGAAGAAGGTAGGCAATGTTTGCCAACACTGTTCTGTAAATTGTGATCTTACAAAAAAATGCATTTGTTACAAGCATCAGATGTTGTTATGGGACATCACTGTGCATCAAACACAATGACAAGCTATATTAGCATAATGGGTTATTATTCCCAGATCCATGTGATCAGTACTCCATGGCAACACAATGATAATGAACCTCTTTGTCAGTAAGAAAGCATGTACAAAACTATACAAAGTACGAACCTCAAGTACCTTAAATGGTATATAACACTGTTAATATCCTAAGAATTTAAACACCGATATTTTTTCCATATATACACAGAATTTCCCCCATGTTCTTAGCCAACCATCATCTTTGTGGGGACTTGACATTTCCAGGACACTTTCACTCAGGGCTCATCAGCTGAGAAGGTGGCTGCTTAAACTCAGCCTGTGGAACAGAAACCATAAAAATGACCCAAATGATCAGGTAAATCAGGCAGCAGCTCACAGCAGGATCCACAACAGCCAGCCTGGGCCTGACACTGCCTTAGATACATCCCCACAGGGGCCTCACATTGTTGGGCCACTTCAAATGCTCAAAGATGAGCAAAGAAGTAGCTTCTCTCCTTTTTCGCTGTAACTGCTTTTTTATGGAGCAGTTTAACAGCTGAAGAACTCACCCAGAATGTGATTGTTTTGGGTTAAATCCTTAATTAAGCCTCAAGGTTTTGAACTCCCATCTCCCACCTTCTTGGAGAGCACTCTTCTGGCTGCTGGCCAGAATAGTAAGGTTTACTCAGGTCCTGCTTGTTCAAAGTTTGACAAATTTGAAGAAAGAATTCAATGTGTTTAAATAAGAGATGAAATGGAACAGCGAGTACAGATATAGCTCAGCTGTTGCCTCTTAGTTAACCAATTTATAAGAACTACTAAAAACAATGTGTTAGATTAAATTATAATAAAAAGTAACATTGAACAGTAAAGGTATCTGGGCAAGGAAATGCCTACATTGGCAAATTATCTCCTGTTCTTTCCACTGTGTGTTACACAGACTTCACAAATTCCTCCAAATCAGACTCTTCAAATATCTCTACCTGTTTTCAGCATGAGTCTTAGTCATGCTATGTAATTTATATCATATTTGTGCTCATGCTAGGCTTCTTTTTGAATCCAAACTTATTGTCTCACAATGCAGAGCAACAGGTAGGACAAGGATCAGACTCCAAAACAAGAATTTTTCCAGATGTCACTCTCTTCCTAGTAAAAGACATGCCTAGTCTGGCACACAGTAGTCTTGTAAATATATATATATATATTTACTCACCAAGTAAAAAGCCACACAAAAACCATATAGGAACTTTTAAATGCTCTAACGTGTAACCAGTCCAGACCAATCAGGACCAAGCTATTAAACCGAAGTAAAAGTAAAGGAATTATGCCTTTTGCACAAGATCACAAAATGCCAGGATAATGGCTAATAAAATGAACATCTACTGAACATTGATTTTCTTCTACTACATTCTAACCAACAGTAAATGCTGCACTCGTAACAGTAGTATTTGCTGCACATAATTTTCTTAACACCTTCTAACAAGATAAATGAAAATGTGAAAGGATTACAGTTAATCAGATTATTTTGGGGACTCTGGGGGATGTTAAATAAAACCCTCACACATACACTAGCCACTTAACCAGAACCAGAGGGATGGATGTATCTCCTGCAGCTAGACTCAGCCCACTGGCTCTTACTCTCTCTGTAGGTGGACACACAGTGAAAAACCTGGGACTTCATATTTTGTGCATGGGTTCACCTCAGCAGAGTTTACCTTCTGGGCAGATGAGCACTTGAACATCAGATGTGACACAGGACAGAAAATGAAACCCTCCTGAGAAAGTGGAAGGATATATGAGAAAAGTCACTATTTAAAGAAGCATGATTACCTTGTTCATATGTTCGGAAAAATCTCTGGCATGTCTGTGAGCTACATACACTGATACATAAATAGTACATAAATATTTGATTTATGTACTAAAATCTGTATGCCCTTGGCCACCTTAGCTGCTCAGTAGACACTGAATTATTTCGCTTTGACCAACAGATGAGCACTGAGAGATCCAGCCAAATGAGCTACTCCACAGAAGCTGTCTATGATAAAGGTAACACAATTAATGAATTAATTAAAAATGTACTCTTAAAGGTAAAGCTGGATAAACATCCTGAAACGCTGCAATCTATAGGCTAATCTTTTATTCAGTATTACAGAAAATATTATGTCACAGAAATGAGTTACAGTAGAAGAAATCGCAAACATCAGGCACAAGGACTGATAAAAAAAATGGTATATTGTGCTGTATTTAAAAAACCTTTACAATGTATTTTGATTTTGTGAGTCTGTAAAAAGCAATCAAGGATAATTTTCTTTTTCTGCAAAAAGTATAGCCTAAAATGTGGAATAACTAGCAATTTTAAAATACAATTTGTAGGTTTTTAGAAAACACATGAAATCAGTCCAACTCCAATTCCACTGACGTTAACAGTTAAAATACTCTCTAGTTTTCACTGAAAAAGCCTTAGGACAATGCTCAGCTTTCTGAAACTGCTGCTCAGTATATCTTACTTAAATTATCAATGCAGGTATTTATCAGATGTTCATAGCGCTGTGCCAGGTTTTCTACAGTTTTTGGAAAATCATAGCTATAAGTTGAATCCACAATGTATATGATTGTATAATTCAAAACAGAAAAAAGAGATTGAAAAAGATTGTCATTGATCGTACTGATCACTTGTGTCAAAAGAATGTCTGAAGATCATTTTCTGTATTAATTAGAAAGATATCATTTGTTATTTATATTTATACACACGTCACAGTAACGTATAGATTTAAACCTTCAGCCAAATGTTTCAAATTCTGCTTCTATAAAGTAGATAAACACATCCAACCTCATAAATGTAAACTACATCAACTTGAAATGTCTTTTCTGTATTCAATATCATAAAACTCAAAAACTTTATAACAGAAAGTCACGCCCCAAGGATATCATCATAATACAAATAGAATATTTTTTAAATGCATGATTTCTCAGTCAGGCAGGCTTGCAGGAGAATTTACAATGAGGTTGAAATTTGGTATGTAAATGTGGTAACTGCAAGAGGATCTGCAAAGTATTATACACCACCCTGTACTTGAGAAAAATGCTTGATTAAAATCAGTGGCAGCAAGTTTGAAGAAACTATCATTACTTTGCAGGAATAGGTTCTTTTTGCAATAAGAAAATTACTCCAGAAATTAATAACAGACTTTATGGTGATCTAAAAAGAATGGTGTTAGTATTAGGCAGACAGCCCTTCTAAGTATCTATTAATAGCATAAGCACATGACAAGTTTACACAAATATCTAACTTGCCAGTAGTGTGATGCTTCCATGTTACTCCTTGAAGGACTACTGTTTGTCCTCAAATAAATGAAAAACCCTTCCTTGTAAATGCCATTCTCAGAGATCTGCTTTATTAGACAAACTCCCTGAATTTCCACTTCGGGCAAAACAGAGCTGAGAATTGGCCGAGGAGCAGCTATGCATGTGCATGGACCTTCTGTCACTGCAGCTGCAGTGAGAAATCCTGTTCCTCCCCTTCCAGTGAAGAGCTGGCCCTTACATGACAGCTTAAGAATGTAGCCACTCTTGCTTTTTCATGTTTCAAAAATAAATCCTATCTTGAAAGCTATTTACAGATCCATATCATAACTACATTTTCAGATTTTTACTCTAAATAATTCCTTATTTGATTATTAGCTTTTCTTTTTTTCTCTTTCTTAATGCTTGTATACTTTAATATAAGGATGAACACAAATGTCACAACTGCTATGTACCTTCTTTCAAAACCCTAATGAGGATATAAAATAAAGCCTAGAGTTCATCCCTCCAGTACACAGCTGCTTAGCTCAACCTATAGTGGTAACAAACAATCAGCGAAGAACTTTAATATTTACAGCGCCTCATGCTGGTTTTTAACACATTGCTCATAAAACTAATATGTTTGAGTGACACTCAAAAATTCCCTAACATCCCTATACATGATTTGTCTCAATTCAACTGAGAAGTCTGTCAAAAGCTCCCAGATCTGTCTGTCACCTCCCCTGAGAGAAGCTAAGACAGATTTATTATTATCTTATACCACTGCCTGCTGTATTGGAGAAGTGCATTAGGAAGTTACCTGCTACTGCATTACAAGTAATAATTAACATAATAATAATCTGTCAGGACTATTTCTTTGTACATATATATGCTTTCCACTGTCCTGCACTACTTCACTGGACTCAGGCTTTCAGAAGCAAGGTAATACAAAGGACATATGATTCATCTGATGCCAAATAAACCAACTGTTAACCCAGTTACCTTAACAGCATGCACAAGTCACTTGCTGTTCTCCTCACCTGGTAACATTTAACACTTGCTGCCACCTAACACAAGCACTAAGACAAGGGAAGGCATACACTGTGCTGGAAGGATGTACTATAAAGCAAGGATGTAGGATGGAAATCAGGTCTTCTGCACTGCATTATGCTCTTGGGAGGGGATTTCTGTCTCTCACCTCCTCCATCTCCCCAGCTGCTCTCTCCTTACTCCATCTCTGCAAACTGGTGTCTCCTCATGGCTGTGTCTTCCCCACTTCAGCCTCTCTATTCCAGTTCCAGTTTCCCATGCACTTTGACCAGCTAAACACTGCTGATCTCGTCCTTTCAGCCCTCTCAACCCTATCCCATCCCTCCTCCCTTTCCTATCCCTTCATCCACCCCTTTCCAATCTCACCTTGGTTCCATCTCATACCAGTGACTCTCAATTTCACTCCCACCCTCTGGGAAATACTAGTTCCCCTATTTCTGATTCCTTCCCCATGATGACTCCTTTGCCTCTTCTTCCTTCACTCCTGCTGGCTCTTTGCTGGGCGTTCACTCCCCTCTGCCCTGGCTTCCTTTCTGCAATGACTGGACAGAGCCAGTAGGTTGTCTGTCCTCTACTCAGTCCCAACATCCTCTTCAGGAGAAGTTTTAACATGAACAAACAGGAAGCTTTTTTTGCATTTTCCCATTCTTAGAGAGGGTAGAACCATTTCTTCAAAGGATTACAAAATTCACCTTCAGGGACACTAAGTGGATAACACCCACTACTACCTGTCCTGTCCCTTACTGCTTAGACACGACACACAAATGAGTAAAAACAATCAACATTCTAAATTTCACATTCCATTTGAAAACATTTTATCTTCTCTTTTATGACATATTTGTTAAAGATTCATTATACACATGCTAAGATTTTGCTTAATTTACTAAAAACCCTGATGACTTTTGTATTTCCAAAAGCAATACAATCCAATTTCTGATTCACAGAGAATCAGAAATATTCTTCATGAAGCATTAATCTCAGGAAAGAATATATACATTGCTCTGCCACATTTTCCTGCCTATAAGCAATAGAACAAAAATCAAAATAACTACCTAGCTTTCCTTCAGATGGCACACAGAGTGGTGTGAGGTTACTCGTTTATCTGCCTTCAAAGGAAAAGGATTACTTCTAAGTAATTTTCTACTTATTTAAGACATCAGTAGCAACAAATATGCATGCTGTGGAATTCAAAATAATCCTGTGATATTTCCATATTACAATTACTACTTACTGCCAATTAAAAATCTCATTATATATGATAACTGGTTGAGTCATGATTTACCAATGTGTCTATCACTTGGCTACAAAGAATGTGAAGGAAAAAAGATTCTTCCAGTAAAGAAATAGAAGACAAGGCTTCATTTCCAGATCTAACACAGGTTCTGTGTAATCCTGTGTTTCTCAGTTAATTTTCCTGTTTCAATTTGCCCAGGAATAGCAATAAAGCAATCACTCATATTCAGGTAATAATGCTGAAAGAATTTAGATCTGGAAAGCTTCCAGATAGGAAGCACTTTAAGTATATTACTATAATGTAGACCATTGCAAGCAAGTTATTTGCAGCAGTTTCCCTGCTCCTGAACTAATGAGTATCAATCTGCACCTTGTGAATGTATTTTAAAATACACAACACTGTGAATTTTGTGTGCAGTCCTCTCAAAGGTGTGACTGAAGATCTGGGGTATTTACAAAGGGTGTCACAAGCAAGGATTTTCTTATGTCTCAGAAGATAGGAAGCTTAGTTTCCCGTTTTTCATCAGCTGAACTTCCCTCTTCACTATCTAGCAGCCTCAATTTACAGTCTATAAAAGAATTCTGCCCTTCTCTGAATTGTTCTGAATTTGCTTAACATGTTTAAAAAAAGGCAGGCTGAATAAACTTTGCTTCCATTGGAAAGATGACTAAAATTTGTTCAGTTACAAGGGAATTGCCAAACCTGATGTCAGGTAATTTAAACTACTTTCAACATGTGATATCTCAGTTATACTCACAGAATAAATCTCATTCTGAAAACATAAATCAATACATTACTGTGAGTACCTGCAGAAACCTACTCTGCAAACTTCTGAAGGGAGAACTGTGGTGAGAACTCTGTCCAGTTAACCTGCTGACTGAAAAAACTAAATTGATCCACACATTTTAAAGGCACTCATAAATAATATTCAGAAATGCAGTAAGAAATATAATTCTGTATATTCTGTTATTATAAACTTGTTCAAGGGAGTCAGTACCAAAACAAACAAACTGATAAATGGACATCCTTTGAAGTTTTATTTATTCCACCTACAAGTTGAGACTCTTCAAAGTCACAAAGACAGAAAAGAGATAGATAGATAGATAGATAGATAGATAGATAGATAGATAGATAGATAGATAGATAGATAGATAGATAAGGAAAAAATTTTAGTATAATGATCACCCAATTCTAGGAGAATTCCTGCAAAACAATACCTTTGGGAGACTTCTGTGCTGAGCCATGTATTACTTGAGAATTCAAGGCAAGCTTTTCAAAACAAAACCAGAACTCTGCAACTTCACAATTGTAAATAAAATCAAGATCTGTTGCATTCTTTTGATCAGCCCTTGTCTAATACCAATCCATCTAACATCTCCACATTTTGGCCACACAAAATCATGCTTTCTCACCCCATCTTTGCCTAGTGAGAAACCACAGCAGTCTCTTTGCTTGTATGCATTAGCACTATATGTGCTGACAGTAAATTTCTCAAAGCCTGGAAAGTACCCTGGATAAAGACTGTACAGCACATCTCTTAAAAGGGCCCTCACTTTTTTTTTATTATGTGTGAAATTTTTCTGCTAAGGCTCCAATCACCTAATTAAGCTCTTCATCAGCAATGCATTCCCCTGGAGGCACATGATAGTGTCACTAGCATGATCCCACAGTATTTACAAAACAATACTCATGCTTCTCTTCAAATCAGTGGCCTGAAGAGCATCCCAAGCTCTCCCTTCTGAGACATTACAGAGTTGAATCTCTCAGGCATCTCTGTAATACCAGTGATCTTATATTATGCACAAGCATCAGTATTATTGGTCTCTCTATATTGGTGATCTCTTTTTCATGCAGAGGAGGAGGAGGCAAGTGGCATTAAGTAACTCAGAGAAACCACTGCTACTCAGCTGAGACCAAACTATAAAAATAGAAAAACTCTGCCATCCCTCAGTTTTGAATGTGACTATAATTAGCAAAATATAGAACATGAATTGCCAGGCTTTTCAGTAGTTCTTGTGAAGAAGACAGTCTGTGCTCCTGAACTCTGGACTTGAACAAGTTCTCTCTTTCCCCCTTATAAGAAGTTCCAGACCAAGGGGCATTCCAGCACCTGGCAAGACAGAGCACAGAGGGACCCTGCTGGTGAAGACAGAGGCAGAAGTGTCACTCAGTACTTCAGTCCACTGTCACTAAATTTCCTGCTCCATTTAGTGATGGGTCCACATTTCCCTTGTTCAGCCATTTATTACTAATGAAGTAAGGGAAACTCTTCTTGTTGACTTTGATATCCCTTGCAAATCCCACCTCCAGCTGAGCTTTGAATTTCTAAGCACCATCGCTGCATGCCTGGGCAATGTCTATAAATTCCTCCTTTGCAGCCAACTCACACTTCTGTCTCTGATATATCGCCTTCTTTGCACTGGAGGCCAGCCAAGAAGTCCCTGATAAGCCAAGTCAGCCTCCCTGTATATCTGCTTGTTTCCCTAAGTATTGGGGAGACCTTTTCTTGTGCTTGGAAGATGTTGACCTCAAAGACCTGTCAGCTTTCCTGAGTACCTTTGCCTTTCAGAGCTGACCCCCACTGGACCCTGCCTAATAGCTTCTGAAATCTCAAAACCTGAAATCTGCTCTCCTGATGTCCAGAGTCTGTATTCTGACACTCTCTTTCCCTACTCTTACCAGGATTTTGAGCTCAAGTCAGATCTTCCATGTTAATGCGTAACAGACCCAGCTGCACTTCACCCATTTGGCCCATTGTTAATCAAGAAGTTACTTCAAATATCCTCAAGAAATCCTGACTGCTTCCAGCAGACAAGTCCCCCATGTGAACCAACATCAACAATTCATGAACTTCCTCAAGCTGTTTGAAGAAAGCTTTATACACTTCCTCACCCTGACTGGTGGCCTGTAAGATTCCCACCATCACGTGGTAACCCTTAAAGTCCTCTCTTCTGACCCTGACCCACAAACTCCCAAGCACACTGTCACCTGTCCACCCCACAGAAGAGCTCCATACCCAAAAGGAGCTCTTTCACAAAGGCAGCAACTTCTACTTGCTATCTTCTCTTCAGGTCCTTTCTCAAGAGCTTCTATCCATCCATCCATCCATCCATCCATCCATCCATCCATCCATCCATCCATCCATCCATCCATCCATCCATCCATCCATCCATCCCAGATGTGTGAGCTGTTAACACCAAGGCTTCTACTGTCATGATGTTTTAACTTGTGATTGAATGCAGCACTTGACTTCTTCCTGCCTGTTCTCCAGAATGCATGTATTTGTATATATACACTTAAGGTACGTATACTATATATATACATATGTGTGTGTGTATGTGTGTGTCTCCTTATCCTCTTTTACAGTTCCTGAGGTTTGTCTTACTCCCTTTGCTTCCCACCTCTGTTCACTGCCACCTAACTGAACTACGGGTCATAAGCCCCCTTGAGCCAGTCAGCACGTCTTGCCCTGCTTGGTCATATGATGGAACATCTTTCTATTTACATTCTTAAAAATATAAACTGTACAAAAACTTAAAGTATCAGGCTGATAGAGCTGCTGTGAAGTTTGAACACTATTTTTAGCACTCCTTTTAGCTAACGCAATAGACAAAGGATTGGATGATTCAGAAGGAAGGATATTAAAGGACATGGGATTTTCTTTCCATGGGCAATTGATTCAAATCTAGTTTAGGCAACTGCAGTGACTGAAAAATTACCAACTCACAAATAACTCAGCTATCCGCCTCTGTGAAATCATTCTGCAGTCCAAATTTATCATAGAAACAATAGCAACAATTTCACTGCTGCTGTTCTGAAGCAGAGAAGAGAGAGATGCAAAAGCTAGACAAGCCTGGAGAAGCAACAAGTTCCAGTACTTAAAAGCAGGCACAGGTACAGGAGTCACTATTAAAGAAAATATGATTTACCATACAGTTGCACCACTGTCATAGCAGGAATCAGCCAAAACTGCCTCCCACTCCTGGCAGTGTACTCACATCCCCTTTCTCATGCTGGCACCGGCATCTACACCATTTTAGAAAGTTTAACTTACAGGGTATTAACTCTGCGGGTAACTAGGGTGGAAGAGAAGGTGTAGTAGCTCGGGGACAGGGATAAGAGGCTGGTATGAGACCGTCCCTCCCAGGCACAGCTCCTGCAATGCCACATGTGCCATTCATGGTTTCTACACCAACAGGAATTCAGTCTCTAGGGCTATCAACTCATAGCAAGTGTCAGAGCACGTTTTGATTGCTTAGAAACTCAGGAATGAATATAGAAACTAAAGTTGGACAATCACAGGCAACTAATTCTGCAAGTGTGGAGCCTACTTCCTACTGTCCACAAGTCCATATAGAGAAAAGAGTTTAAACTACTAATGAAACGAGTGTATCAAAAAGGGATAAAGTACAAAAGGATTGCTGAGTAGAAATTTGGTTTATATCCTCCATTACTAAATTTTAAACATTTTTTGTACATTTTATACTCCTAAGGTAACCTGTTTATTATGATTTTTCTTGTACTTCTATATATTCCCTTTTTCATATTTACAACTTTTATATTTACATAAACACATAAAAATAAAGATACTACAGCTTACTCAATGGTATTTTATGTGCACAGAGGAAACACAAGAACTGTGAGTTCTTTCCCTGATCCTTTTGAATAAAAACTAGCTAGATTGGAAAAAACCACACTGATGATATTTTGATTAAACCAAGGATATCACAAATTAATCACTCAAAGTGAATACTAATATTGTAACAGAATAGTTTTGGTTTTACCACAAGTAAAATATTTAGAACCTTTATGGAATATCTACCAGCAATTGTTTATGCCTAGTTTCCAGATCATCTTATATTTTGGTATTTTGAAGCTTTACCACAAAAATTTACGTACTGTATTGCAGTCAGAGTGTTTGTAGATTTTTACCACAGTAATTCAAACTTTTTGATGACAAGCAAACTCATTCTCTAAATCAACTGGACTTTGCAGTAGAGCATTTATGATTTTATCATCTTTTTTTTCCCCCTGACATTATGGTACCAATGATTCTGGAGTGTACTCAGCAGAGCAGTAAACACCAAAATAAACAAAAAATCCTATTCCAAAGAGTTCTCAGGTTCCCAAAGTCAAAAAATTTCCACTTTCCCTTACTTTAGGAAGAACCACGTCAAAAAGCAAGTTCTAAAATGGGTACCACCAGAACACAAACAGTCTAAACACTCTGGTTTACTAGTTTTCCCTACAGTTCCATGGAGAAGAGGACCTGATCTCCAGACAAAGAAAGTTCATGGGAGACAAAAGTCATCATTGTCATCAAGTCACTTTACTGCTGATAATCACAAACCACTTTGAGCTGTAGAATAAATACACACCTGAACTTCAGGGCTCGATGGACAGAGAGCAATCAATCCTCTTCACATTGTGTAACACCTTGACCTGGTGGCATTCTTTGTGCCAGGCTGACACACACGCCAAGACAAGAGCTGTGAGCCCAGGGCTCCCCAAAGGTGGAGGCTGTGGAGGTGGTCAGCTCTCGCCACTGCCAGAGCTGCAGTTTGCCCACCAGGGCAAGGCTCCTTACCACAGCCACATGTCCCTGTCCCTTC
Source organism: Formicarius rufipectus (assembly GCA_013399695.1). Lineage (NCBI taxonomy): Eukaryota > Metazoa > Chordata > Aves > Passeriformes > Formicariidae > Formicarius > Formicarius rufipectus. The sequence goes on from VXAU01004934.1 coordinate 293,345, forward strand.
CCAGCCACTTCAGGCAAGATCTGATCCTCTCCCCGCAAGGGTGAGTGTGCAGCACATCAGCTTCTGGAATCAGCTCTCTTTGGGTCTGCAGGAGCAGGAATGCCACAGCAAGAGAGATGGCAGGGAAGGACAGGTTCTTCTTGTTCAGTCCCTGTGTTTGTCTAAGTGGGCACTGAGAAATCAGAAGGAGCCTCTTTCCTTGATTGGTATCTTGTTACAATCACTAAGTCTGATAGCATGCTGTGCGTGCTCAGATTAAAACAAGTCTACGTGTGCCTGAAGATAAGGGAACCCTGCATACCAGCTGTAATCAACCTTCTGCACAATTAAATCTTACTAGAATATCAAACTAGGGCACTACAGAATGTAGACATAATGCAGATTTTTACCTAAGGTGCCAGTGGCTTTCCCTTTCTCTTGATCATCAACACAGGAATACTCTCTATAAAAGGCTGATTTTTACTGCTTCACGTATTATACTAATTTAATGAAGGACTAAATATTCTTCATTCATTTCCATTCCTCACATGGTAGACTCGTATCTTCAAGACAAAAACTGCATATGGCAGATACATGGCAGCCAGTAACCCCTGGGGCTTCATGTTGGCCACTGGGAAATTTATCTGATGCCTGATGCCCTCCTGGCCACAAAACTTGTTTGGATGCTAGCCCTGTGTTCAGCTCAGTATGTGACCAGCAAGTCGTGGAGGAGCCAGAGATGCTCCTGGAAGTGTTGTGGGATGCTGCTGTGTTTGAGGAACACGAGCAGTGGCTGAGCTGATGTAGGCATCTCTGTGCTCCCAGGGTTAGGCTGTCTCTGATGTTACCACCTCTAGGAAATAAGGAGTGGCTTTGGCCAGACACTGCTACAGGGAGTGGGCATGCAGGAGCACAGTTTGTAGGAGGAGGACTGAGCAATGGGCTTTGTACAGCACAAAGGAAAAGAGGATAATAAATTATATGAGGATTTTGATGTGGACAGTGGCTATTACAAAAGAAGACAGGAAAATATGGGCCATGGGAAAGAGACCTGAAGTCCTGATACTAAAAGAGGCCTTATTCTGAGTCTGATTTAAATGCAAGTCCATAGAAAAAAAAAATTCTTGCTATCCAGAGGTAGATAAACAAGCATGCAATCCTTAAAATAAGACCCCAAAGATAACTGTTCTACGAGAAGCAGCAAATAAAATACTCGGTATGCAAAATGTGTACTTTCACTTCATTACACAAAAAGACAGCTCAAAAATCTGCCTAGTAGATCTGTCTGTGAGACAATGAAATGCTGTTTCTACCAGCTCACATAAGAGTTGACTTGAGAGACCACAAGTGAGCCATCTACCTGTGCCATTTAGATATGCTTACAGAATCCCTTCCTCCAATAAACTTAATTGCTGATCTGATCTAGAAACTGCAAAAGATGGAATTTATTACAGACCTTTCTGCAGTTTATAAGGAACTTACTGTAGCTTGATTTCAAAATTTCTACTCAAGTTTTTCTTTTTAAACTATGATTTTGAAAAAAGCATTTGGAAAATAAATTCAGAATATATCTACCAGATTCATTAAAAAAGTAAAAAAAGCTAAGGAAAGATCAGACTTCAAATTCTTAACATTTGTATTCATGTTATGCTTTGAATAAATTACAAATATGTATTTACAAAACTACATTATGCAATATTTCCATTTAAAAAAAAAAAAAACAACCAAGGAAAATATTCCTCCTACTCTTTGTGAGCCCTATTTTATTCTATTTATCTTATTGACTCCAGCGGGCCAACTAAGCACCACTCACCTTGAGCAAACATAGCCATTTTAGCAGCACTTTCAAAAAGTAATGCAGATGATTAATGCAGTTGTTGAATAATGCAGCATTGGTCAAAAATATTTGAATATTTAAGAAAACAAGAACATATATCAGAAACATATATCTGAAATATCAGAACACAAATGGCATTGGGGAAAAAAAAAGTACTATTTTTAGTTTCCAACCAGAGAATCCTGGTTCTGATGCCATCCTCAGAAAGTTACAGGAATACATTCCAGACAACATGAGGTGCACAGTATATTATTGACACATGCAGAGCAAAGGAGTATTTTGAGGTCTCTTAGTTTGATGGGATGCTTCAAAGGCCAGAGTGTGACTTGGCTTATTTGTCCCCTGCGAAAAAGAGTGCACACTCACTGAGAGCACCCACTGACTGTCCCATCCTGACTACAATGGCTACAATGAACCGACTTCACTGTCAATAAGTTACCTGCCTCTGTAGCTGGGTGATGAACATCAAAATGCAAGCAGTATGCTGGGTGAACACCTCAAAAAGTGCTGTGTGACACTGAACTGAAATCCTGCCTGGCATGTCAAAAATGCTAGTTTGTTAAACACCCCAGGCAGCAAAATCAGAGAAAATTATTACCCCAAGTAGAATAACTGAGTGTATTTCATGGTATGGGCTAATGGATATGGCTGGCACTCTGTTAGAAAATGTTCTGAGTAAGCCAAAACACAAGTTAATGGAAAGGCCTGGTTTTGGTGGGACTATGAAGACAGGGCAGGATAAATCCTATTTACACTGCTCTTTTAAAGTGACAGTTTGCAGAAACATACATGGGCAGCACCTCTGCACCACTATCATTTGAGCAAAATATATACTGCAGGGACCAAAGTTTTTTCCCTTTTAAAACTGTATGATAGACCTCCTGCTGCTCTGTAAATGCCCTGGCATAATTTATAGTCTACTTCTGCTCTGGGTATGCAGACACAGCACCTATTCTCTGAAAAACTCGTTCCTGTGCATGCATGTGCAGGCTTCCCAGCAGTTTCTCAAGCAAGGGAAGGGTTTTCCTCTGCTCCACCCATCACATAGCAGACCTGAAGAAAGCCTTAGGTTTTTTGAACTCCCTAATGTCTTCTTATCAAACTGTTCGGTTTTCAGATAGAAAGGATATGTTTGGATTTAAAAAAAACAAAAAACCAACCAAACAAACAAAAAACAAACAAACAAAAAAACGTCGAAGGCAACCTGGGCTAATTTACTCAATCTCCTCCTATTGTTTCTTCCAATACAGTAGAAGATGTGTTTATCCACTAAAAGAATGTAAAAAAAATATCAATTATTCATATATTATTATTTCCATTTCCCTAAAACAGAATTTAGAGATTTCTGATTTCAGACTAGAATTATCTTTCCTGTTTTCAAATACTTCCAATACACTTTGATATAGAGGGAAAAATAAAATTTAAAATGTTACATTTAATGCCATAATGCAGTAATTTTTATATTTTTAAGTGCTAGCTTTACTTAGTCTTCAAGTTACAATAAGCCATCACAAAAATAATGCCAGAACTGATTTGATTTCTGCACCATAAACTGACTTGTTTTTCTTCTGTCATAAACTGTGACTGGTTTGTTATCAAATATGTGTTGTCACAATACACACTTCTGTTTTCAGTATTTGATTAACATTAGTCCAAGAAGGTAACTAAATCAAAACCCTCTTCTAGTCCTTGTGGAATCACTGATTTGAATGAATATGCACTAAATATTTTGGAAGTATTGCAGATAAGCAATACTGTTTGGGCAATAGCATTATTCCCTGGTGACTTCACACTTGTGGTAGAAAAACAGTATCAACCAAGCAGTACAGTCTTACTGAGGTTACAAATTCCTGGAAAAATACAGTTTCTATGGATATAATTTAATGAAGTCTTGCATGTCCCCTATCTAATAGAGTGTTATTTTTACTTCTTTGCAGATATAAAGGTACTCTCCTTGTATTAAGGAGATTTTGCAATATTTCTATAGCACATATTACATATTACAATACTAGTCTTTTATGCAGATATTATAGATAGTAGGATGATCAGAACCTTATTACACACATAACCAAGTTAGATTTTTCCAGAGACATGGTGTTCTATCCTTTAAAAACAGTTAAATACAGAGATTTAGCACTGTTAATATAAGCTTCTACAGAAAAAGAATATAGTGTTCGATTATTTTTAAACAAAAAGCAAATTTCTGCCAGAGTTATCTCATGGCCTTACCTAATCTGAATATATTTGCAAACACTAATTTTTATTCAGACATCTTCATTACATAATATTGCTAAAAAATCTGAAGAGTGATTGATTTAAACAGCAATGGAAATCAGGAACAGCAATACTGAAAAGACCAAGGAAGAGTATTGTTTACATTCTGCAAAACCTAGCCTGGATCAGATAAACAGACGGATTCTTTCTGGAGGGAAATATTGCATAAGATTCTGAAATAAGGCATAGAGGGTGGGAAGTGCAGCTACAAGCAACTGATGTTTTGCTTTTCATCACATTAAAGTGACTTTTGGACCTGAAGTAGAATAATTATAATTTTGTCCTCAGACCGCAATTAACAAAAAATAACTTCTGAGCTATGCCCCACCCAGCATTTTCAAAAATATTTAGATAAAGTCTGAACAAATCAAACAAACATGTAGGCAGGAAACGCTGTTTGGAATGTACTCCCTGCAATGTACTATTAGAGCCAAAAAGCAGCCTAACTTCAGAATTCAATCAAGCAAAATCTAGTATAATCTCATTATAGCCTTTGCACTTAATGAAACCAACTTAAATTTCTGACATTTTGATTTTTAGAGCTAATGAAAGCAAAAATTATTTGGTTTATATAACACATAGAAACATAGAAAGATAATATTTTATCCTTTAGGTTATCCTAGCTATTTACCAAGCAATGCATAATATGAAAGATTACTCTTCTGCTACTCACTATTGCTCCAGGATTTCAGTAAATATTTGATACTGATTTCAAAGAAGCCAGAATCCTGCTGGCTAGCCATGTCTGCTGCATACAAAGAGGCTTCTATAATTCTGAGCAGCTGAAGTGGCAGGTACTATGTATGTAGATGTGACTGTCACCAGTCAGTGATGTAAACGAGGGGTCAGAGGAGGAAATGAAGTCTCCGCAGATCCACTTCTTCCGTTCATGGTAGGTAAGCTCATTAAAAAAAAAAAAAAAAAAAAAAAAAGCTCAACAACAACAAAATCACACCATGAGATTTTTGTCCTTTGCTCTTCCTTCAGGGGTCGTATTTAATTATATCAGAAGTATTTTATTCTCTCGCCCCTTCAGTATGTATTTTCATTTATTCCCTTCCACAGCTGGGCAAATTTCTCCTGGTCGGTTAAGGCATAAGCTGTACCACAGCACTTGTTCCATGAGCACAGTCAGAGTATCTTCCTGAAGGGTGTCTGAGCTGTGCTTTTAATAACATGCAGTCTTGCCTGTCTGAAGCTTTTTTCCCATCAGAAGCTGCCAGCCCGTATGCACCTCCTCTTCCGAACCGAGTATCAACTTGAAGCCCCACTGACGCTGCCTCTTCTGCAGCTGGAGGAATCTCACACGTACTGTTTGGCTTTAGTGGGGGGGAGAAAAGCACCCTCTAATGAATATCCTCTGCATGCTCTGGTCAGCTGCTCTCCTTCCGCCTGTTCCCAAGAAGAGCACGCTGAGCTATACACAACTGCATCATGCTGCGGTAAAGCAGAGCTGCACCCATATATCTGATTGCTGTGACGCTGGGGGGG